>CAXAMN010003036.1:311362-339412 GCA_963970005.1 Durusdinium trenchii
TTGATATCCACATCTAGCACCCATGCGTGTGCCCTGTGGACCTACAACAAGAGTTGCTCACCCGTAGAGTCGACACCCAGAGCATTCTCCCCCCGGTGGCCACGTTAGGGGCGCTCTGGTGTTGTAACTCTATCCCCCCCGCTGCTCCAGTGCGCCACATTGGGATGCAGGGGTGTGGGGGTTCGTCCCAACACGCCGGGATCGGGACGTGTCCAAGCTGCTCCCAAATCGCGGACCTCTGAAAAATTAAAACGAGAAGGGCCGTCTGCAAGATTTGATTTGCTCTCAACTCTGTCTATGTAGACAGATGCTTTCAGCCTGGCTACTGTCAGCCAAAAGTCCCCGACGATGGAAGAACTATCGACCTGGGGTGAGTAGCCGCGAACCAGATTCGCTGAAGCGCTGTCATTGTCACAGAAGAGAAAAACTGAGCGGTTCTGCAGGCGGGTACGCCAAGTTTCAAAAGCTACCGGGGCTGCCAGAAGCTCCAGCTGGCCCATGAGTGACTTGCGTTGAAGCCATTTCTCAACGAGGGCTTCCGGGACGGGCCAGGCCGTGTACCCAGAATATTCGTCGATGGGGTCGTGAAGAAAGGCTCCCAATATTCGCTGCGGTACACGCTCGGGAACATCCGAGGCGTCTGTGTATAGCAGGATGGGGTTGATGTGATGAACTTTCAACTCACGGGATGGACTCGTGGAAAGGAAGCACTTCATCTGGCGTAAGGCCAGGATGAGCTCAGCCGTCAAAGTCTCGACTGGATACGAGGCGTATTGTCGGCGACGAAGCGGCCCCGTACAACAACGTCCCACGCGCCCAAAGAGTGTGGAACATAAAAATTGGAACTTCCCGACCAGGCTACCTGCGAGGGCGGGAGAAAGCCGACCTGCACTCAAGACCCTGTCAATGGTGTCTTGGAGGAAAGCCAGGCGAGACTCCTTGGCTGTGACATGGATAATCTTTTGACTGTGCAAAGACTCGGTGTTGAAGCAAACTCCCAGGATGGCACATACCTCGGCTGGAGGTTGCGACTTCTCCGGGTCCAGCTGGAATCCGAGAACTTGAAACGTCTCCCTAAGGCAGAAAACAGCAGACTTAATGGTTGCGGTTGGTTCCACAACGAAGAAGTCGTCAAAGAAGTGGTCCGTGGTCGAAGAGAATAATCGTTGGATCACTCTCGCTATCCACTCTGCCACACGACAAAAATTTGGCACGGCATGGCCTGCCCCAAAAGGTTGTCCGTACATTTCGTGGAGCGACACCTCCTGCTGCTCCGGGTTGTAGACAGCTGTGATTGCAAAGCGTACATCCTCTGGTGAGAGTGGGATCTGCCTGTATGCACCTTTCATATCCTCAGTAGCCATCGAGATCTGTTCAACAGATCTGGCTAAAGCTCTACATAGAACGCCCACGTAGTCCACCATAACCATGGGCACCTTTTGCATTCGATGCGCTGCCTGATTCACTCCGGATGCAGCGTGGTCATCAATCCTTCTGTATTTCTTCTGACCCTCAGCGTCCTGTCCCTGTTCCAAGCCGAAGCTCGGCGTGACCTGGAGTGGACCTGGATACAAGGACCTCGCCTGCTGTAAAGTCATGGCCGGGCCCATGGTGCCGGCTTTGACTTCCTTCTGGGTCTTTTCCCAGATGGCACAAGCCAACTCCTTGGATCCCTTTTCTGCCATGTATCGGACTCGATCAATCATTCGTTCTGATCGTTCACTGCAACCTGCGATGAACTCATCTTGCGACATACTTGGGCTGACCTCCAACCGTTCGAAGAAAGGCGACTCATGAGCTCTGCCTGTGATTTTTAGTCCTTTCAAGCACAACTCTGGAACTCGCTTATCCTCGATGTTCAGGAGGTCCTGGAGACGTTCCATAAGGAGCGTATTCACCTTGGTGCCTAGTTTCTTGGCAGTCCAAGAAGCACCTTTATTAACTTGTGACTGTCCCCCTCTCAACTCCTTTGCCCAAGTTTTCAACATGTGCAGTGCATCCAACCTTCTAGAAATCAAATTCTGTGCGTCGACGAACTCTGCGATTGCCGCGGCGTGCTCTGGCTTGAGCGACTTAAGAGAATCAAAAGGGTGATCCAAGCCTTTTGCCAACCGCAGGTGTTCCGCCGGGTCACAAAGTCCGTCAGCGATCAGTTGCATCCTCTTGCCGAAGCTGGGTTGACTCCCCGCTTCAACTGCATGAGTCCTATAGCGCTTCAGTGGCTCAGCAACTTGCACGGGATTTTCAGGAGGCCCTAAAATCTCAGCGTCCTGTTCGTGCTCAACCCGTGTTAGATTCGGTGTAAAAATTATGGTGTCCGTCAAAGTCTGAGTCTCCGAGTGTTCGACTCCAGGACGTCCCTGGGATTGAGCCCTCGGGGGTGGATCAATATTCCACTCCAGGGCAACTGCTCTGGAGAGGGGCGCGTTGGGCCCAGAAAAAACCTCTACGAAACTCGACGGGGAGGTCCCTTCGGCGAACGTTAAACCTTTAGCGAAAGCTTCGCAAAAGGCCTGTGGGTACTCTCGTTCGTCGGCCGTGGCGAACGAAGACACGCGACCGTTAACAACCGTGGGTCTCCAGGGCAAGTGCTTCTCCCCGGTACGAGAACATAAACGACTGTTTTCACATGTGAGACCTACCCTCTCAACCAGGTTTGGGATATTATGAATTAAAACTTGTGCCTTCCTACGTTTGCAGGGGCTGAACATGCACGCATGATAGAAGGTGGTTAGAACCCCGGGTTCCCTTTCCAGCTGCCTCCACTTGGTCAAGTGGCGAGCCAGAGAGTTCTTGGGGTTCTCGAGCGAAAAGTAGCGCCCACTTCGATGGGCGTCCAAGCACCTGTCAGCAGCAAGATTCGCCATGTCGGTGTCGAGGGCTAGCTTCCGTCTCTTTGCTACCGGGAGGTGCTCGACTACGTCTGGAATCCCTTCAGGGAAAGATTCACTCCTGAGGGGTTTCGGCGGGTTTGCCACTCCGGGGATAGGGTATTCCCTCGCCCGAGAAAAAGTGCAACAATTGGGCGCCCAGTGCTGGACTTCGTGTAGTACGAGTTCCGAATCAAGCTCGATCCGGTCTCGAAACACGTCCCTGCCCCGCAACAGATCCCAAGGTCGCGCAACTCTTCTTAATCCCTTTCGGAAGAAGTCTGCCCTCACTCCAGGAACGGGAGTTGTGTCCGTCCTGGGGCGGGCGAATCCCTATGGCTTCTTGCCACTGCCTCCCTTGTCCTTCGCGGGGTCGCTCTTCGACTTCGCCGATGCTGACTTCTCCGCCTTCTTCTGCTCCTTTTGGGCCTTCCTCCAACCAGGGGGAATTTCGCAACGAGGCTCGCGCCGCTTCTTGCAAATCATGCACATCCTGGCCTTGTTTGCGTCATCTGTCGTCTTGTCGCTCTGGTCGTCAAGATCGCGCTTCCGGCCTCTACCGGGATCTGCTCCGGCCGGCCCTTTCTTTTGCGATCCTTTCTCAAGCCCTTGATCCGGGAAAGACTCCGGTTGGGCTTGGAGGAGCTTCCATAGACCTTCTCCGTCCCCCAACTCGGCGTAGTGGCGGAGTCCTGCCCCCACCGAGCTTGCACCCTTTGCGACGACCTTCAGGACTTCGTTCATAATCTCCCTGTCGCAACGCCTGGCCTCGTTGATTGTCGGGGGCCTCATCCCATCTGGAACGGTTGCCCTCAAAGTGCCAATCAACTTTTCCTGATAGAGCATTGCATCCTGATGGAGAACAACTTCCATCATGTGCCATGCCTTCGCCCTCAACTCGAGGACATCTTTCAGGGTCAGGATGTCGACAATCTTCGGGGTCTCTGGGAAGTCCTCGTCCTTCTCGTTGAGGGTCAACTTCTTGTCGGAGATGACTACTTCCTTCTTGTCTTTTGGCAACTTTCCAGCACGACGAAGCCTGCTCTCTGTCTCCATGTCAACGTATGTTTCCCATGAAAGATGCTGGAAGTTTCCCCCCGGGCCAAAGTTGTTTTGAACTTTGCTCAGGGTGTGCAGAGACGGCCTGTCCCTGTCCGACATTGGTGAGGGCATCCCAGAGTTGATCGCCTTGTCCTCCAGCTCCTGTCCCAGGGCGACCGTCACCTTCGACTTTGACTCTGGGTCCTCACCTGCCATCCTCTCCGTGTTCCTTTTTGCCACTTGGTTTGCGTAGGCCCACAACTTGCGCAAGCAGCCTACGTCCTCTGAAGAGCGATAGGTTTCCCAGCTTTCCACGGGATGCCTTGGAAACCCAGTCACTGCTCCCCCATCCGGACGGTATGCCGCTCTAACTCGCAGTTGCTTCTTCAGGTACTCGTCAAAATCGGCGGCAGTGGGGAATCTGAAGGCCATTGCCTCCGAAGTGTTCACATTGTCCAAACCTAGAACCAGAAAATCCGATTCATGGACATCGAACGAAGCTGCTGCCCTTCCGAACGCGATGGTGGACTTCGCATCGGCCATGGCTACTTAGAATTAGGACTCCCACTCGGGGCGACTGGGTGTAAGTCCCACTCGGGCCGCAGAAAACTCACAGGGGACAACTCGTACGGACGTCTTCATCTAGCCGCACCTTCAATCACATCCAAACGAAAGGATATGGTTTCCCCCGTGGAACCTCCAGTTTTCTCATGTGAACTTGTAACCCCGAAGGATAGAGTAAACATGCAAACCGGGACCGCATGGCTGCATGGCTCAATAAAAATCAACCGGCGCTTTAATTTTTTGCACTACGGTGTAAAGGTAGGGAGAGTTTCCTCCCGTCTCAGCAGCCATGGTTCTCTATCCTGCTCAGGCTTATGGCCTTTCTAAGCAGGTATCCCATGGAACATGCACCTGTGCCCGCCCAGTTTCAGCTCGAAACCTGGATCCTCTGGGCTCACGTGGCCTGGCACGGCCTCAGGGCAGCAGCGGCGCGAGCAGCGGATCATGAAGCCCTTCCGCTGCGTTCTGTAGTCGCACAGCAGCTTGCATCCTTGGACCATTCCGAAGCAGCGCTCACAAAGGTCATACCCAGTCCCCCAATCCTCATCGAGGACGAGCCTGGTGAAGCGCTTTCCAACTGCGTTGCAAGCCGGTTTCTCCGCCAGCAAGCCTTCTCCGGGTTTGTGGATCCTTCCGTACCCAGTGGAGAGCTGGATAAAGTGTGGGCAAAAGTCAATGTCACCTTGCTCCGGGTCGATGTATGAGTCGTCAGAATCGTCACCTGAGCTCGGGGAGCTGAGGTCCGAGAGTGCGGCATCTGAGAACTCCTGCGCTCCCTCTTTGACAAGCTCTGCCTCTTGGCTCACCACGCTTTGCAGACCTTCCTCGTCTCCTTCTCCTACTCCACGAAGTTCAGCTCGCACATCCAAAGTCGCCGGCGCACGCTGGAGCTGCAATTCCGGATTCCCAGTGTCTGGGTTCTCGGTGCAGATCACGGCACGCTCCATGGCTCCTAAGAAAGGCTCTCCTCCTTGGAACTCGGGAACTTTCCCGGATAGGAGGTAATCGTTGACGGTGCCCCAGTCTGGCTTCAGTGGTCTATGATCCAGCGTTACGCCGGTCAGCGATTGAACAGCTGCGCCTCGTCGAATCTGATCCATCACGCGCCACTGCGCCTTCAGGACAATACTCTGCGACTCTCGCAGGTACAAATCGCTCATAGCCTGTGAAGCCTTCTTCCAGGCTCCTTGATACCTCACTGTACGTGGAGTGATTCCAAAGTGGACCATGAGGGGATTGTGTTCTTGCATGAATGCCACCTCAGCTTCCTAATCGCGGCCTCGTCAAGCGGGACGTCCCTGCCTTGTTCAAGGTCGTCCATCAAGCACTTCCTGACAACAAGCGTATCCTCTGTGATCAGGGGAGGACATGTACGAAAGCCTCCCATGTTGTCCGACGCGCAGCCAACGAAGTCGTGTTTCTTCCAACCCTCATCACCTTGGAAGCCGCTAGCCAAGTTGTGCATTTTTATCAGAAGATCAACCCACACAAAAAGCCACTGATCGTTGCTAGCAGAGACCGCCACCCACGCGGCAGCCCAAGGTCTGGGACCGCTTTTGGTGTAGGCGGCCTTTGCCCTCAACCCCAAAATCTCTGTGCGTCCAACAGGCCGACACCACTCAACCGCGCTCATAGAAGTGCCACCTAGGTCGCTGTGTCGAACACTCGCCTGAATGCAGACTCTCAGCTTCCCACAGGCAACCCTAGTTTGGAGATCTCGCCCGGAGTCCAAAACTACACCCTCAAGGTACTCCAGCATGCCCACTTCAAAAAGGGGAGCTGGGTTTCGTTCAGGCGCCTTTGCTGAGTAGTCGTTCGCCATCTTTCGGATTCTAGCGTGCCTCGGTCCCGGTGTCTCGAAACCGAAGACGCCACCGAAGTGCTCAATCGCATACACGAGGCTCTGCGGGGTGCGGAAACCTGATCCATCCGAAATGAGCTGGAGGATGAATTTTTGCATGAAGCCCTCGCTGAAGAGGTCCTGGGGTGCCTTCTCGGGGTCGCCATGCTCCTGGTATGCGTCAACATAGCGCTTGAGAAGCCTTGCATACCGAAGACCTGTTCCGGCCGACCGTGGCTCGGTGAGGATGTGGAATCTATCTTCCAACAACTCCCCACCTTCTACCACAGTCTCTACCAGGTCCATCTTTATCTTCAAGACAACCAACTCTTCAAAAAGCGCCTTGGACAAAGAACGGAAGGTCTCCAACTTCTCTGTCTCCAGGGGGTTCGACCGTGAGGGCAACTTAATCGGAACGTAACCACGGGCCTGATCGACAAGCTCCCATTCACGTTCGGGAGGCTCCGCCTTCTTCTTGAAGTTCTTGAAGATGCCACTCTCAACCAATTCCGCTATGGGTTCCGTGGGGGTGTACTCGAACTCCGACTCTGCGGCCCTCTCACTCTTCTTGTCAGCTTCTTTCGCCTCAGGTTTTGCCCAGTCTGACAAATTTGCCTCAGCTGGTGCAACTGCCTGCTTGCGGAACGTCATACGGGGTCCATCTCCTTTCTTTGCCCACTCGGGCAGACCTGAAGAGTGACCTCCCGCAGCTGAAGTCGGGGATACTGACACGGGGCTCCCATGTCGCGGTTTCTCCCAAGGAACTCCCCGGGGTGGTTCGGATCTGGATGTCGTAGAACTCACCCCCGTATCTCTTCCTGGGCGCGGGGTGGCACTACTCCCAGGAGTCGAAGAGCCAGAGTGGGTGACCGTCTGCTCAAAAGGGGGGAGGGGAAAGTCTCCCTCTTCTCCCTTTCGGATCTCGCTCAGAATCTCTTTGGCAGGAACTCCTGCCTCGATCATCTTTGCGATTTCTACGCGGGCCGCCCACGCGCCGATGGCCATCAGACCAGAGGTCTTACCCAGCTTTGCGCTGCCGGGCCGAGGCGACAACGCTGCCTCTGACCTCTTCATCTGATGGCCACGACCTCTCTCCCACCCAGCCATTCTCCCCCCGCTGTAAACAACGAGGAGGATGGCTGGTGGGCTTCCAGCCAAAATGGCCACATTTTGGTTGTGCTAGACGAACATTCACGATAGTACCCACGGGCACAACAGGTGTTCATATAGAAGAAGGAGCATCCAACCAACACAAACATCCTGGCTTCGCCGTCGATTCGCTTCGGCGAACCTTGGGGTTTCCTTCGTGCACCTCTTCTGGCACTGGCAACTCACCCAGAGGATGCCAGACGCCCTCCGCCTGTGGAGACTACGAATTAAACGGTCAGTGAGGCACAAAGTGGTGCAAGGAATGCCCACGATGAACAAGTATATGACAAGATCAAGTCTTCTCACCCGGACTGACCTTCGGTCCAGTAACCCAATCCGTTCAGGCAGAATGCTTAGAAGTTCATAGAATTTCTGAGAAGCCTAGGGAGGGAAAGAGAGCAAGTCCTGCGTCTGTCAGTCCTGCCAGTCTGTCCGCATCCCTGAACACCTTCAGGCTTGGTTCTACGTGCGATTGGCACGACTGATCAAAGGTTGAGACGGGTAGCTGATTCGCTTCCAACCCTGCTTCTCAATCCGCCCAAGCCAAGCTTTGAAGTAACCTGGGTAGTACATACAAAAGCACACTGCTTGTAGTGGCCCTTTTGAGGGATCTACTGGAGTTCAGACGAACTTAGTTAACAAGTAACTAAGTAACTCAAAAAAGCCATCGAATCCAGAGCACCAAGTGCCCTCTGCTCCCAAAGAACCACCCAGATTCCGAAAGGGTCTTCTCCTCAAACATCCTTGTTGAACCCATTTTGGAGTGACCGTCTGATGTCCAATAACAAGCATGCCAAAGAATCCAGTTGCCTTCTTGTGTTTAAAGATCGCCACCATCTCGGGCATGGCCTTCAGGTCGAAGCTTGTTTCACTTGTTTTAGTCTTCTCCGACACAAAACATCCTCTTAGAGTGAAGGCCACCCAGGGCACAAGTGTCAGGGTTTCTGCAACATAAAGCACTGTCCTCATCGATGAAGGCCACATGAAGATGTGCTTCGGCTGACTCATGAGGGCCTGGGAGTCTCTGCTTGGCTGTAAGAATCTTCGCCAGAAGCGGTCAACTGTTAGTGGATCGTCAATCAAATCGAAACCGATTAGAACCATTGCATGATCAAAATTAGAAGAACTGGCCAGACCATCCGGGCTTCCAACGCAGCCAACCTGCAGCTGCTGCCACCAGGCGTGTGCCCGGTGGCACTGGCAAACCCTGATGGGCCGCACAGTGAGACACCTCAAGACCAGCAGTCTTGGGAAGACTTTTGGAGTCCAATGTGAGGTGAAGCTGAAGAGAGCTAAAGAGCTTAGTGGCCCTACCCTCCTGATTCTTGCATGGCGCTGCATGTGCATGCTGCTATCACTGCATCCATCTGAATTCCTCCTTTGCACTTCAAAACATTTTAAAACGTGTTGTCTCTTTTAAGGTGGGTCTGTTGGTTTAGAAGTCTAGCAAGTCATCACTTGTCTACTCCTTGATAATGTTCCTTTGAGCATTGACTTGGGCCAAAAAGTCTAGGAACCCAAGAAAGCTACTCCCCGCCCTCAAGCGGGGGTAGCAGGTACCAGTACTTACGGCCTAACCCCCCCCGACTAAAAGAACTCGTCTCAGCCAAGGCGCTCCGAAAGGCTCTGGGCATGAGGCCATATGACCTTGGCGTGTGATTACCATGAGCTCCTGGCACAGTGATCAAATCCTGCAAGACCAAACATGGGAGGTAGAACCCTCTGTGACCACTCAAACCACTCGTCAGAACCTTAAAAAACAATGAACTTCTTGGATAGACTTCCGCCGCACTTGATCACTTCAACACTTCCTTTGCAACCCTACCCAAGTGGACAGACTATGCTGCATTATTCAAAAGGAAGAACGGTGAAGGAAGACTGTTTCCCAAGCTCCAGCACGCAGAGTAGTGACTAGAGAGAAACTGTTCTTCACAAGTCCACTTGACTTAGTAGAGTAACAGTGTCCTTTGCATGAGGATGGAAGGCCGCAGAAAGCAGCGGCGGCAAATGAGTGAGCCTGATTTGGGCTTCGGAACTGCAACTGCCGAAATCACAGGTTTTGTCTACCTTCCAGAAACCTGCTTGATCCTCCTTGGGAGCCTAAAGCCTGCCGATTTCTGCTGTCATACATTTCAGCAAGATTTCAGAGGGGCAAGGGCATTCGGGCTAATTGATTCAAGTACTTTTGCAAATCATTAAGGCTATCCAAAACTATCCTAAGTCTCCAGGCCCTGCCAGGTGAAAGCGCTGAGCATTGTTTTGGTGAATCAATGCTCCGACGCCACGTGGAGTCAAGGTGGCCTTAGGTCGAAGTCTACATCTCGACCAGTCGAGATTCCTCAAAACATGACACGAGATTCCTCTACGATCCTCTACGACTCTATGACAATACTTGTGCTCATGCAGTTCGTATTGTTCCCTGAGCGCCACAAATGATTTGCCAAAGGGCGTGGATGATTTTGGTGGGTGTGCATGTCTTTCTGACATTACATCTTACAGGCTGGAGAAACAGCAATCAAAGTAAGGCAAAGCGTGTTGGCAAATCAATGAAGACACATCATATCACAAAAATAGTTGGAACAAGTCTGCCTCACCTCTTTGAATCAGTCGCTGTCTTGGGCTCCCACAATACCTCGAGGACCACAGGCAAGCACTCGTGGTTCGAAAAAGCTTGGCCAGCTGATGGGCTTCGGTGTCTCCATTGCTGGCTGCGAACCTCTGGCAGATTCAAGCAAATCCAGGCTGACAAGGACCGGATCCAATGCTTTGCTGTTTGGTGTTCTTATGATTGACGTAGGAGCACACACTGTGGCTGTGGGAATTCAGTCCAATCTTTTGGAGATGGGAGGATTCCATAGATCCAGCCTGGCATGAAGTCAAGCAGGTCTTGCAGGGCCAAGCGAGCAGGAGATGCGACACCTGGATCGCTGCAACTTGGTGTAGGGCATCACTGGGTTCACATGTTCACATCCAAATTTGCCAAATGTTTGGAATCTCCAACTCCCAACTTGTGGGAACAAATGTACAGAAACCTGTATAAAGTATAAACCTACACCCTCAAAAGGTTCCTAATTTGAGAGGCACCCATCAAAGCGCCTGAGAGCCGTCGGACACCCTCACGACTGAAGTGCAAGCCGGAGTGTCCACCACCACCCTCGTGATCTCCTGGGAAAGGCACAGGCATGTAAGCGAGAAGAAAACGATACAAAGAACTCATCTGTAAGTGAAAATCATATGTTTTTGCAGAATATGAGGCGTCTCTATACCCGCAACCTGAATGTGGAGGACTGATGAAGCCGCTGCTGGCCTCGCGCTTCTCCTAGCAAGTCATGGTCATGATGAAAATGTATTTCCAGCGCCTCATGTTCAAGAGCAATCATGCAGCATCATACAAATCGGTGGATGCATCGATGCATTGTGAATTTTCATAGTTCCGCTGTGCACTATCACTTCATATGTCATATGTCACTCAATAACACAACACTTCTCATCTTTCATTGATTTCATGTCTTCTCCTCGTGCCAGGCCATCTGCTCTGGCAGCCATGGCTTTGCGCCTGTATGGTGCCGGGCACACTGGAGCATCCCCGAAATCTTAGCAGCCAAGTACCACAGGGTACCGCAGCCACCGCCACGCTACGTCGCTACGCCACCGCCCTACCATCTTCTACCGCCTTCTGCGTTCATTCAGTTTTCATTACCACTCTCTGCTACTCAACTTTGCTGTGCTGTAGAAGTGGCCAACTTAAGCGCCTGCATACCATGGGAAGCCCAAGGGAGTTCCGAGCTCGTGAGGCTCAAATGAGAGTCGTGACATCGGAGGACGCGACCAGTGGGGAGCTGTGACAAGGCCCTGGTCTCCGATGAAGACGTCCAACTGAGATGCAAGGTGCGAAAGAACTCTTCCTTCATCTCTTCATTTCATTGCTAAGCTGCGCATACTGCGATATAAATTTGCAATGTGGATGTCACAACTCTTTTTGAAAGTTACCTGGCAACGCGGCAACACCTCGTCAATTCCTTCTGTTGACCACACAGCTTGATTGCTGCCCAAGCCACGACCATGCAAAGGATCAGGAAGAACCAAGTAAAGCAAATCACAAGTTGCACGATGTTGATCTCAGAGTACGCTGAATGTATTGTTCCAAATGCCTACCATTGCCTACACTGCGTCAAACATGTTGAACCAAAGAAAAACTTTGCGAAATAGCAGAAGAACGGTTTTGCAAAATCTCCTTTTGCCGAACCTGCGACAAGTCGGCCTACCGAATTCTCATGGTCTGCCGGGCTTCCTGGCCAACTGCCAAGGCTCCAAGTTGCCTTTCTTTGAGAAGAGGCGAACCTTGACCGAATGCTTTCAGACAGGCACTACGCAGCAAATGCTACACCATCATGTGTTCATATATACATATGTACATACACATATGATCGTATGTTGCTTCTTGTTTTTCATATGTGCGACTCTGCACAATTTTGTGCACTTTGCGCACCCAAAGCATGTCCAGTTTGCACCTCCAAAGTCTAAGCAGGACAAAAGTCATGTCCAGACTTTCCAGGGACGGCTTCAAATGGGTCTCTCCAGGTCACATGTCGAGCCCACAAAGAAGATGAAGCTCGACTCTTAAGGTCCTGAACTTTGTCATACGACTTTGCTCGCTGAGAAATTCTTTCTCAGAAGCGCTGCCAAGCTGCAGCAGTTTCAGTCTTCCACAAGCGTCGGCCATCCCAGGAGTATTCACCTGACAGGAGCAACCTCTAGGCCTTTCAGGCAATTGGATGTTTCATTTCTGAGGACGATTTCGGATCCAGTGCACCTCACCCGCAAGAAAAAGCTATGTCTTAAGTTTTAACATGTTTTAACCTGTAACTGTAACTAACCCATTTGCATACAAGAAGACAAACAATTCTGCTTTGCATAATTGTGTACTTGATCAATATGAATGTTTGGCACTCTCTATCCGGCTTCCTAACGGATTCCAATAGGGGGCAGCATGACCAAAAGCTCATTGAATCATCAAACAGGTGCTTGCATGACAGGCCACAGGCCTTTTCCTTCCTCACCATCACTGCCGGAACTGCCAGAACTGGCTTGGCCTAGGTGGCAGTACACCATTTGTAGCTGCAGCTGGAAGGTCAATTCCACCCCAATATATAATGAAGCGCGTTTTTTGGTGTGCACGTAGCACCATCCATCCTGTTCCCCTCCGCCCAAACACTGCTGAGCTGTGTGCTTGCAGAAGTGTAGCCGGCATCCGTAGTGCTGGGTTCTGCATTTTGCACAAGCTCATGGGTCTTGAGATTGTCTACTTTCTACAGGCGTGGAACATCTTGAAACATAGCCTGAAGTTGGCACTGGTAAAGTGAAAGACTGTGCACAACTATGCGAACCCTCCACCCACTGCACCTCCCTCGTGGCGCATGCCCTCAGCCGCCATGATACCTTCCAGTGCCATCAGGCTGTCCTGGAACACCCGCATGGCCTGCCAAGGTTCACAGACCCGACATGATCACGACATTGCCCTAAAATGCAAAAAAATAAGAAACGTTGACAAAATACATTGAGGTCACCTGAGTCTATTTTGCCCGCCATTCCTTTGTTTTGCCTTTGTTTGCTGTTGCCAACCAGAGTGGCCTCAGGACCGCTGCCCTTGCGTCGGGCATTTGCAAACTCGCCGTAAAGTTCCTGCACAGGTTCTTGTCAGCCAAACAAAAGCCACGTTTTGAGTGACTTGAGAGAGGAGGGGGTGAATGAAAGGTAGCAGGCAATCACAAGCAACCCTGGTAAAAGTCCATGACGGCGTGAACCGGCGGAGGGGGGATTTGATCCAGGGGGGCCCCCCCCCCCGACGAACAGAATCAACTCTTGCAGGACCAAACTCAATGCACAATCCCAACTCCTGATTGTAATACATTTTTGCTAAAGCAAGGAGAACTCAGGCAGCTCAAGCTACCTTTCGTGATCAGAAGGAACATAAATTGAAATGCCGGTGGCAATGGATCATCATCTGGTTGGAGACATTCTGCGCACAAAGTCTGATTGCGATCAGCAATGCAGTTTCAAAAAGCGATATGGTGACTTGAGATTGGCTAACGAAGCTTAAAACTTGGCCAAGCGGTACACCTCTCCATGGTACACCTCTTGAGGGAGATGTCGCTTGACTGTGACGGTGTGCGCCTTCACACGCTCCTTGTTGGTCTCAGACAGAGTTGCGTCGACCTGATCTGACCTGCAACAGTTTCTCCAATATCAAATCGATGCTTTCCGAAAGCAAGGTGTGCACTGTGCACCTGGTTTTCTCCTCAACCAAAAACCTGGCTCGATTGAAGTGTCCTCGCCAAGTCCTTTCTTGTTTGCTAATGGATTTGCTACCTGAAAGTGTAGAATGCTGTGGCCATAGAAGCAAAGCTAATTGAGCAGCTTTGATATTGTAATGTGCACAAATGGCAAGTGTGCCCCAGACTTGCAAAAAGGCTCGAAAGGAATATCAATCAGCATGTCCAAATCCCTCCACATTCTCACATCACTCCTCTGACCATTCAAAACTCCTCTGATCTTAGGCCCCAGCTGGAAGTAGTCAAAAAGACGGTCCAAGTATTGCACCTGTGCATAATCAAGCAAGGTGCATTGGAGGCAATGTTCAAGTCTGGCCAATAATCTCAAGGCGCTGAACATGATGCTTTGACAGTGCCGTTTTAGTGGCCCAGTATGTTGCCCTCGCGCGCTCTCACCCTCAGACTAAAGACCATCAAGTATGAGTAGTCTTTGAATGCGAGTGCTAAGGGCTGGCCTGCATAGCAATTTCCTCTGCTGACATGCCTGGGTTTGCTTCGCCTGAGTGCGAAGAATGTAGAGATGGCTCTGTCCCTCCTGTGCTTTGCTGTTGCTTTTCGTTTATTGCTTGCTGTTCCTTGTGCACCAAAAATGAGCACTAACATATGGCGGTTGATCATACTGCACAGCGTACCTAGGTTTCATCCAGGGTACACACGCAAATGAACAACCCCCATAATCACATCCCTGCCGGTTTAGACAATATCGTTCTGCTTACTATGAAAGCCTCTCCAGGCTCATAGGTCTCCCCGCTCGTGTCCGCAGGTTTGGTCTCCATCAGAGGGACACCCGCTGTCTCGAAGGCGTTGCCCTGTGGCCCTTCCTTCACCTCGTTCGCCCAATTCTTCACAACAGCTGACAAAGATCACTGACAAATCAATCGAAGCCTGCCTCGCGCATCAAGTCGAACTGACCCGGCTGCAGCCGGGCAGGGGGCGCCACAAAATACAGCACGTGCCTGACAAGCAAACACTTTTTTGCGACCAAAACGCGTCTCGTTCAACACAGCTTCTGTGTTCTGTTCATCCTCACCTGATGTGTCACATTGTCGAGGCCGCAACAGTGCCCATCAATTAGGCTGGAGGCCATCGCTACTAGGGTGGAGGCCATTGCTATTGGGTGCTTTCGATTCAATCAAACCGCCCAATGCAGGGCGCACGCAAAAGCAGAGGGGCAGCGCCACGCGGAAGGCCACCAAGCATCACCAATCGACTCTTCCATCCTAGCAGCACTTTAAGGTTTTGAGCCACAGGGTAGAGGGCATGTGGGAAGTAGTATTGCCTGTTCTTGAAGAGGCGCTCTCGAGCAGATTAAGCCATTTGATAGCGAGAAAGAGACTGAACCTGCTGTTGGGGCACTTCAGAGGATTGCGGATGTCATCCGGCAAAATCACTTCAAGGATGCGAAGCTGGTAGCAGAACCTTGGGGAAAGCAATTCAAGAAGCCAACCTTGCACTTGAACTCAAGTATACCAACGGCCTCCGATCGAAGAAAAAATCGTGTCTGCAGTTTTATATGAAGCACGTGCGGTTTCCCCACGTAAAAAAAGGGTGTGCGAGCCACTGGCAAATGTAGGCCGCGAAGATGCAAATCCTGGAGTGGGTCATCAGGACGGCGACTCCAGGATGAATGTGTATTCTTTCCTAATAGCTTTTTGTTACTAGTAGCTACTTGCTCCTAGTAGTACGGCCAGGAGCCCCTAGTAGCGTCCTTGCTCCTAGTAGCGATGCACTTGTTACTACTAGTACATTAAGATGGTCTTCGAAATGCGATCGCTGCAAGCAAAACCTACAGCAATCGATTGCCACTGCAGCAACAAAGAAAGTATATCGGTGCATCAGGTTTGTTCTGCAACTCAGTGTTGCGCAAATACTTTCAAGCTGATGCCCCAGGCTTGCTTCAGGATGGTTGAGACGTTTGGACATTCGGATACAGTCCATGTAAAGATCACGACAACGAAGCTGAAGTGAACGTGAAAGTCCAAGGACATACCTCAGAGTCTTGCAGCAAGAATCAGGGGCACAGGGATATCCAAATATCAGTTTTGGCATGCGCAAAAATTCTACCGATTGCTGGGATCCCAAGCCAACGGTTGCAAAGAGTACGGCTGCGGGACCCAGCCAAAGGAACCAAGCAGGAGTTCGATCAGTAGACCTGTCATGTGAACTTCAACCAGCTTTTGATTGTAATTTCACAATCTTTCGCAAGTGTTCTCACTCCTTTTATGATTTGTCAATCATGGACGTTGATTCCAGGCCAGGGCACTTGACACGTCCCTGGATGATGTCAAAGCGAAGAAGCAAAACATGGAGCACCTGCAGGCAGCTAAGCAGGCTAAGCAAAGGATTGAAACTTCAAAGGACATTGGAACCATTCAATGCGACTCTGAATCCTGGATAAACTTGGAAAAACAATTTCTTCTCACAAACAATCAAGTCTTGTGCATGTTTTACATGTTCTTCGCAGGCAGCGCATTCCCTCACACGGTTGCTGAAAGCGACCATCCGCCTCCAGTACAAACGCTGTGGCGTGGGCCACATAGAAGCCACGCAGTTCCACCACAATGTGTCCGTTGGCTGGCACGATGGGAGAAGGTGATGGCTGTTTCCGAAGCGGTTGCTCTCATTCACGTTGCGGTTTCTCCCTTCCCCGTCCGGTGCTAAGAACACGTGCAAAACGAATCAAAGTTTAATCAAAAGGTCCAAAGGCGTACGGCTTGGCCAGGACAGTCTTGCTAGCGGCTAGCGATTTCCCATCGCTCAGAGAAGGTTGAAAGAGAAAAACTAAGGAAAAGTAATGGAATGAGGAGTTTGCAGAGCGCCGTGGGACATCTGGATGGTACTGGTACTGCGGTGGATTTCTGCCAGTTGAGTCACTTCCAGACTTCCAGAACCTAAACCAGAACCAAAATCCCGAATTCCGAATTCCGCATTCCGACAGCAACAAGTTGGCATGCGCACATCTTTTCTCCCAAGTTTGGCACCGATGGACTTCCCGGCTACACATCACCCTCATGTGATACACGGGACTGTGTCCCTGCAGCAGTCACAACTTGATTGCGGACGCTGTGCCTTAACAGATCGGCTACAAGCCGCTGTACAGTACAGTAATTACTCCAACACATCAACATCGCCTAAAACCCGGATTTTCTCCAGAAAATCTTTGCAGACTTTGCACATTGCCCCAAATAAATATGTCAATACCTGGAGCACCTCAGCTGCCGTGGTACAGCGAGCTGCAGCTCAACATCCTTTGCGAAGCTATCCGCGTCTTTAGAGGTACATCCATGAACCTTAAGTGGAAGATCAAAGAGATGATGTGTCGTCGGCTGCTTAGCGAAAACGTCTCCGGGCCGCATCCAGGAACAGGTCGGAGCCAATTCCAGAGCAAGGCCCGATTCTGTTGGTAGCACTGGCTCTTTCTCATCGAATGCTTCGTCAACATGGGAAAATGTCTCGCTCTCTGGCTGAGGTTCTAGGGGCTTCGAAGCATTCAATTCCCGGGTCCAAAGAAAAGTCCCTTGTGAATTGCAAAGTCGCGGCTCGTCTAAGAATCTTGCAGGTGCGATGCGAGGCGCTCGACTCATGGAGATGCTCCTCAGTTCATCCTGAATGTTCTCTGGGCATCCCAAAGCACCTTTGACTGGAAGATGCAAGTGCACATCCACCTGCTTTCTCTTGGGATGTCTTTCTTGAGTTTCACGGCCACGATCCAGCATCGACTGACCCAAACCGGGCAACTGCTCCACATTGACCTCGCGCCGTGGCAAAGCTTCAAAGAGGCCGCCCTTCGCTTGGTGGGGAGCTTTGCTTGCTATGTGATGTACTCGATGTCGCCGTGGCCAACCGCGAGGGCCCATGGGAACGACGGGTACGCAGCAAAGGTTCCTAGTAGTACTGCCAGGAGCTACTACTAGCGTCCTTGCTCCTAGTAGCGATGCCCTTTGTTACTAGTAGCGTCTATCTCTCAGTCCTGCTGCATGCAGCCTGCATGTGCATCTCTTAACACGGATCTTTAAGTTGAGTTGAGTGCACATGTTCCCCACGTCCTTGGGCCAATTGTCAGTGATTGGTGTTCAGTCCACCTGTGCAGGGCCTAAATTATAGTTTTTTCCATGCCATCCAACCAAATTGGAGGAATCCAAACAAAGTTTGCAAAACTGGTTTCAGGCATTGTCTTTCTCCCTGAGACATTTTGCAAAGCTTTGCGAAGCCCAGTATGCTGTCAGAATCTGGCCAGGCCAACCATAGAAGGACAAGGACTGAACGAAGGAAGAAAAGCCCAGGAGCATGCAAACGCGTGCATAGATGTCGTACCTGGGGACACTTCCCACTGACCATCAAAACTTCACTGGACAATCCTTTCTCCAACAACTGATGGCTGACCAGTCCACTCTCACCTAGGCTTCCACACTGGAACCATTCCTTTTGCACTGCAGCATACAATCGGAAGTGCTCAGGTGCTGCATCCGCCGGCAATAGAGCACCCTTAGTGCTTCTTGGTCACCAAAGTGCTTCACTCCTGACACTGGTACTAGAACCCACTGTCCCATGTTGCAACCGAATGGTGTAGCAGTGTAGCGGCTTCTAGGCAAAATTGCTTTGCAAATCTCATTCCTTCTAGTAGTAACAAGTGCCACGCTAGTAGTAACAGGTGCCTTACTAGTAGTAACAATGTTTGCTATTCATTTAAAATTAAGTTAATTTCAAAAGGTCTGGGTCTTTCTTTGAGGACTGGACAGGCTGCACGGTTCCCGTCACTGTACCAGCACGATCTGTGTCAAACTCCTGAGCAGTGATCGTGAGTTGATCTATATAATGATATCTATATAAGGGCCTTTGAGTTCTTCGAGCATTCTGGTTTCTTGATCCTTTCTTTAAAAAGGGGGGGGTGGTCTGCCGAGAAGAGGTAGCTAGGTAGCTAGTAGAACGCTTCTATTCATTTGGTTCCTAGATTCTTAGGGAAACTTGAGACTCCAATCTCTTTAAAGAAATGATACGCAAGAGCACCTTCATCGCAACAAGCTGCCACATGGGAAGCGTGGAAGCAACGTGACACACAAAGTTAAGACTCATGGAAACAGAACCGTCTCAACAACCAGTCTCAACAGCTAGTAGTAACAAGTGCCTTACTACTAGTAACAAGAAGCTACTAGTAACAGGAACAGACGTTTCATGACGTTTCAACGGCACAGACATCTCTTGCCTCTCGGATCCAGCTGGAGGCCTTCGCTGCCTGGGGTCGGCGGCCTGGCGAAGCCTGAGAGGCACAGGACGGAGTTACTTGAAGATACTCAGACTGCATCTTGAATCTTGTCAAATCCATTTGTCAACCCAGTTTGAGATCACTGTGTGACCTCCAAAGAACCTCCATCCAATGCAAGTGATTCACACACACACAAGTGCTCGTACCTAGATGGCAATCCTTGAAATCGATGGAAATCCTGACGCCTTTCAAGAAAAGCATGCCCATACTCCTCTTTTGTCTGGAGATTCTCACAGCTGCAGCTAATGCTTTCACAAATTGCACTCAAGACAGTAGCACTTGAATGGAAGAACAAGGAGAGCAGTGACTTCCTTTGGAAAAACCTGTGGCTCTGGACTCTAATCCTTCACAGAAACTTAGGCGGTGTTTTATGTTTTGTTTGAAGCCCGCTCCTACTTAACTAAGTAGGCGCCTACTTAATTAAGCAACTAGTTAGCTTCTGGTAACTGGACGCAGGATAGCAAACACTTCTTCAAGGAAGCTCCCCTCGCCTGAGGGCGGGGAGGAGCTTCCTTGAAGAAGCCCTCGCACTAATGATTTGTCAACAAACCCTGGTGCATAGAACCATTGAAAATGCCTCAGCCTTACCCAGCGATCAAAAATGTGATTTGATGGAATCCCGGAAAGAGAAAGTGCAATGTTGCTTCATCGAAAGGGCTATCCTGAGTGCAATCTGCGAGACAAGAAAGCGGTGGTTTCACTCGCTGAGCAGCTAGCCGTGATGCATGTGCACAAGCTAGTTTCAAAAGGCCCTCTACATCACCCTACAGCAATCCTGCTAGGTGATGCACCGACTGATCGGACAGGTCGGGCAATGCGGCAATCCCCAGTTTTATGGACAAGTCGGGACAGTGTGACAAAGAGACGTCAACGAAGTCCATGTCGGTCAACGATTCGTCAACCATGCATGGAGCGTGCGCCCTTTCTCGTGAATTTGCCAAGACCACCCCACTGAGGAGAGGAGATTTGAGTCAAAATGGCAATTGACCCACCTTGCTGCTTGCGCAGCAGAAGTTCTGAAAGTGAGGTTAATATGCAAAACTCATGTGCTTCTCTATCGCTTCTTGGGCGAGATTGCACTCGTGGAATCCTCCTTTCGCGTGAACTCAGCCAAAAGCAAACAGCAAGCAAGCTCTTAGCTGAGCCAGGTGTTTCCACACATCCAGAATCGCTGCACTTGATTCCAACATCTAATATATATATATATATTATATATTATATATATATATGTATCCGCACTCAGGTCAACCTACTAGCGATGGCCTCCAACCTAAGAGCGATGGCCTCCAACCTAAGAGCAATGACCTCCAACCTAAAAGCGATGGCCTAATATATCTCTAGTCTCTAAACTTTTCCACAACACGTTGCATGCCACAATCCCCGCTGCAAGGTCTCCTATCACGCCATGGCTGACGCTCTGCTGTCCTACCACGTCGGCAAAACAGCTTTGAGTTCTTCACTGCATTTTGATATCATGTCTAGGAGACGTGTTTGAAACACAACACATGTTCGATCAAGCGGTCAATCCGCATGCAACCACAAACAAATCAAACTGTTTGAACAAAGAAGCCTTGGTGATGTGTTGAAGAATTTGAAAACTTTCCAGCACTCATCTCCCGCCTCAAAGAACAAAAGAATACTTTTCTGACAAGGCAGCAAAGTATTACAGTAACATGTTTCACATCGGTACAAACAGTACTGTCACAGTACATGATGCCATGTCCACATGGGATCTGTAGTACATCCCTTGCAAAATACAACACGGGAAGGACATCTCCGGATGTCATCATGTCGCTGTAACTACATCGCTCAGCTTCCGCATTCGGCAGTTTTGAATTTGCGAGACCCGTGTCCTTCGGAATCTCAAAAGAGTAAACTGAGTCGTCCACATGCTGCTTCCTTTGGTAGGTCCAAAACAGCATCAGGCATTCAACTCCTTTACCCATGAAAAGAAACAGTGTCACCAGCCAGTTGCTGAGGCATGCGGCATGATCATCCCAACAGCCATCACACAGTGATGAATGACTTGCAACACTTCGAGCATGCGCTCTGACGCTACAGTCCCATCGGAATGCCTGAGCTACCTGTATTCCAAAGAAACACCCAAGAAGCACTTGCAATGTGGCCAAGCAACTGGAACTCATGCATGAAGTCCCGGACGACCTGCGAATCATATTTGTACGAAAAAGGAAACCATGTTTTAAGGCCCGGGGTCGGGTAGGCCGTGGTGGCCACTAAGCTATGTTAAGTAGGGCGCTACTAACTACTGGACGCAGGAAAGCTCACCCTTCTTCAAGGACGCTCCCCTCGCCTGAGGGCGGCGGGAGCTTCCTTGAAGAAGTGCTCGCACTATTCGTGTGATTCCTAGATTTTTTGGGAAACTGGCTGTGGGACATGCCAAACATGAATGAACTATCAGCCCCCGCAAAAAAAGTAGAAAGTATTCCAAGTCTGACACATTCAGCCAATGCATCCAGAAACTTGCAATGTTTGGCAAGCGTGTGTTTTGCAAAGGTGCTCTTAATGCCTACCGATCACGCATGAATCATCAGCACGTAACGAGCGAAGCCTGTCTCAATAGTTTCCTGCTTTTAATGCCCAAGTCCCAAGTGTCAATGACACAGTTTCACTGACCTTGCGCAGAAGTAACTTAAGAGAAAAGGAACAAAAAGGAAGAGCCATTTGAATAAGCCACGCGTTGAAGGTTTTTAAGGGAGCCTTTTTGAAGGGTCCTTCGCTTCTTGAAAACAAAGCTATTCTCTGATGCCTTGATGGTTTCCAGAGTCTGGTGATTGTACATGGTCACCTCGGAGAAGGGTCGACCCGGTCTTCAAAGATGTGTACTTGGATGAAATTGCTTTGAAAGAACGTCTAGGTTCACAATGAAGGCAAGAAGCGCATGTCCGGACAAAAGCGGGTATCAAAATCGTCGGATTAGTCATGACTTCAATTTAGACTTGCTATCGATTCCCAGCCTGAGAATCTAGCTGCTAGTGCCCGGCTCATGGCTTTGTTTCAACAACAGTTGCAATCCAACCTACTAGCAATGGCCTCAAACCTAATAGCGATGGCCTCCGACCTAATAGATCCTATAGCGATGGCCTCCAACCTACTAGCGATGGCCTCCAACTTAATAGATCCTACTAGCAATGGCCTCAAACCTAATAGCGATGGCCTCCAACCTAATAGATCCTATAGCGATGGCCTCCAACCTAATAGATCCTATAGCGATGGCCTCCAACCTAACAGCGATGGCCTCCAACCACTGGAAGGCAGTGTCGTCTTACAAAGAATGTCAAGTGCTTCCTATGACTGCTAATGTTCAATCATGAGGCCCTGATAGCATCAGACGGCATGCCCAATGGATGTGAGCGAATGTCAAGCCAGCCAAGCTCATCGTTGGCCCGCTGCAGGAACTTCCTGAGCATTTCACATGGCAGAAACCAGGCATTCTATGCACTCAATCACTTCTATATTCTTGTACTCATGAGATCTCGTGAGCTGCCGCTACCCTGAAAATGCTCACTTGACTCCGACTGTCCGACCAAGCGGCTCGACTAGATCATGGTCCCTGCCCTTTCCACTTCCAATGGTGAAGACCACTTGCATCCGCGACCGGAAGGCCTAAATGCTGAAGCTGAAGCAGTTTTGACACTTTTTCTGTCTCAGCTTGGTTTGTTGAAAATCGCATATAGTCTTCTGATCGTGTTTTATGTATTGACCTTTCCGGATCTTTCAGAAAAGCACAAGCCTCATTGTTGACAAAGGTATTGTAGAAGCCGCCGGAATTGTCGATCAAATCCTCGGGTCAAGGTTGTTACGGCATAGCGGCAAATCACTTTCAATACCAAAAAAGCAACGGGGGTCGTGGGTACATTTAACGCCTCATTCGTCCTTGCTTTTGTCAGGAAGTCCCGCGAGCACTAGACCGCTGCTTGCCAAGCAGCATAAAGCAGGCCAGATCGAGTGATGGCAAGCTCTTGGAATGCTTCTACACCACCTCGCTCAATCATCCACTCTGTGTTCAGTGCACCAATCCTGAGGCAGCATTAAGTCATCATCATATGGGAATGTGAATCTTGGTAAAGAAAATGTCCTATGTTCCTCCACACTTCCGGATTCAGGTCGGATGAAAGCACTTCAATCGGCAATAATAGATTGGTCCTAAGTCCTAACACAAGTAGAGTGGGACAAGCCATTTCCCCAGCGAAAGTACATCAGATACAGTATATAGGCATATAGTACCATTTGCTACAGTAATCGATCCCAGTCATAAGAGCTTGTCAAGATTCCACACGGACATCAGCACGGGCACATTGTAGATCTTGTTGGGAGCACTCTGAAAAGTGTTCCAGTTGCACATGGTCGGTATGGCTTTCATCTGAGTCTCTTTAGAGATCAGATCCTTGGACAATCCAAAGCATTCAAAAACGCCACGCGTAGACCTATCAACGTGTCGTTGATCAAGAGAAATGCAACGGCACATCAAAGCAAAGGTGGCTTGGTCCGAATGCCGACAAGGATCTTTTCGAATGATGGAGTAACAAACCCCCGCAGTAGAGAAGTTCTTGTGCGAGGCAGCATACAAGACTCCATACCTGCCGAAAACGCCTCACTTGAGAGGCCTTCGTTCACTCCTTCTACTCATTGAACCTCGTCCAAACATCAGGTTGTCTCTCCTAGTTTTGTCTCTCTGTCTCCAAGCTTTGTGCTACCGTCCACAAAAGGTTTCTTTTCTAAGCGCGGGGGCCGAGTAGAGGTAGTAGCTAGAGGTAGCTAGTAGAGGTTAGGGAGTCGCCAGGAGCTTACAAGTCGCTACTTAGGACGCAGGATAGCTCACCCTTCTTCGAGGAAGCTCCCCGCCTCCCTAAAGGCGGCGGGGGGGGAGCTTCCTTGAAGAAGCGCTCGCACTATTCATTTAGTTCCTAGATGTTTAGGAAAACTTAACTAGTAACAAGAAGCTACTAGGGGCTCCTGGCATCGCTACTAGGAGCATTCTTACTACTAGGAACAAGAAGCTACTATATAGTATCTCGTCTTCACCGAAACTTCCCTGAGGCTCCCAGCTTGGACACGTCTATCGGCGCGCTGCCGAGATTTGCCTTCAGCCGTGGCTAATCCAACTTCGGTCTAATGTGCTGCTCACTGTGTTCGTTTCAAGCTAGGCACACAATTGGGGGTTGTGGCCAAGACACGGATGCGTCGCAGCAAACTGGCATACCTGCACGTGAGAGAATATGCCCCTCGACCAAAACAATCCTCTGCGAAGAAGAAATCAGCTCCAAATGAAATTCTATATAGTGTGCAGCATCCACGTGGATGCAGTGGATGCATTCTTTTCTTGAGAAACACCAAACAGCTCGCAGTGACTTCCATGAAGAAGTCCAAAGGCAATGACGTCTTCTGCAGTCACGGTTGCACAATTCAACCCAATGAATCAAGTCCGAGCCTGAGGGAATGGCATCAAAATCAAAATCTCTGATCTCCAAGCCCTGTCGGGTGTCAGCAGAAGTGTAGTGGAAATACGCAGCATTTTGGTCGATCTCCCAGGTTTTGCCTGAGCAAATCATTATGCTCAAGAACTTGATGCTTGGGTGATATGTATTTCAGATTTGTTTTAAGTGTTTTTTTGTTGTCCACGGATGATGCTATTCCTTGCAGCCAAGATACTGCTCGGGATTTCGAAGTATAAACCTTGCAGGGAGTGCATGCTCCGTGTGTTTGTGCACCTTCCTCCAGCATTCATTTCAAGCAGCATGTGATCTTCCCTCACCGTGTGCATGTCGTCCTTCTAGTGTTAAGTTTCCCTAAAAATCTAGGAACCAAATGAGTAGTGCGAGCGCTTCTTCAGGGAAGCTTCAAGAAGCGTGAGCTATCCTGCGTCCATATGTAGTAGCTTCCTTGTAGATATAAGTTACCTCTAGCTACTAGCTAGCTTACCGACCTCTACCTACCTACCTACCTACCTCACCTCTACCCCCCTTAAAACCATAATATATGTATATATATACATTATACTAGGGGCAGATCACACAGGACTTTATGGTCAGTTTTGGAACGCACCGTATGCACATGAGATACATACCTTGAGAAGGTGACAAATGCCGGGAACACATGAGATGCACTTTCTTTTTTTTTTGAATGGTACATTATGGGTGGTATCAACCACTACCTGTTTGTCAATCCCGGCATTATAGGTTGCGGATACATGAGATGGGACTCTGACCTATTCACAACCACATGAGCGATTTGGTTCTTGTCATGGACTCTGTAGGGCTTGGGCCACCTTGGAATCCGAGATTCTGAGGATTTGAACAAATGAGATGCGTTTTGCTTTTTTACATGTCTGTCCTCTCTTTTTGGAGACCGTGGACAGATGACATAGGAAAGGTGGTGACTTGGAGATCGTTGCACAACTCATAATGTCATCTGCACCTAGTATATATTTTTTTTGTTATACAGTATATAAAAGAATGCAAACTTAGATTCCTCAAAGCGATGTCATCGGCTGGCCTTGGGGATCGACAGCAACTTCGTGCACCTCACCAAAGAGCGACGCCTCGTTTCGTGCCTTTTCGCTCCAGTGGCCACTCATCAAGTAGTTCCTTGAGTGAGGATTCTCGTTGAAAGCTCCAGCACGAGATAGCTTATCAGATCTCTGCCTCTAGCCAGTGTATTTGCTCTGAGGCCTGAACGCTTTCTTTCCTTCATTTTGGCCGCCTGTGACTGTTTGACAAACGACCTTTTTGAAACAAACTGGTTTTGGCCGGCGACTCTTCCAGTGACAGTTTCCATATGCTCCCTCCGGCCGCCTAGAAGGTTCAACGGGATGGCGGCAAACTGCAGGGTTGCACCGCCATTGAAAAAGTGCACCTGCACAAGAAGGTAAGAATGGATGGAAGGCGTAATGGAGCATTGGAAAGGGCAACGAAGGTTCAAAGGATTAATGATTAGAGCTCATCACTGTGGACAAACTTTTCCGGCCCTTCCTCATGACTATCAGGGATGCTCAAGAAGTTCCGCAAAGATGTTTCTGCTCGTTCCATGATGCGGTGGAAGGGCTTCGTACGGTAGCCCATCTCTGCCACACCTTGAGCATTCAAATCCATCGAACAAAGCCATCTGCGGCATCTGAGAGGCTGTCAAGCTTTCGTTAATTGCAGAACCTGGTCACCAACTGAACTCCATAAACACCAAGCTGCTCATGCCACTGTGATCAGTTTCTACAAAGCTGCTGGCAGCACGCTCTAAAACCTGCTGGTCAAATGAAGAGTCTGCAAATAGAACGAAAGAGATTGAAGAAATCCGTCATCATGTGCATGGCTTCTCAGACTTGAGGCCTGACCAATCGTGACTCCTTCCCTGCTCTGTGTGTGTATGCCAAGCCTCCAATGGAAGGGCAGCAGCCCCCGCTGCCAAGTTGATGGCACGGTGCCTGGAACATGTCGAGCAAAGAACTCCAAAAGATCAAAAAGCGAGTCTTAAAATTGGCTTGAAAGAGGCAACTGAGACAGCACCTGTTCAACTGGCTGGTTGCTTCTTTTCACGAGTTCTCCAAAGAAAGGGTTGACGAGACTATTGGAGAACTCCCAAGCCCGGCCAAGCCTGCCCAAGTGAGTAGTGTGAGTCATCGGCTTTTGCTTTAGCTCCGCGAAGGGAAGCTCGCTTCCAGCCACATGGCTTGGGGCATTGGCCGCATGCAGCTGGCACAAAAACGTCAGACGGTCGTCACATTATGTCGACACCATCTCAATCACAAAGTTGCTTGCGCATAACTAAAATGACAGTGCACAATCTCTGGCTAGCCCAAAATGGGTTGAACATCTGAAACAAACCACGGGCCTTAGTTGAAAAAGGCCTTCGGCCTCTGGCCAATGCCGCAACTTGTGCAGATTGAGGCGCACGCCCGATGCATCGGGCAAATTTCATGGCGGCAGGGCAAGACAAAACAGAGAATTCCTTGAACAGCTGCAGAGTGCATGACAATGAGACCATTAAAGGCTAATTATGAACTCACAGGTGCACCAAACTCAGGCAAAAAATGAAGCTTTGATCCCGGCAGAGCGTGCTCGGCTGCCCGAAACCTTACTGGACCTGGCGTTGCTGAGATCTTCACTCGCCCTTCGAAAGCCCCTGCTTTGAGGTTGGTGAGTCTATTCAATACTCCACAGCTGAACGACCAAAAGGTTACCAACTGAAGTAGCATCGTTCTGACTGATTCACTCAGCGTTGCAAACTCTTGAAGTCACTTGCGCCCGAGAACTCCCATCAAGCGCCCCGACGTCTCATCAGTCTTTGGCACACCAGGGTTTGAAATATAAGGCACACGAAAGATGTCACCTTTCAGAAGACGGCCAGAAGTACTCGCTTCGCTCAAATGCTTGACCAACTCTGTTCATTCAGAAATTACGACTTAGAGGCAAAACAACAAATTGAACACATGCCAGAACTGGGTGCACCTGAATGGAAATGCAAGATGCAAACAGGCAAAAACTGTTGGGCTAAATGTGACTGTTTCCAAAATAGTAGAGCCTGTCTGCAATGAAGCATATCAAAGGTACAATCAATGACTCCGGGTTTGATTTACACCCAGTCTTTCCCCAGCTGGAACCAAACTTCAAGAGCTTGGGAGAACGAGTCTGCTGTGTGCTACAAACTCTAGGAACAGCCCACATGCACCGATCGAAGAAAGTGAGAGATTTTGAGATGTTCACAGCGACGCAAAGCGAAGGCTTCCGAAACCCCAAGAGATTAGTCCCAGCTTTGCCAACACAGCTGCCGTTGTCAGCGGCACCTATTTCCCCGCTACACTACTTGATCGAACTCACAGGTATGGCAACTGAGAAACGCACTCCACTGCTGTTGCTCAAACTCGGAACTGAAGCGTCGTGCCTGGTATCACGACTGACAAAATTGAGCAAGAATTTCAAGGAAAAACTGAAGAAGAAACAAGTGCCACGCTACTAGTAACAAGTGCCTTACTAGTAGTAA
>CAXAMN010003036.1:379666-405246 GCA_963970005.1 Durusdinium trenchii
TCGCTGATCTCACACACAGCTGATCTCAGACCAAGCATGAAGAAAAACAACCACCGTGCTCAAAAATTGCAGACACAGCTGATCTCAGACCAAGCATTAAGAAAAAAACAACCACCGTGCTCAAAAATGGTGTTCTTGCTGATCTCAGACACAGCTGATCTCAGACCAAGCATTTTGAAAAAACGCCAAGTCAAATCAGGAAGCAAGCAGTGAAAACGCCGCCCTCAAAGATGCAGCATTAAATCATTAGTGGTTAAGTGAAAACGCCGCCCTCAATGATGAATTAACAAAAGCTTGGGTTACAGAACTGCCAGAACATCGTCTCCTGCAAAGCAGCTGACTTGGGGCCATCATTGAGGGCGGCGTTTCACTTAACCCCTAATGATTTAATGTTGTATCTTTGAGGGCGGCGTTTTCACTTCATGCTTCCTGATTTTATTCTCCAACTGTGTAAGCCCTCAAGTCGCTGATCAAGGCCTACAGGTGGATCTCAGACGAGGCTGATCTCCAACTATGTAGAACCTCAAGTCGCTGATCAAGGCCTACAGGTGGATCTCAGGCGAGGCTGATCTCCACCTGCTGTATGTAGAGCCTCAAGTCGTGGGGGCGGCAAAAAGGGGACAGGGAACTTGGGACAGGGAACTGGGGACAGGGAAGTGGGGGGCAGGGAACTGGGGGCAGCAAACTGGGGACAGGGAACTTGGGACAGGGAACTGGGGGCAGCAAACTGGACAGGGAACTGGGGGCAGGGAACTTGGGCAGGGAACTGGGGGCAGCAAACTGGAGACAGGGAACTTGGGACAGGGAACTGGGGACAGGGAACTGGGGGCAGGGAACGGGGGCAGGGAACTGCGGGGCAAGGGAACTGGGGGCAGCAAACTGGGGACAGGGAACTTGGGACAGGGAAGTGGGGACAGGGAACTGGGGGCAGGGAACTGGCCTGGGGGCAGCAAACTGGGGACAGGGAACTGGGGACAGGGAACTGGAACTGGGGACAGGGAACTGGGGGCAGGGAACTGGGCACTACTTTGCGTCGTCGAGCAGGTGGAACCATGGGCCGGAGGTGGCGGAATGCTAGATGCAAGAGTGGGACTCTGAAATGGGCTGAAAACTGAGGACCAATTCTGTTCCCCCGGCAGTAGCTGAGAACTCGCGACTTTGGAGTACAACTTTAGTACGAGGAGTAGCTGGGGAGCTGGAAGATGAGAACTGGGTCGTACAAATATAGTACGCAGAGCAGCCGGGGAGTGGGAAGATGAGAACTGGCGACTTGGCAGTGCAACTTTAGTACGCAGACTCATTTCCACACACAGACACCCACACACTCCCTCAACTTCCACGAACGCACACATACGCAGACTCATTTCCACACGGACATAGACACACGCACAGAAACCCACACACTACCTCAACTCACTCGACTTCGTTTAGTTTCGTATTTCGTTTCGCGTTTCGTTTCGCGTTTCGTTTCGTTTCGTTTCGTTTCGTTTCGTTTCGCCGAATCAACTCCACTCCACCTATGTCGATGACCTAGATCATCGAACATCATGATGGGCACCTTTTATCTCTCCACTTTGGGCACGCTCTCCGCAACCGAGAATCTCCATGACCCGTTCACGTCACATGTTTCACATGTTCATGCCGTGTGGACATCTAGCTGAAGCCACTAAGCTACTAGCTACTAGCAGGAAACCTACGTAACACTTCACACCGCACACTTACCGGATAACTCGCACTCTGACTTCCTACGTGATGAAAAATGCTTTCGGGCCACTCGTCGTCTAGTTGTATTCCAAGAGGTATGGCCCCTAGGACCGTTTCTGTAATGTGTGGACTGGTGCCGTCATCCCAGGGGGTGCGCTGCGGCCAGCCTCAGTAACAACAGCGTTTGTTCAACCGCCAGCATGAGTTGGACATAGCGTACTTCATAGTCCGCCTGCCGGCTGATTAGACGTGCATGGGGGGCAAGATTGATTCCTCCAGGTCCCACTGCCACCGCAGAGGCACCTTCTGAGTGCATGATGGCGATGGATCGAGGGGATCAGGACTGAGGTCCAAACCCCCCTGTGGCAGCTCTATACACAGAGCACAGTCCGAGGGTTACCGCACGGATTCGGCAGCAAAACCGCAGCTGTTGCCCACCCTGCTGGCAACGGCTTGAGCCTACGCCACGGAAAAAATGGCGAAAGGGCTAGCTGGAGTGGAGAAACCAGAATTATGATCCCTGGAGAGGATGTGCTACCGTTCCCAGGTAGTTAGCAAAGCATTTGCTCTCAGTTGGGACCCGCCACCCAAACAAGGGGAGCTATAGCAGCTATAACAGCCGTTTCCGTTTAACATCTGTGACACGCGCTCTCTTAGAGAGACGTTGTTCCAGCGCTTCCTGGCGCTCTGGGTGCGCTGCCGCAAAAGTACGTTTTTTGTGTATGCGCACGACCGGGGGAAGGGGCTGTCGCGTGGGAACACCTGCAAGTGACCCAATAGTGGGGACAAGACTTGCACATTGAGCAAGTAAATTGTCACGCTTAATTTGCAAGGGGTCGCACCTCATCAGGGGTGCCTCAGCTGAGTCAAACCCTAGTTCCCGACACAGATGAGAATGAAGGCCCGCAAGGGCATCTTCCCCTGGGCATGGAGATACCCAGAAACCATCGTTTAACCAGATAGCAGAGTGAAATCCGACACGCGACTGCAGAAAGGAGTATGCCATCCACGCTGCATGTTGTTCAAGGATTTCAAAGAAGTGAAAGGGTGCGCCCCTCCCAACTTGATTAGGGACAGGAGGGCGCCAGGGAGGGGGATGATGCATGACATATCGGCTTGCGGCAAACACTTCCCGGGCAAAGCGCACAAAGAAAGGCAGGAGTTCTCCAAGCAGGCGTTTCCTGAGGTATTCGACCGCCTCTTGTGGCGTGGCACTATTAATGATGACCAGCGGCCAGGTTTTAACCAGTTGGTCAACGTCACCTTCAGCAGCCTGGCTGACAAGGGCTTCACGGAGACTCGCTCGCGCTTGTGCAATTGGAGGTAGGTCCAGGTGGACCTCTGCTGCTTTGCAGTGCCGCCTCATTAGTTCATAGTGTGCACCACTAATGTCAATTTTCCAGTGGGAGCTTCCGAAGAGAAGAAGCCGTACCTGCCGAGGCAGACGCTGGGCAGTATTGCCCACTGCGTAGTATCTTCCTCCTCGGGCCAAGACCGTAGGCTTGTACCCAACAGTGAGACGATGCGCGGATGCAGCAGAGGCCGCAAGGTAGTCCAACGTAATAAATTTGTAGTGAGGTTGCAGGCGCAGGAGCGCGCTGAGTTCTTGCGGAGCTGGAGAGGGGCACTCCGTAAGGACAAAGGCCGGGGCTTGCGCTCTATCTCCCTGCTCAATGAGGAAGCCAAGTGACTGTGCGAGTTGATAAGGCGGGAGAGCTGTATAACGCAGAGGAACGAGTGGGTTGCCTGTGGCATCTCTGGCCGCCGCACTAGCTTGACCTGCAAAGTAGTCAGCAAGCTGATTGCACTCTCTTGGCAGATACACTAGGCGAAATACGCACGGCGTGCGGGCCAACAGGCGCTGACATTGGTCTAGAATGGCAACTACTGCTGATTTTTTGACCCGGCCCCTATGCTGTAGGTAATTAATGATTGGCAATACATCACCTTGGATGACAACACTGTCAACCATAGTGCTCGACAAGCAGGACACGTAGTAGTCAAAGGCAAGTTCTATTGCAGCGCGACAAGCATGAGCTTCCGCAATGACGTTGTCCGTGCAGGAGAGAAGAGGGAGTGAGAGCGATTGGACAAGAGTCGTGGATGCTTGTGTGATATGGAGTAGGCTGACCCCCGCCCCTCCTGTTTGTGTGTGTTTGTGCGCAGATCCATCAAACTGGACCAAGCATCCTTGCCAATCGTGCGGCTCACTGAGAAGGAGAATAGTGTTCGCAGACAGATCGTCCGTGGCTTTTAGCCGCAGGTGCGTCGACCCGCAGTGGCAAGCAAAGGGGACTAAGCAGGCTGTGGCAGTGGGGAAAGGAAGCTTTCGATGTTGCATAAGTAGAAGACGCAGTCGGCAATCATTCTTGGCAAAGGTGGCAATCGTATCATCCTTGGCAAAGGCCTGAGTTGTGCATAACCCTTTGGGCGGGAACAAGGCCGATTCCAATGCAACAGTAGGAAAGCGTTGTGGTGGAGTCGACACACGAGGTTTCGCTGGCCTGCGGTGGGGCGCGAAAGTGTCGAAGCAATGTGCTAGGCAAAGAGCGATAGACTCGCTGCCACAGATCAAGTACATGTTGCGAGACTGAGCGGGTTCGCACGCATGCAATAACAGGCCGAAGGCCGCCATATTCAGCGACAAACCGATGTAGATGAAAAAGCAGGTAACAAAGTGCTACCCCTGCACTGCGGGAAGGCACCCCACGCCAATTGATCTCAGGGGCTGCAGAAACCCACAAAGCTATCCAAGTAAGGTGAGCAACCTGGCAGAAAGAGAGCCAGTGGTCGATCGAGTTGGCTCCTTGTTGACATAGCACACAGGGGGCATAAGAATCCCGTGCCCGGCATCCTTCAGAAGTGGGGAGCCGGGAGACCGCTGGGGGCAGCCGAGAAAGAGAAGGCGTCGCAAGCTTATGAAATCGCACGAATGCAACACAGTCCTCTGGAAGGTCGTGTAAAGTCAGATCCCTCGCTGTAGCCGGCAAAAAGCAGGATGGGCACTGTGCCCCATGGGAAGCCAAAAGTCTGCGTCCTCTCCTAACGCCCATCGAAGGACTGCATAACGTGGCACTGCCCCAAACCCAAGGAATTCAGCAGAGGATGGAGCCGATTGGTCAAATGCAAATGCGAAGTTTCCAGAAGACGGGCGATGGCAACTTGCTTGAAATGCTGTTTAAAGCGACTTGCTCTTTGCGCAGGCGTGTCAGCCTGACGCAAGATGAGCATGAGACGCTTTATGTCCTCAGCAGGGAGTTGCGTTTGCCAGTAGTTCCAGCACCGTCGTATTTGTTCAGCATAGGAACCCTCATGTTCTTCGGTAAAGGATGTATGACCCTGTCGGAGGTAACATCCAAACAGAGATATCGCCTGCATAACTGCCGGATCAAGCAATGGCCCTATTTTTAACCATCGACAGAGACCTACCAGCAGGCGTTGCGGGAACCAATGACGTCGCAGTAAAAAGTTGGCCATGGCTTGGTAAAGCGGTTTCAGCAATGTGGGATGAAAGTAACGGTGAGTTTGTGAATAATAGAACAGGCTCAGCGAGAAGGTGTTGAAGTAGATGATTTTTGTATGAACGCTGAGGTTAGCTCTGTCTGCTGCTGCAAGCCTTGTGCGGAATTTGGCAATCTGTTTGGACAAGAGGGCCGTCACAGATGTTTGCCTTGGAGTCTTAAGCATGACATCACTCGTGAGTTGACATGTCCACCCAGTATAGAGCGTGAGGCCCAAATTAACTGTGGATGGCACTATGCACTGGCCGCCAAGACCTGCTTGATCAAGACGATACAGCTGACTGGAAGTGTATTCCGCATGAGTGAGTAAGTGCGTCTTTGATCGACACTGGCATGGGCTCGCTGCTAAGCGGCAGAGCAAGGGGTGACCTGCTAATGGTAGATTTGGAATGTCAGTAGAGGACATATGTATGCAGTGGTCACCATGTCTAAGGACAAAGTGACGTGCATAGCTAGGGACCTGCTGGACGGCCGCACTGCACGTGGCTAGCCCTTTCTCATGGATAGGGGTTACTTGATTCCAACTTTAAGTAAAGTATTTTCTGCGAGGGCTTGGCTGGAGAAGCCAACCTGCCAACAGTCATGCGTGTCCATGACAATACCAGCTGTCTTCCACGCGCGAACATGCTTGAAAACCTCTTCTATCCACTGAGGGTCCTCTTGATGTCCTACAATAGTAGCGTCGTCAACGTAACCAGCGACCACAAAGACCTGTGGGATTTGATTGAGCACGACAAAGATTGGATCCATAGCCAGGCAAAAGAAATAGACCGACGTGGACCTCCCCATGTCGACACCGGAATGCACATTCCGCGCAGGCAAGAGCCGTCCCTGAACCTTATGACGAATGCGTCTGCCAAAGAGCAGGTATCTTGCCAGTTGGAGGACCCACGGGGTGCACTGACGAATTCGAAGAATATGGAGTATCCAGTGCGCGTTTACCCGCTCAAAAGCCTGAGACAGGTCGGCAAAAAGCGCTGAGGCAGGCGTGGAACCTTCTAAGGCTCCTTGAACTTCTAGTACCGCCCTCTGGGGTTCTCGAAAGGAGTTTAAGAGAGTTTGGGCCGGATGAAAACTGTGTCGCGTGATGCGAAAGAGAATGGCAGCAGCTGTGCCATCTTGCAGTCTGTCTAAGGTATCCGGCATACCTAGAGGACGAAAGAAATCCACCATGCACCCCTGTTTTGCTTTGGGGATCCACACTCCAACCTGAGTGGGTGGCGCTAATGTATCAGCCAGGATATGATGAAAATCATCACTTAGAATCTTAGCTGTCTGCTGCGGGAACACGCGCCAGAGGGCATAGGGTAGCCCGTCAGGGCCTGGTGCCGAGTCCTTGGTGAGCAGGAGATGTTCAATGTAATCTTGTTCTGTAGGCTCAGGTAGAAGGTGCCCCTAGGACAATCTGTCTTGAGCCTGTCCCAAAATAATTTCTGCCTTTGTGTCCTTTGGGAGGGGGTCTGTGCTTTCTGTACCAATCGGTAAGTGTACATTTGCCGCAGTTGCGACCTCCGCCGCCTGTAGCGCTGCCGCTATGACAGTGGTTGGTAGTTCCCTGTCCCAGTTTGCTGCCCCCCAGTTCCCTGTCCCAAGTTCCCTCTCCCCATGCCCAAGTTCCCTGTCCCAGGTCCCTGTCCCCAGTTCCCTGTCCCAAGTTCCCTGTCCCCATTTCGACTTGAGGCTCTACATACAGTAGGTCAGCCTCGTCTGAGATCCGCCTGTAGGCCTTGATCAGCGACTTGATGTTCTACATATTAGTTGGAGATCCACCTGCAGGAGAATAAAATCAGGCCACCCTGCTCAATGTTGGTGTCCCAGCTCAAGCTTCCGAAAAAGAACGAAATTGCTGATCGAGCAGATCTCAGACGAAGCATTAAGAAAAAACAATCACCCTGCTCAATGTTAATGTCCCAGCTCAAGCTTCCGAAAAAAAAACGAAACTGCTGATCTCAGACAGAGCTGATCTCAGACGAAGCATTAAGAAAAAATCAGCCACCCTGCTCAATGTTGGTGGTATCAAAGTCAAATCAGGAAGCATGAAGTGAAAACGCCGCCCTCAAAGACGCAGCATTAAATCATTAGTGGTTAAGTGAAAACGCCGCCCTCAATGATGAATTAACAAAAGCGTGGGTTACAGAACGCTGCCAGAACATCGTCTCCTGCAAAGCAGCTGACTTGGGGCCATCATTGAGGGCGGCGTTTTCACTTAACCCCTAATGACTTAATGCTGTATCTTTGAGCGCGGCGTTTTCACTTAACACCTAATGATTTAATGTTGTATCTTTGAGGGCGGCGTTTTCACTTAACCCCTAATGATTTAATGTTGTATCTTTGAGGGCGGTGTTTTCACTTAACCCCGAATGATATAATGTTGTATCTTTGAGGGCGGCGTTTTCACTTAACCCCTAATGATTTAATGTTGTATCTTTGAGGGCGGCGTTTTCACTTAACCCCTAATGATTTAATGTTGTATCTTTGAGGGTGGCGTTTTCACTTCATGCTTCCTGATTTTATTCTCCAACTATGTAAGCCCTCAAGTCGCTGATCAAGGCCTACAGGTGGATCTCAGACGAAGCTGATCTCCAACTATGTAGAACCTCAAGTCGCTGATCAAGGCCCGCAAGGGAATTAGGGAAAAGGAACGGCTTGGGGACAGGGACCTGCAGAGGGAACTCAGGACAGAGGGAGGGAACTGGGGGCAGCAAACTGGGGACAGGCAACTTGGGACAGGGAACTGGGGACAGGGAACTGGGGGCAGGGAACTGGGACAGGGAACTGGGGGGGGCAGGGAACTGGGCGCAGCAAACTGGGGACAGGGAACTTGGGACAAGGAACTCGTCTGCATTTCACGCACTCGGCGCGCGATCTCCGCAGAGGGTTGCCCGCGACAAAGCCAAATCACACTCTCGCCTGCATTTCGCGCGCTCCACACGCACGATCTCCGCAGAGGGTTGCCCGCGACAAAACCAAATATCGCACTCTCGCCTGCATTTCGCGCACTCGACACGCACGATCTCCGCAGAGGTTTGCGTTTCGTGGTGCTCCGGCGGTACTGCCCCGGGCCTTAAGAGAGAGTCAAGAAGAGCGAGAGGTGAAGATGTGAGATGTAGATGAGAGGTAAAGATGTGAGATGTAGATGTGAGGATGTGAAGATGAGATACAGGTTAAGATGTAGATGAGACGATGTGAAGATGTAGACGAGACGATGTAGTTCTGCAGATGTTTCTTTACGAAGAACCCTTCGCAGGCGCTCTCGGGAACAAAAACAACGTTGGGCAATGAATTAGAGTAAAAAGGCAACGAGATTGGCCATCCTCATAGCACTTGGTCAATCGGCCTGCTTAAGCAGGCTGTGTCATCGAGCACTAATGAGCTGCGCTCTCCGTACTCATTTGTGGAATGGCAGTCGAAGAAAGCGCTTGAAGAGGCACGGGCAAACTAGTCGGGCAAAATGTGACAAACTGCGCTTGAGACAAAGTGTATTCAAAGGAAAGGTGCATATGTCCTCATCTGCTCATGATTTCTGGCCCTGAAAAACCACTATTAACAAGCCAGCTCTAACGCGCCAAGCGAGAGGGCGCATCATTGTCAGTGCAGCCTTTCGTTGTTGTTCGATGTGTTTGACTGTCTATGGGGTTGATGGAGAGCTACGTAAGAACTCAGCGGTCCATTGCTTTGTCATCAGGTGAAAGCGAGTACGTAGCAATGGTTGGAGGCTGCAGCGAGGGACTATTCATCAGGCACTGTTGGAAGTTCCTGACCAACGAGGATCTGGAGATGGTGTGCCGCAGTGACTCGTCCGCGGCTAGATCCCTTGCAGGTCGAGTGGGTGTCGGACGAACACGACACATTGCTGCAAGACTCCTATGGCTTCAACAGAAAGTGAGTACCAAAGAGTTGAGGGTCACTGGAATTCCTACAGCAGTCAACACTAGTGACATCGGCACAAAGATCCTGAGCAAAGCAAGGATGAGTGGATTGAAGTATCTCATCAAAATGATCAACGGGGATGACGAGAAGATTGGGTATGCCGAGTACCAGGAGATAAAGATGAAGGAGGAGCTGAAGAAGAACACGGGCAAGATGGCCAAGAGCTTGGGAGCAAATGCAAAAGTGGCAGTGGTGATCGCACTATCCCTGCTGCAGAGTGGCCAGAGTGCAGAAGTTGGAGAGCATGAGACTGAAGAGAACGAGGGCACGGAGGCATGGTGGGTTCGGCTACTGATCACCGTGATCTGTTTAGCAGGCCCCAAGGGAGCTTGGCACGGATGACTATGCAGATGCTACAGGCATGGTGAGACCACCAACAACCCGTGCAACGACAAGGAGAAGTTGGAGACAATGATGCGGATGGCCCGCATGTGAGAAGGGAAGTACAAGAAGTCACAAGCCAGCATGAGCAGTCACAATACGAGAATGACCCTGAGAAAGTGAACATGCAATGGCAGATAGTGCACCTGGAAGTGGCTGTGGCTGAACAAGAAGAGAAATTGAAAGAAGCTCGAGATGAACGTGATCGTCAATCACGTGAAGTGGTGAGGATGTACAACATGTGCGCCGAGCTACGCTTTGAGCTCGAAGTAGTGAAGGAAGAAAGAGATGAAGCAAGGAAGAAAGCCATCCGAGTGGCCGGAAACGATGACGAGCGAGCCCAAGAGATGGAAAGGATGTCAGAAGATGTGGCTCGAGCATGGGAAGTCACTGAAGAGTGGAAGAAACGAGCCAAAGAATGTGAGAAACAAGCACAAGATGAACTGAGGAGACGCCTGCAGGAAGCCAAGTTCACCTTAGATCGAAGAACAATTTCATCGAAGATGATAGTCCCTTCTTTCGAATAACTTTTTCTACCTGCGTTGATGTTGTGTACCTTTAAACTACTCTATGCATGTGCCGCTCGATGTGTTGGTTCGTAGCGAGCTGCAGGCTTGACTGCAGGACCGAACTTGCTGGACATGACATGAACATGAGTTCAAGAACTTAACAAGGCAAATTCACGTGCAGGCATACACACGTTCTGTTGATTATTTGTCTGAGGGAGAGGAACGCGATGTCCTCCCTATTTTGACGCCTGTTCGTCTTGGACGCAAAGATCTGTTTTCGTGTGACTGGCAGTACCTGGATAGACTTGCCTGACTTTCATGCCGGAGCCCTGATGGGCAGAGAGATTCCCCAACGCCTGAGGTACAAAAAGAAAGAGCGCGAGCTGTTCAGTGTGTTTTTCAGATTTTTTTGAAATATGAGATTAGTGCCTTATGGCTCTGATTCGGGGAAAAGCTTACGAGAAAGAAAGCTATGGCACATTGGCAGGACCAGCTCATGTTATCATGAGGAAGGATGTGGACATCTCGTGAACAGCACGAGCATCCGGTCGTTGAAGCCATGTGCACGCTGTGTACCAGATGCCATGGGGACGGTGCTAAACTTAAGTCAGAGTTCAATGGACTAATTGCAACTGGTACATGGTGGACATACCATAGGTATACGCTATGCACATAGGCCCAAGCTGAGCGGTCAAAACCGGGGCGCACCGCTTTTCACATTGCAAAAACGTTGGATGCGAATTTACGCTGTCAACAGTCATCACTTTCAACAAATGGATTGAGAATGGAAAAAGTCTTTCTCTCTTCTCCGAACAATGAGACGACTTCAGGCAGTGAACGTGAAGGCGGAGATTGTCAACGAAGGGCCAAGGAATGAAGATGCCAGGAAGCGAGGATCCAGATGCATGGATTGATTTCAACTACCCTGTGGAAGATGGAAGAGAAAGTCATGGGTAAGAATGACGGTGAAGGAAACGATGGTTGAAGACCGATGACTTCTTCAAGTTCGATCAGCGTTTGAGCAATGCAGTTTGAAAGCTGAAAATATTCTGTTCACGGTGCTGGAATTTTGGAATGTGAAGTTTGGCCTCATTTGTTTCATGAACCCTGAAGGTGGGGTGTCAGTTGTCAGTAAAGAGTGCATGGCCCCTGCACAGGGATGAAACGCACAGAAGAGAGAACAGTGAAGATCTTATCGTGACACAGTGGCTCAAAGCAAGTTCCAAAAAGTCGAGTTTCGTGAGAGCAACGCAACCACAAACCCAAACACGGAATCACAAACACACCACAAGTATCCACAAGCCACAAACACAACCACATCACACAACCACAAAGACACATTTACAGCCCACAGCACGCAACCACAACCACACAAACCGAGGACCCACAAAGAAAAGGGTTCGTAGGAGACTTCCTCAAAAGTCATCAAGTCTCCAAAAGGAACGTTTCGTGCGAGACGTCTTCCACAAGTCACACGTCAAGTCTCCAAAACAAGTGTTTCGCGCAAGATTTCCTCCAAAGCACACGCGTGAAGTCTGCAAAACGAGCTCCAACAGTCACAGGTCAAGCCTCCAAAACGAGCGTTTCGCGCCTGCCACGAAAAGTGACGATATGACAGGTTCAGTCATGTTCATGTTTTGGTCTTCGGCAAAATGTGCACCACGCCAAACGTGTGGAATGATCTCGACACGTTTGAACACACTCACATCCACCAAAGTCGCACGACAAAACTGTCACGAAAACACATCTTTGAAGCAACACCCTAAAAGCAAATCCCAATGTCACAGCCACACCCAACACCTCAAACATACCACCCTCTTGACGCCAATCCCAATCTGACAGCGCTAAAGACTGATAATTTCACAAAAAACTGCACCTGGCAGCAAAATCAGCCTTTACACTTCAGCCTGGCTTCCACACGTTTCCTCGCTATTTCACACGAATCTGACACGCCATGCTTTCATCCAAAACTTTCGCCAAACGCTTCGCCCAATGTCAGCGCCATAGCGCTCCACCGCGAACGGTTGGGAACGCTACGACAACGAGTCGCGAACAAGAGCCTGCCCCTAAACCCGCGAGTTAAACGAGAACCCTGTTATTGTCGACTACAGCAAGGCAATCAAGACGAACAAACTTCTACTGCACTGGATCTGTTTGTTTGTTTGTTTGGTTGGTTGGTTGGTTGTTACTTTACAAACTAATTGTTGTTAGTTATTGTATGGTGGTGGGAAGCGTATCGTTGAAGTAGTGTGTCTTGTTGTGGAAAACTATCTGTGTGTTGTTGTTCCAAGGTTCGGTGCAGTGCAAGGATATCGCATGCAGTGCGGCGACTTTTGTACATGGGCTCATGCTGCAGAACTATTTGGTTCAAGGGTTGCTCAATGATTCGGCATGGCAGAGGCAGTGATTGCTGTTGTACTGCTCGGTTGTTGACATGTCAAGTTGGCAGGTAGAATTTGTCCCGCTCACTCATGAGCTTGCATCCTAGTACAGTGATGCTTGAAATTGTACAAAGTGTATTTGCACTAAACCAGGATATTGAGTCAGAGTTTGTCTCAAATCGACAGAGCTGTAAGAGCCTCAGTGATTCATTTCGGCAAATGAAAACTACAAGTTCCTGGTCAAAATGCGTGGATTAGTTCTACAGATTTGCAGTTCACTCTGGAGGTAGGTGGTGGCTTTGCATTCACCAAACTGGATTGCTCCAACAAGGCTGTTCGTGAAACGAGAGCACCAGATGTTTCACTTTGGACTGATGTGGAGGAGTTGACAGATCTTGGGAACAAAGTGGACAGTTACACACAGACCTGCCCTCGGAGTTGTTTTGGAACATTTTCTTCAGTTCTTGAATTTTTATTTGGAGTAGAGGCTTCGTCATATTATTTTGTCGAACAACAAGCCGTGCACTAAGTTAGCATTGTTGGCATTCATAAAGTATAGATCTCCATGTTGTTGGTGCTGCCGAGGCTAAGCAATATTGAGGCAGTCACGAAGTTGCCTCATGTGCTGACCCTGCAACTGGACAACAACGAGGCGGTCATTTGGATTGACGGTTGAATCGATGTTTAAATTTTGACGGTGCCAGCCTTTCATCCGGCTTTCATCTAGAGCGCTGCAGCCATGATTGGTTCAAACTCTTTCATGAACTTTCATGTCATCGCTTGTGCAGTGTGAATTTCAAACTCCTCGTTGATCATTTGCATTTTTTTTCTTGCAATGATACTACTCCTTCAGAGAAAGAAGCGTGTTGACTGAGAAACATCTCTCATTGTTGACAGTGGGTATGTGTTCCGATCGCTGAGCCGGCGACAGTCGACGACAGTTGACAGGCGTGCTTCTGTTGACTTCAGACATATATATATATATACAATTTTCCATTTTATCATCTCTTATCAACGTATTTCCTTTTATTGAATATCATGTCTTATTCTGGAATTGATCAGTCTTGGTAGGGTGGAGATGAGAGACCAAAAGACTAGCAGCTGTCTCGCAGCCTGGTGGCCCTAATGATACTGTTCATTCTTCTGGACTTTGGATTGTCCGATCATTGAGGCTAATCTCTGATGACCAAAGTGCAGGTGGGATCCCAAAGTGCAGTTTGTGTTGGTTGTGAGCCTTGACATGGGAGGATTATGAAAATCTTTGCAGAGTTCCCCAAAACAACCTGACGGCCCCTTTGTTTTGCCAGTTTGCTCATGTCAGCCGATCCAGCTGCTTTACAAGCTTTGGCATTATCCTCAGCTTGTGTGACCTGGCAACTGTTCGCTTTCTCTTCAACCAAGGCTGTTCGAACAAAAGTGCATTTGCGCTACTTCGAGCTTGCCATGCGGCCCAACTCGAGATGCAAGATGCAACATTGCAACATTTCTTTCCACATCACATGCAGATAATAAGAGTCAACAGCCTTGGAGTCCTCACTTTTGTGCTTTGGACCTTCCGCGCATTTCCAGGTGAAATTTACAGCAGCAGGTCACAACGTAACGTGAGAGGCATAGCTGACATAGCTGGTTTTTGAAAATTGGCGCCTCTCTCTAACTCCTGGCTCGGGTTAAGGTGCTTCCTGGCTGTTGGGAAGCATGCACTTTTCTTGGTCCGCCGAAATCTGGGTGGGTCTTCGCCTCACAAAGACCAGGTAGAGTCTTGAGTGGAGACTCTTCAAGACCAGGTAGCTACCAACTGACGTCCGTAACCAGTGTCCTCACTCGAGGCTTTACCCCAATGACAAAGGCCGGGTTTGGGTGAGAAGGAAAGTCGAATCTGTAACGAGACGCAAACCGCATCAGGCCAATGCACAGCACATGCTTTAGGATTGTGTGTCTACTTGGAGCCTTAGAGCTGCAAGTGCATCTCACGGCAGGTGGTGAAATCTACTTTGCCTTTATTAGCTCGATGGTTGAGGCACGAATGCCGACAATCAAGTTGAGTTTCCCAAACAAGGAACCAAATCATAGAGCCTCAGGCTTCGGAGCTTCCTTGAAGAAGCCTGAGTAATCTGCATCCAAGCCTGGTATTTTCCTAGCTAAGTAGCTTACCTCCTTAACTCACTGATGCTACTTGTTACCTCGGCCTACCTCCCCCTCACCTGGAGAAAAATGAACATGCCGACCTGCGTGGCCTGGATGACGCTCACCCGTCGAGCTGCATGGCAGGATTCGGACAATGCAACGGATCTTCTGCTTTTGCTAAGCCGCGAAATGCAGAAGCGAAATGACCAGATGAAAGTGGCACCATGATCACACTCAGTCTGAGGCGAATCTGGGGCACTTGCATGGAAGAGCGAGAAGCTTTTCGCCGCAAGCTCGCTTGAACGCTTTGGATGCGTTCAGACGATCGGGCCAATGCTCGGAGTGAGGTCTCCTGTGAAAACAGGCATGCCTTGGCCCAAAGAATCCAGGCTCGAAACACCATGGACTCTGTTTTGTGGAAACAAAGTGGAACAAATCGGACATTGGCTGCTTGACATTCTGTTGTGAGGTCGCTTGGAACACGGACTACATCTTCCGCTTTGGACAGGCGCAGCACATGGTAACTCGGTACGGATGTTAAGACTTGGCTGGTGGTATGGTTGTAGTACAAACCTGAGATCAAATTGAGCACACTCCGAAGAAGGGGTCTGCTCATTTGATGCAAAGTGCTTAAAGATTTGGTAGCGTGCTGGCAGGTGCGGCATCTGCACTTGACGAAGCAATCCTTTGGCCTGGCTGCCCAAATCTCGAACGATTGATGCGGATTGTCGCAGTGTCAACTCCATTAAGAAGGCGTGCGTCGTGCCCGCATGCGGTTTTGCGGTTTTGTTTTGAGGTGGTGAGCGAGACCGCGACAAAAAACTGTTCTTGACGGTGAAGCCTTTCAAAGGATGCAAGGAGGCACATTGTGGTTGTAGATTTTCTTGAGGCTGCAAGATTCGAGTTGCAGCAGGTTCTTCATTCAGCGTACCGATTTTTCATCCCTGAGTCCTACAAAGATCAGGACAATTTGTTCGCAACAGTGTTGAATTCGGTTTGCCATTGGCAGGGCTCAGACTCAGTTCGACGCTACCCTTTGCTGCGCACCGCTTTCGCTTCTCAACGGGCACCATGGTGCCATGGACAAGAAGCCACAACTCGCAGCGCTAGGACCATGCAGGGCATTTTCAAGATCATGAGAGGCTGTGTGAACTGGAGATTGGCGTTCAGGAGCCCCTCGGCAAAAAACCGGGGGAAAGGGTCCCCTCTTCTGGAGTAACCAATGAAAATCCAGTTGCTGAGGAAGGTACTCTCTCAGCAAACGATTTTCCACTCATGTTTGCCAGCCGAGGTACCACGTGGACACTTGGAATTTTGACGGTCAAGTCTAGGTAAAGAACCGCCAACCCTGTGGCAATAGTCTAGGCTTGGGCCAGAATATAAGAACCGTATTTCGCCGTGCTTTGTTCCCAAGGCCAGTGTCAATCGCTGACCTTGAAGCTGCCAATCACAATCACATTCGTCGGGAACTCATGGAGTCCAATGTGGAGGGGCAGCTACAAAAGAGAGATCCTGAGCACCTTGAGAGCCTTTTGAATCTCTCGACACTATTATGCCTCAAACATGCACGTTTTAGAGTTGGCCCTTTTCACACTTTCCAAGCTCAAGGTAACTGCCCAGATTTTCCAACCCTTGCGATCGTGAGGATGGGCAGGCTTGGAGTACAAGCAAAGCATCACACTCTCATTGCTGCAAGCTCAGTCAGAATGCGGCAGTAGAGCGTGTCCTATGGTCTAGCATTATGGCATTATGGTCAGCTGGAGACCTGATTCTCACAGGAGAGATGTGGTTGTCACCAAAAGCAAATCCTTCCTCAAGAGGCCAGAGTCTGACTTCAACCCCTGTGAATGCTTTTCGGGGATCCTCAAGATCATCCTGCTTGTTCAATGGTTCCTGAGAAGAGAAGAACCCTTTCACTTTCTCTACCATTCAGAATTCACCTGGTAAGGTGTCAAAGATCCATGATCTGTTTAGTATTTTTCTTCCGAACCAATTCACTTCCGATTTCACCTCCGAACCGTTTTGACTGGACCGAAAGGATGAATCTCATGAATGACCTATGTGCCTGGAGCGGCTGGAACCTCACGAACGTTGCGTCACCGCAACGGCAGATCCGCACCGGCGACTGCTGTGGAGATCACCAGAGTCTTCCAAACGAGAGGAAAATAGAATCAGGTGCTCGGGCTCCTTGAGTAAGGCACTACTTTAATGAGACATCCTTTAAGAAGGCCTTCTTATAGGGGCCCAAGCACCTTCTTTTTCTTATTGGTTTTGGATTTTCTTGTGATTTTTGCTCTTTGTGGCGCTCAGCTTCTTGTGGCGTTGGTCTTTGTGCCCAGGTTGGGAGATTACCTTGAGATCGGAGGACTCAGCAGGGAGACTCGGTGGGAGAGAGAGAGAGAGAGCTTTGCAAACAAGGAGAAAATAGACCTTGTGGATGGAGGAAGCTGGAGTGGAAGGCTGCTGAAGCCAAGCCAAATGCCAGTCTTTCTGGGGTATGATGAATGTGCTCCAGTCAAGGTCATGGCCATAGTGCTGCTGCGACGCCAGCTGGGGGCTTGAAGTGGCGTGTTCAAGCCTATGCGGACGTTTCTGCGGACATCCAGCAAAGGGCATCGCTACTAGGAGCAAGGACGCTACTAGGGGCTCCTGGCGAACAAGGGCCTTACTACTAGAATCTAGAAACAAGAAGCTATTAGAAACAAGAAGCTATTAGTAACAAAGCCTTCATTCGACATTCGATGCGGACGTTTCCTAGGTATGTTCCACCCCTCGCTGATGCAGCGTCACTTGGGGTATGTCATGACGGGTGATTTGTGGCGCGTTGGTGCTACCCCACAAGCCAGGCTGCAACTACTGGACTTTCGCTACAATGTACTACCATCCAAAGTATGAGGAACACCACTGCTACCAAGGTCCTTTTCCAAGACCACTTTTCAGAATCTCCTGTGGGTTGCTGAATTGGTTCTTGAGAGGGTAGTGGCGGCTGGAGTTGTTCGTCTTGGTTCTGCTGGTGGACCTTGCCGTTGACAGCATTGAATTAGCTTTTGCCAAAGTTTTTGCCTTCAAAATTCTAGGAATGCAAGCTGGGTTCAATAGTTTTATGGGATTCTAACATGATGGTGTGCAATTCGCCCCACCCGTTCTTTATGCTGGAACATTGAGGAGCAGAAATGTTTCCCCGTCAAAAATGTGGTACCAAGGCAAGATTTCGTCATTCGTGCCTCAAGCTCAGTGATTGCATCGTTCTTGTTTGCTTTTCCTCGCGGAGCTTAGTGAGCTCAGCCAGAAAGACCATCATGCTCAAGACATCGGACTCTAAGAAGGATAAACTTTTCTTTCTAGGCAGAACATCCAAATGATGCTCCGAAGAATAGGACAGTAAAGCTCGTTTTCTTGCTTGGTTCTCAAAGGACAATTTGGATTCGATTTAAACGAGGGCCTATTTGGTTTGATTGACAAGTTCCAGCTTGTGAAGCTGGAACTGAGGTCACGTGTCAACGCTGGGCTGTGGACGAGGGCAAGATCGATGAGGAGGTCCTTTTGCACGAAGCACGCCTGGGCTCCCAGCGACGGTGGATATTTTTTCTCTCTGAAAGTTCAGAAAGGGGGAGGAGATACATACTCCAACCTGCGTGGTCAAAGATGAATAGGAGGATGCTGGGGGGTTGGGAAAGCAATCCCTGCCCCAAACCTTCTCTTTAAACACCGGAGCTGCTGCAACGATCTGAGCTCTTGAGGCTTGATTGCTGACTCCACGATGCCAAACACTCCACACTGCACGGTCCCGCAGCAGATGTACCAAGACTTCATACAGGCAGTGAAGTTGCAGTTGCGGGTTCAATCAGTGTGACTTCTTGAAACAATTTACCAACTTTACGTTGCCTTGTCCGTTTGCTAGTTAGTTGAAGGTTCACAAGAGAGCTAATGACAATTGCGGGGCTCACTAAAAGGCCTTAACATTTAGCATTGCCTTGACCCTTCGATGGTCCCATGTGTTGCAGGCCAAGCTGGATACGCTTCTGCTGCCGGAGTGTGCTCTTGCTTGGACGGTGGGCCTCATAGTGCAGGGACCACTCTCGGGTTGTGTGGGGCTCCGCCACCTTCTTCACGATTTCGCACCCGACACGATCTGAATGTCCAAGATTTAGAGGCAAATCAATCTAATAGTAATGGCCTCCAACCCAATAGCGATGGCCTCCAATCTGGCCTCCTGTTTCCCCCCTATTGAATAAATGTTCAGATCCTACAGAGTCGGCTTGGCAAGCAACATTTGCGGCCCTTTGCCCCATCTCCGTTCAGGAGAAGTCCCTGAATCTGAAGCCCAGCTGCGAGCAGGAGGATGGACAACTAAAACATGTCTTTTTGATCCTTTGCCATGTTGGTTGTTGGTCTTGTTTTGGTGTTTTGGTTCGTAGCTCCCAAGCTTCTTTTGCTTGGCGCAGAGCGGCTGTCCCAGATTGTGCAAATATGATGTGCTCAATGCAGAGCGGCTGTCCCGCCAAACCTTCTTGAGAGAGATGTCAATAGCTGGGAGGCCCGCATGTTTTTGAAGTGCATTCTCAAGGCAGGCTTCCCAGCCCATTTTCTGTGCTTGCTTCACGAGCTTTTTCGTCTGGCCAAAAGTCTAGAGATTGAACAGAGCCCTTTCGATTTGTCTTAGGTGATGCATGAAGAGCATCAACTGTGTGGCTCCCGGAGTTTGCCAGTCAGAACGAGTCCAAACATCGTTGAAGCATGTTTTGGCCGAGATCCCACGCAATAGATACACGGGATCAATAGGTTTCCACGTTTTGGGTCCAGAAACATGCACAGGATTTGATGAGAATAAACATGAGCCTGCTTGTAGAGGTACGATATGATGTTGCTGTGAAGAAGCAATTGGAAACTTCGCTTGAGGCCTTCTTCTGCCATGCTGGATGAGATTGGCGAGGATTCTGGCACAATGGTGTTATACCAGCGATACGCCATAATATGACCGGTCTTCCCGTTTGATCAAGGGAAGTCTCAGAAGGCCATTTCACGTTTACGACCGATTGACATTTAAAGGCTCCTCAGTTACACACTCTTCGGAGCCCTTTTCTGCGAGGAGATCCCGCTGCTGATCTCTCCGCTAGAGGCGGCCAACCAGGCGAAGATGATCCCCAACCTTGAGGAGGACCAGCCGGAAGGCAGATGGTAAGCGACAGAGTCGGACAGAAGACGGATGATTCCCTGCTCAGTTTTTCTTTTAGCTGTTTAGTTTAAGTGAGTATCGTTTGAGGCAATGCTTGGATGGCAAGGGCAAGGGACCGAGCATGTTTATTTGCAGCTCTTACTTGTTTGGAAAGCAGCTGACTTAGGTTGCTCGATACTTTACATACTGCCTTGATGGGGTCTTGTGCTCAATCTGGAGCGTTCATGCAGCGCAGTGCTCCGAAAATTTCCGGCCATCAACGAGACAGAGAGGTCAAGACGGGACGTTCAATTACTTAAGGTCATTTTGGGCAAAGTGTAGATGCCAGTGGATCTTTTTGAGTGAGATTCTTCAGCGCAGATCGTTTGAATTGTACTTAATCGGGAATGCATCCTGTTCTCGAGACGTCCTAAAGTATTTTAATATAATTTGACGGACAGGATATTCCCTAAACTCCCACTGGTCGTGCCAGCGAAGACTGCGATTTCCCACGAGGCCTTTTTCAGTGACTTCACCTTGGAACAGATTTGCAATGCCAACCTGACCGTGAAACTGTGTGAGTGCCCAGTTGTGTGAGACGACCGCAATTGTGAGGGGGTCAGCATAGCAAATGCGGATGCGGTGGAGTTGTGCTGGAATTTGGAATATTAACCGATTTGACTTCGACTTTGGTGGCAAGCTCTCAGTGAGAATCCTTGCGAGCTAATATTAAATGATTGATCAACCCCTGTTTGGTTTGCTGCATGGTGGCCACGCCAGTCATTCTGGTCAATGTTGTCCTTCGCGCTCTGCGGCTGAGGCACCGGCAGAAAGTCCATGAGGCCTTATTGTTTCTACTACATGCTAGACCCAAGGACTGTAGTTTCATGGTTTGTTTATCCCAACTCCTCAAGGAAGTTGCACACAGTGGGTGGTGAGCACTTGCAAGACTGGCTTAGTAGGATCCACTTGATCAACTGCGAAAGAGTACAAAGCATTTGAAGAAAGTGACCTGTTCTGCAAACACTCTTTTTCCTCTTTCTTTCTGCGAACGACAAAGTGGTCCGTTCCAAGCTCTCTCAATCCAGTGGTGCAGGACGTTTCAAAGTCCAGTGCTTAGGAAGCTGCTGGGTGCCACACGAACAAAGGTTGACAGCAACACGAGTGACGAAGAGTGAGCGAGTGGCAGCGAGTGGTGATGGAATTTCAGCATGTTTTGCTTGAAAAGCGACCATACACTCACCAAAAACAATGACGTGACCGACGTGAAAAACGATAATGCACTCACCAAATCCTGATGACCTGCAATTCCACAACAAACTTTGGACCGTCGCTCAACTGCGCCCATTTTGCATGTCTGAGCAAAGGGAGAAAAGGTTTCGTAAATTTTGCAGGTTTGGTGATGCTGGTGGTGCTGGTGGTTGGTGCTAGCATATAGCTAACACATTTTGAGTCCAAGCCTCCAAAATAGTTGATCCGCGACCGGCCCTGGCGGCTTGCTTTAAGCTAATCCGTTTTGTTTCTTAAACAAGCTGTACGACCCAATCGTTGGCGCACGCGACTGCAAGGGATAGCCTGCACACCTATCTCCACCTACCTTCTCTGTGCCAAACCTCAAATTCCTCGCAATCACGATAGGACACTTTGACTTTGATGTTGTTACAATAGTCTTGTTGTTTCCTGTCAATTGTCAAGGCTAACAAGCTAAGATTGCAACAGGCTTGCATTGCTCAGGAAATGGGAGCTCAAGGAGATCAGGCATTTGATTCTCAACCCCGCCGGCCTCTTAGTAGTGTTGGTAGAACTTCCTTGTTTGAAGTTTGGACCGGAAAGGACGCTACTAGGGGCTCCTGGCCTTACTACTAGTAACAAGAAGCTACTCCTGGCCATACTACGAGGAGCAAGAAGCTAGTAGAAAGAATAAGAAGCTTGTTGGATTTACGGATCGGACAGGAACTCTTTGAGACCTACGAGTTCAACAACCATGTCGGGCTCCAAGCAGCGGGAGCAGCTGGTCGGTAAGGCTTTTGGAGGGTGATGGCCTGGAACCTACTAGTGATGATGATGCCTTACTAAGGCACCTTGCTACTAGTAGCTTCTTGCTACTATATAGTAGTAATGCCCTTCTTACTAGTAGCGATGCCCTTGTCACTACTAGCGATGGCCTTCCTCAGGAAGCAGATGGCCGGAGCGTTGAGACCGATCTTTTTTCTTCACTCTCTCTCACTGGACTGAGGCGCTTCAGTCGTGGCCTCAGCCTTGCGTGTAGCTTTGCAGCGTCGACACATGGATGATCATTCTAAGGGAGCTCAGTGGGGAGTTCTTTTTTTGTATTCCTTCATCCACCAGTTTTAGCACACTATGTTATCGCCATTGTCATCTTTCCCCAAAAGCTCACAAGCTCAGCGATCCAATGAGGGCCTTCCTGGAATTTGGCTGGCTTGCCAGACAGCTCAAACCGCCCAAAGGGGAGGAGACATGTTTTGAACAGCAAGAGTTTTGTTGCCTGCAGCTTGCAGGAGTTCTGATGGACGTCCCCTGAACCCACATTGTAAGGGGACAATGACCACATCTGCCAGACCATTTCCAGCAACACCCAGATCGCAATGGCTTCTGATTCTTTGTGGTCACATGCGAGGAGAAGATCAGCTTGGACTTCTCCCAGTTTTTGTGTGCCTTGCTGGTCTCGGAGGATTCCTCGCAGGATTTGAAGGCAGGTGGGACCTGGACGATCTCTGTCTCGAGCCTGAAGGCGTCTCCAAAGAAAGGCTTCCAAGACGATGGCTGTTCTGAAAACATTTCCCTGGTCTGCACTGAGAATGATGTGGTGGGCTGGTTTTGGACATAATTAATTGAAATCCTCCCACAAGGATCAACCAACCTGAGAGCGTGTTTTGATGCCCTCAATGCTCTCACACAACATGCGGCCCTTTATAAAGGATTGAGATTGATTTAGAGAGCATTGAAACCTGTCCTATGGCGCTATATATGGTTTGGGTTGAACCATGTTCGGAGCATTCTCTCAGCCAAGAACCTGTGTTCCTTTGCAATCAGTGACCTTTTCTCCGAAAAGATCCACGGAGGCTGCCATTTGCCGGACCTTCGGGTGGGCATGCTGGACGCCCAGGTGGTTTTCGAGCATCAGCCCACGGCTGTGTGTTCCTTTTTTGCACAAAATCATCACCCCGGAGCTTCGAATAATTGGAGCCTCGACTGTTCAGAACTGCTCACTTCCAAGTCTTCGACTGAAGTCTCTTTCAAGGCTCGGGACCTATCCATGCGTCAGTCCTGGCTGCTTGGTCTAGTTGAATGTTTTTGATCTCACCGAGAAGAATGGAGAGTGGGGCTGGAAGAATCCAGAAAATAACAAGCCCATTTTTGGGGTTTCAAGTCCAAGTGATGCGAATCTCTTTTTCTGTCTCTAACTGCCTTGGGATTTTCTGGCTCAGCGCAGGTTCAGCTAGCCGAAACGCAGACTGTTGAATTGACCATAGTGCTGCACAGCCTGGACACATAAACATAAAAGCACAGCACTGGCAAACCAGTAAATAGTAATCAATTGTAAACTGCTGGACCCGTAGTGAAAACCACAGGTGTTTCAGCGATACAACATGTTACGACATCCTTTTGTTGAGGTTCCTGCGCTGACCTGCATCCTCAAGCGGCTGGTACCTCAGCCTGATGCGTGTCACGGTGCGTGTCGCGTGTCACCTGCCTCAGTAGACGGTCGATTCCACTCCAGAGAGCCATTTGCGAGGTGGAACTCTCTGAGCAACTTGTTTGAGTGGCCGAAGAAGTATTCCGTGACTGCCAAAGATATCCCCTAGTCCTAGCAAAATCCAACAAACTTTAGGTAATAAGAAGATGTTCTCAGGGTGTGGATCATGCCGCGTCCTGTAAAAGGGGGGTTTGCTGGCTAGGTCTACTAGGTGGCCACGCGAATGCGAGGCGGAACATTTTCCTCAAGACTTGCGCCACAGTCGCATTGGTGAACATGACGAGCAACCACGAGTCTCGGGACCTAGTCTTGTGAAGCTTTTGCGGTGTCAAGAGTGGGACCCTTGGCGGCGGGAGGTTGCCTTTTCCTATGTTGATTTGTAGATTGACTTGGTGGACTCATGGTGTCCACAAAGTCAAAACAATTCATGTTCAGGAACTTCAAGCCCTACTAGGCCCTAATTACTGACTTCATAGCATCGACGTAAACTAGATGACCAGCTTGAGCTACAGCCAGATTTGGGGAAGGGTCAAGAACTGCTTCTGGCGTCAGTAGATGTGTCACGAGATCTCCACTTGCGACCGGCTGTGGAACTTTCTTTTGCAATCTCCAAGCTGCTTCTCGCGAGGCCTGTGAAGGATGTCCTCATCCAGATGGATGCACTTTCCTCAGGTTCTTGCATGACCTCCTCAGCCACATTTGTATAGTTTCTCACCCGAAACATGATTGGCTGTACCGGTTTTGAGGTGCATGCCATTCTGGTGGAACATCTGGGACTCAGGGACGATGACTTGTTGGGGCCCTATGTCTAGCGAAGATGTTCTTTTCCGCCCTACTGGGTCGCTACGAGGACGCTCCTTTGACTTCAATTTCTCACATCCATCGGAATCCATTGTATGCTCCAAGGATTTACTACACGCTGATGCTCACCAAGAACCTCTCAAGGTTCGCACCCTACATCATGGGACTCTGTGAATGTTTCGTTCATGGACAACGATGGCCGGACCATTCCAGAGTTTTGCTGCTTTTTTCAACTGGTCGTATTATTGTAAGTGAAATACGATGAAACCTCTGAAGCCAGCTCGAAGGTTGAGTCTAGAGACGTCTAGAGATATCTAGAGTCTGTTTTGTTTGGGACTCCAAAAGCAGTCCAAGCTGGAAGCTCCAACTCGCTCCGACTCGTTTCAGGACCACCGCGCAGCGCATGGCCCTGAAGAAGTGTGGCGGTGTTTCAGAGCTGGTGACCCTGCTGCGGATGCTGGTGACGATGCCACAGAAGCATCAGCTCATCGCAGAGCTGGCTAGCAACATTGGACAGCTCTGCAATGAGGAGGACTGGCGGACTGGCTCTGGTTTCGCGGGTTGTGAAGTGTAGTGCTGGTGGTTTCTGGAGCTTTTCTTGGAGGCTCTTTTTTTGACGGTGTTCAGTTTGAACTGGAAGAGAGGTTCACTTTAGGTCGTTGGAGGTTGAGGAGGGTCTCTCCGACCAGAGGTTCTCTTCATGACTTATATGACTGAGGTGAACGTGTAGTTTTGACATGATTTTGCTGTGTTTGTGGGCATACCCCTACCGCATCCACACTTGGAACTACCTTACCTACTTTGTTCTGACCAGAGGCTTCAGACCTTGGAGACCTGATGCGGTTATGGAAGTCCTTTGATGCTTGTCGGTGCGTCCAAGTTGTTGTCTCGGAACCGTGGAGTTTGACATGTCGTTCTCAGCTACTAGTAACAAGTGCATCGCTACTAGTAACAAGTGCCTTACTAGTAGTAACAAGAAGCTAGTAGAAACAAGACTTAAATAGAAACAAGAAGCTAGTAGATGCCCAAAAGGTCTGAAGAGTCTCCGACAGACATTGGTCGTCTTGGTCAAAGCCTGGCCTTGGTCGTCTTAACTTCGATCCGAAGTTGCCCGAGACGAGCGCATGTGTACCATAGAGTGTACCACTCTTGTGGCAGGACATCATGATGAGCATGGCAGAAGCCAAGTGTGAACCTGAGCTTAACACGAATAGAGGGAGCCGATCTTTAGCTAGGCTTGCACGAACCTCGCATTGTTTGGCCGACAGCAATTGGGACCTATATAGTGTATTCATGTTTTTTTTTTTTGTGTGTGTGTGTGTGTGTGCGTGTTTCAAGATGAGGATCGGATCAACC
>CAXAMN010003047.1:5271-37013 GCA_963970005.1 Durusdinium trenchii
GATGTCTTCATTTATCAGCTATGCACCTCCTCTGCCAAATCTTTCTTCCGTGCTCTGCGCAGAAGAGGTGCATTTCAGACAATTCACCTTCGTCACGTCCATCCCGAAAGTGAACACCGAAGCCCCGTAAAACCAACCGCACTTCGTATGCCAGGATGTGACGGGTGAGGCCACCGGCTGCTTCTTGTTCTCATGTACCGTTCCACTCTTCGAGAGGATGACTGGTGGTAGTAGGCCTTGATGATTGTTGGAGATCTCCTCCCACTTCAAAATCGATGCATCGAGCTGGTCTTGTTTGTCCTTCAGCCTGTCCAGCTCCTTCTTCAACCTCTTCTCCGTTTCTTTGCCTTGTTCTTCGCCCTTCGTTGCCACCAACTTCTCCACGACCCGTTCATTTCCTCCTCTTCCTGGGTTCACACCTGCTAGGTTGATCGCCTTGTTCATCACCGGCATGGTTTCCAGGGCCTCTTCCGCATACTGTAGGATCACGTCGCTCTTCCATCTTCCCAGAAAAGCCACCTGGGGCACGTGCCAACCCCGTCTGATATATTGCAAAGCCCCTGACCTCCTGGCGGAATGCCCTGAGATGTTCTGCCCAAATAAGTTCCTCCAAGCTCCTATGATCTGGTTCTTTTCTATTGTACCTTCGCTGTCGCCATGTACTAGATGATCTTCCTCGATCGGAACGTTGTCCAAAGCTGCTTTCGAAATCGCCAAGGGACAGGGTTCTGACCAGTTGCATTCCTCCGGGCAACAGCACTGCAGAGTCCTTTTCAGTCCTTTGGCTTCTTGGTCACACTTCGTGAGCCTCAGGGTCAACGCCACCGTCTTCTCCTTCTCGTTGATCACGATGTCCTCCTTGTGGACTGCCGCCAGTTCCACCTCCCGCAGCACCCAGACGGTCGCAAACCCAAACATGAGGGCTGGTCGGTGTACTGGGCCCTTCAGCTCTTCGTTCGTCTCGATCTTGCAGGCTTCCATCCACTCCACTTCCTCCACTTCAGCCGCCTTCTTCACCGGCCCCCTTGCCCTCTTCAATGCACGAGCCACTTGTCCGAATGTCCTTTGTAGTCTATGCGACCACGTCTTGCCCGCCTCGATCAACATCAGCTTGTACTCCGACAAGTAGGTGACCCCTGCTTTATAGTCCGCTTTCTTGAGCACAGCGCCCACTCTTTCCAGTGTCTCCTCGGACCATTGTTCTGCTGTCCCCTTCGTGCCCAGGTTAAGCAGAATCTTGTTGACCGTTTTGCGCACTGAAGCCTTTGCCCTTCTAGAGGAGTTCGCATAGTACCCCTCCTTGAAGTCCTGCAGGCTCTTGTCTCGTTGCGGCCGGTTCAACCTGAAGATGCGCGCCGTCTGTATTGCTTTCTTCCACTTCTCATTCTTCTTCACCCCTTTTGTTCGCTCCGGCTCTTTAGGCATGTCCTTCCTCCGCCTCTTCTTCTTCATCCCTGAGCCTTTACCTTCGCCGCGTCCGCCACGTTCGCGATGTAGCCCCCGTCTCCCCTGAGAGCCACTCGCTTTCAGCCTCTCCTCCCTTTCCGGTTTCTCTTTCGAAGTCCTCCTTCTCTTCACCAAATGGAGCAATCCCCCGCTTGATTCACTCCCCCTTGACAGCACTTCCATTGGAGGTACCGGTGGAAAGCTGAAATCGAACTTCTCTCCTCCCCATTCTTCGCTCAGTCCAAAGCCTTCTGCGCCACGATCTTCGCCCGGGCACACCTCCCTTTTGTCCGCACCAAGTCTCACAGCTGCCAACTGTCCTTTGTGTTGAGCCTCCTGGTCACCAACCACTGCATGTCCCTCGACTCCCTCACGGACTCCCTCCATGGTGAGTAGTTCGACCTCGGAGAAATCGACCTGTTGGTTGAAGTCCCTTCCAGTGCCGTGGTTCTCGTGGAAGGTGTGTCCAGCAAGTTCGGTGTTGAAGGCTCTTCTGTTCTCCTTTCCCTGCTGGCCATGCTGTTCAGCAGGTTCCTCCATGGCTCGGGTTGGGGTTCTTCTGGCCTGGTCAACCTTCGACGTATCCCTGATGCCGGCCCCCAGTCCAGGTACGTGTCGAGATAGTCCCGTGGTTGGCCCATGTCCCAGGCTTCTTCCCACTCCTCGTCTTCGGAGTCCAGGGTGTTGTTGATGTAATTCTCGGTTGACGTCTCCGCCTTCCACCACGTCCATGGGTAACCCCGCGGAGTGTGGCGTGTCTTCCACCATGCTATGAACTTCTTGCAGCCAAGCCAGGCTGCCCCGACGTGCGCGAAGATGCCGATCACGATGAGGTAGAAAGCCCAATAGGCCAGCCATGGTGCCGGCTGCCCACCGAGTTCCTGTGGGCGGAGGACGATCGCGTCCGCTGGAGCTAACTCCATCCTTGGGCCCTCACCTCGTGCATTAACACACACAACTCACGAATCGGCTCGATCGACGACGTCGCACACCAAACCGAACTTTCAGCCTTACCTTTCAACCTCTTCCGCCTCCTCCTGTGTCCCTTTTTCAAACGATTCCTTCAGAATCTGGCCATCGAGTTAACGACAGGCCCAAGCCGCCACTAAGGCTTCGCCGTCCTGCCAGTCGGCAGTGTCGGGGCCTGGCGGGTTCAGGCGGTACCACGCTGCTGATCTTTCCTGGGGCGTCTCGATTGAAATGCCCTCTAAGGCGACCGGCAAGGTGGTGGTTGCCCAAGTATTTGGTCTGCTCAGGAAGTCGGCTTCCTTGTTGGCGACCCCAGGGAGATGCGTCGGAAGGAGGTCCGACAAGCCCAGCGCTTCGCACACCACCGCCAACTCCGCCCCCAAGAAATTCAGAGAGGCGTTACTGTTTGAGAATTTCTGAGTGAGTGCCAGCGCTGTCACGGAGTCCGACTGTACCCCGATTGCCACGTTCACTGCGGCCAGGAGCTTACCCCAGTGTTTGAGGGCCACCAAGATCGCCAGCGTCTCTGCAATGCCCTGCGAGCTTGATTCGCCCAATTGGAAGCCCAGCAACTTAGCATCCATCTCGTTGATGGGCGATGCCAATGCCTTCGTGACTCTTCCGTTCACCAGAAGAACAGCTCCAATGCCCAGGGGTGAAGCGTCCGTCATCACGCTGGCCTCCGCTTTGCCGCTCTTGTACAGTGCGTACTTGCGGATCGGTCTTTCCTTCGCCGCCTTCAAGTAGGACAGGAGCCAGGTTCGTGCCTTCTCCACACGCTTCACCGGGATGAGATGGTCCTTTGAACGGCTATCTTTCCTTTGAGACCTTCGAGCTGCCTCCACCCCTGACTGAACATCGTCCTCGTGGCTGTACAAGGTCGCATACAGCGACGCGGTGACCCACCTGGCTCGAGGCAGCACGCCCGCCAGCCAAGCCACCCTGCCAGCTGCCTTTCTTAGCTCTGCCGTCCCAATCATTCCTTTCTTGTCCCACGCTTCCAGCTGTTTTTGGAGCTCGTCCATGAACTTTTCCGGGAGCGTGACCAGCAGGTGATCGTAGTCGGGTGCCACTAGCTTGAAGTGGATTCCTATCCAGGTCACAGCCGCCGATCGTTCGCCCTTGCCCAGCGACAAACGCAGCCCGAGCGCTGCCATCGTGTGGACGATGCACGACAGGGTGTGGTTCCTCTCATGCAGCTTGCCCCCCAGCACCCACAGGGAATCGTCCAGGTATACTTGATGCATTCCCCGTTCCGCCGGTATCACTGATTGCAGCAGTCGGGCTATGCAAGCTGCCACCCGGCTCCAGGTCAGTGGTGCAGTTTTGAAGCCAAAGAGGAGAGCTATGAACAGCAACCAATGCTCGTCGTCCAAAGCTGGCGCTAGACAGTGGCCCTTCTCCTCCTCCGCCACTGCCAGGTGCATGTAAGCATCTGATACGTCTATCATCACCAGCTCCAGAGTCTTGTCCTGCGGCCTCACCAATTCGGCTTTCGACGCATGCATCCTCCGAACCATCGCTATGGCGTCCGTGGGTCTGGGCAAGATCAAGCGCTCGGGGAGTACTGCCTTCCTGTTGCCTCCTGACCTCCTCAAGTCTATTATGATCCTTCGCTTCTTCGCTCCTCCCTCCTTCGTCTTGACGATGAGCCCCAGCTTGGAGATTGTCGTACCTTTGAAGCCCGCCCTTTCGACTTCTCCTTTTCTGGCCTTGACGGCATAACCTCTGTCCATCAGCCTGTCGATTTCTATCTTGGCATCTTCCTCTTGTTCCCTCACTGAAACGTAGTTGCCAATGTCCTCCCTCAAGCCTTGCGCAGCTTGCCAATCTTCTGGGCGTTGAATTTCCTCCTTCAAAGTCGGTGGGAAGATGTTGCAAGTCTTGATGGGGACGTTTATGCCAAGGGGCACCCCTTCTTTGATCCACCGGTGCACCTCCGTCTCCGGGTCCCCTCCTCTTCGGCACCATGCTTCTATCAGGTTCCCATCCATCGGAGATTGATAGGCCCATTTACCTGTCAACTTGATTGCTGGTGCCCCCTTAGCTCCTGTCAGCTTCCGCAGCTCCTCTTTCCATCTTTCCACCAAATGCGCTTCTAACTTGCAATCCTCCGACCCATATTCTTCGCCCACCTTCATCACCTTCGGGTTGTTCATGCAGTGCCTCTCCCAAGCTCCCCAAATGCGGCGCCCCAAGTTCTGCAGCGTCGGAATCCCTTCCACCACTTCCATCGGATTCTTCATGCCGCCTACGAAGCCTTGCTGGTCCAACCTCTTCTCTTTCTGCTTCTCTTCTTTGAGCATGCCATACTTCCCTTCGCCCGGCTTCCAGCGTAGGTCCACCTTCTCTCCTCCCCTCCTGTCTCCTCTTCTTGCTCCGCCGCGGCTCCTGCTTCTCCTTGAGGCCGACCTCCACCTTTTCTGTGCCCTCTTCTCCTCCAACTTCCTTTCCTCCTCCTTGCTCTTCCTTCTCCTCTTCTTCTCCTTGTCCTCTTCCTCTACCTCCTTCTCCTTCGCCTTGTCCCTGCTCTCTTCCCATCTTCGTTTTTCTTCCTTCGTCCACTCTTCATCAACTCCTCTCTGAGCTTCGGGTGTAGGCGACAATTTCACCCCTTCTTTGTTCCTTCGTGTCCTCATTGATGTCGCCTCCGCATCGCCCGTTGCTATCTCGAAGTGCTGATGTTCTTCTTCCCTCAACCTCCCTTCCAAGTATTCTGCCGTCGCCATCTTCTCGAAGTGGTCCATCAACAAATAGGCATAGGCCCGGCAAAGTTCGACCGGGTACTCCCCCGACTCTTGGGATTCCTTCTTCCCGATGATCGGTCGATGTTTGGCTCCTCCGCATTTGCAGTCCCTGCTCAAGGATTCGATGCCGTAGAGAGTACCTGCGAATTGCTGTGGCTTGAAGTGACGATCACCGCGTGCCCGATTTGCTTGGAAGGCACACGTGTTGAATTGGGCGATCTTGACACCGGCCATGCGCAGGTACCCCACCATTTCTGACATCCCCCAAGCCGACAGGTGGTCCTCGACGTCCGATGGAGGAGGGTTCTCCATTGATGTTGGTCTGGCCACTATCGTCGATGTGGGATTCTTTGCCAGTTCCTCGGCCAGTTGAACCGAGCGCGCAAGCATGACTGTCCCTCTGTCGCATTCCGCTTGCTGAGCATGGGAGTTGGACATCTTCCCGTGTGGTTCGCTTCGGGTTCGAACTGGCTTTGGAAGGTTAGGGGCATCTCGGAATCTCAGGCGCGAAAACGTCGAGCAAGGGAATCCTGAGTGGTACCCATCGATGAGGCCCTCCTTCGCCCACCTGAGGTGCGTGTTGTAGGGCTCATCCAAACAGAGGTCCTGGCCCCAGTCCTTCTCCGCCGCTATCACCTCTACGTTCAAGCCTCTTTTGGCCGCTACCTGATGGATAGCTGCTCCAAGTGGATCACGGGGTCCTGCAAAGTGATGTAGGAAGCGGAATCGCCTGGCCTTCACGTACCTCTGTATCTTTTCTTCCAACCTCTCCTGAGACGATTTCTCCTCCTCCTCCTTCTTTTCTCCTTTCTTTTCTCCTTTCTTCTCACCCTCATCCTCCTCTTTCTTCTTCGCTTCACCTTCGTCACCTGCTGCACGACCGTCTCCGGTCTCCTTCACTTCTTGGCTTGACACCTGATTGCTGGGTGACCCGGCGACCCACAGGATGAACACTTGTGAGCCCGCTTCACTGCGTTCGTGCACTCCGCTCCTGGTGGCAATGATCCACACGGACTGTTCCCGTTGTTCCACGAGAAGCAAATGGGTTCCCCTTGCTTCCCTCCTTTTCCTTTCTTGCTTCCTCCTTTTCCTCCTCCTTGTCTCTCCCAGCTTGATTCGCTTCGGGCTTCTCGAAGTCTTTGGAGCTCTTCTCTTTCCGCCTGCCATTTCCTCTTCTTCGCCTCCCGTCTGTCTCTGTTTCCTTGCCTTCTCGCCGTGGATGTAGTCGCCGGTGAAGTTGAGCCGAACGTCCCCGACTCCATCGCTGGCATCAACGAGCTCGTACCTCCACGTAGTGCGTTCTCGGCGATCGATTCCTGGGGGGTCATCGCTCTTCCTTTCGATCCGCTCGCAAGCCATGTGAGGGCCGGACTGTGTATTTGGTCCTGCCAAAATTTCATTTCGTTCGGCGCCATGCGAATCAGGGCTTCCCATGGTTTCTTCTCGTCGAAGTTCAAAGGGACCGGTTTTCCTTCTTGCTGATCCATCGCCACCTTCAACTTCAGCCTCGACAGCAGTTCCCCTCTCGCCATCTCGTCCGCCGCGTACACCAAATGCCAGGCGTCCGGATATAGCCGAGTCAGCTTCTCCACGTACAACTCGTAAGCATGGGGGGGGGCCAAGGCGCATTCCTGCAGCATGATCATCGCCGTCGTGAACACCCTGAAGCATGCCCTCCATTGTGTGAAGTTGGCCGGACCCGGCAATTCCTTCGACACGTAGCCCTCGGCCGTCGGTACCCAGGTTCTGTACCTCGAAGCCCTCAATGCCTTCCTTCCGAATGGCACGAACACTCCAAAGTCCGCGAAAGGAGGTTTTCCCATCGACAGCTTCTTCTTCAGGGCCGAGAGCTGTTCTATCGTAGGCTCTTCCTCCTCCTCGGGCAGGGATCCCGTCGTCGCGATGTACTTCTGGAGCAACGTCATCTTCGCTTCTTCTCCCAAGACCTCGAACTCGCCGTCGTCTCCTTGGTCCAACACTTGAGCGAATTTCAAAGTCCTGTCCTTCGTGGCCTTCGCATCCGGGTCGATTGAAGTGGGTCTCATTGGGCTCGAAGAGGATGAATCGTTCAACCCTGAGGTACTCCATGGATCTTCCTCCACCCAGTTGTCCCAAGCACCTCCGCCCTTCGTATACATGATCTTCCTCGCCAATTTCCACACTAACCCCACATGGGCGGCCTGCACGGCAGTCAAGGGGACATCCGAGGGGAGCATGGCCTGCGACAAGGCAGCAGCAACCACACTGCCCGGAAGGGCAGCGAGCAAACGCAAGTCGTTGCCAGGGGAGCCGGTCTCCTGAGTGAAAGCTTCCCAAAGCTCCGAAGTCACTCCAAAGTGCTGGAGCAGGTCGTCGACCGATTGCATCCCCAGGGCCGTGGCTGCCGTCGGAAACATGGCAGCAAAAGAAAAGCCAGCCCGCGAGGAATACCCCCATCCTACAAAGCCATTTGACCTTGCAGGGATAGGGACTTGAGCCAAAATGGCTGCCCGAAATCTATGAGGACTCAGCTTCAGCACAGCCTCTGCAACTTGCCGATTCGACATTCCAGTGAGCAAAGCACCGCAATCAATGAGCACAAACAAATGGACTTCAGATTGAACGATGAGAATCTCTTCCAAAATCTGCAAGGGTTCCTTGTGCTCAATCATTCTCACAGGGGACGGTCCGCCCATCTCAGGATCACAAAGACTCGCAAAGCACGGCCATCAGTGTGCTTCACCATGTCGTCCTCATACTGCTGCACTTGATGATACCTGTCATGGGAGCCCAAGTGCCTAAAAAGCAGAGTTCGACTAGTTGTGACTGCTAGTCTTACAGAAGCACGAATCACTGGATTGCAAAGGAACACATGAAATTATTTCAACGTGGGCCCTTCATACAGCAATGGGCCTTGAACGGAAATTGTCGAGTTTCCTTGGGAAAAACAAACTCCTCCAGGAAAGTCTCGACAACCTGCAAATTCTGGGCCAGCTTTGGCCAAAGCATCATCAAAGGTCAAGCCCTCTCCAGCCCTTGGGATTTTCAGCCTTTTGGCGACGGCTTTGTGAACAGCCCGTCTGCAAGTCATCTTCAATGGCTGCAGCCCATAACCAAAGCCTGTAGTGACGCGTTTGTTCCTTGAGAGGCAAGTCCTTCAACCATTGCAGGACGCGGTGAAATGACTGACGAGTCAAACCATCTTCAGCATAGGTGCGCAGCATCAAAGTGATGGCCAAATCAGGGTGACCAAACTCGGTCCTGTCGCTCGAGGATTGTAATGTAAATACTCGGGGATTGTATTGCCTTACAAATTGTGAACACATAAAACCGAGTAAAATGCATATATTATACTAGTAACAAAAAGCTACCAGGGTCTCCTGGCCTCACTACTAGGAGCAAGGACGCTACTAGGGGCTCCTGGCATCGCTACTAGGCGCATTCTTACTACTAGTAACAAGAAGCTTTTACAAACCTAAATTATCTATTTTCACTCGGTCCTCTTGCTCGGAGCATCTTTGACAGCGCCAAGTCACGTTGTCCACTCCAAACTCGACCCTGTGTCTCTTGTGCAGCGCAGAACGCAAGATATCACACGCAAAGAGGCCTCTGGCAGTGAGAGCAGCTTGTGGCAAAGATGGATTCCTGTCATCCTCCTGAACAAGCTCCAAGATCTCCTTCAACTTCTCATCAAACAAATTTGGATTGAGAATGAACTCGCGCAGTCAATCACCTCAAACTCATGTTGAAGAAATGACTGAAAACAACCAGAAAGGCTGACAAGTGAGAGCATGATAGGGCCCTGATAGGGCATGCCAATCTCTCATCTACAACTCTCAGAGATTTACAACCCCCCTGCCCCATTTACAGTCGTTCCTTGTACCTCACTGACAAAAAAATCAGCTACAGCTACCGAGCTGCGAGTCTTCAAAGGAAGATTCCGGAGGCCACCCAACTTCTCATGCTTTTCAGTGCTGGACAACAAATCTTCGCAAAGAGATTGTGACAGCTCTGCCCAATCCTCCTCATTTCCTCAGTTGATCTCTAAAGGCTCAGGATTGCTTAGAAATAAGATCGACCTGGTAGCCCCAGACACTAAAGGTGTCGCTTTCAAGCCCCCTCTCTCTCTTTGCCGGTCGCCATACGGGAACGGTCTCCGACGTGGCACCGTTGGGAAAGACGTAGAAGACAAAGGGCCCGAGCAAGAGTCAAGAGATTTCAAGGGAAAAGCGCAGAAGCAATGGCAAGGCCAATGGGAAGAGTGGCGGAAGTCACCACCAGCCAAGGAGAAGCAGGCAAAGAAAGGGTCTGGCAAAGGTCAGCCAATCATGTATGGATGGGACAGAAAACCCATTCAGCTAGATGGAGACTCGAAGGGTGGAAAATGGTCATCCTCATATGGATCGCAATAACCAAAGGCTGAAAACTGCCATGCGACAGGTGATGGAGACACGATCTCCGTCTCCTTCTCCTTCATCGCCTCACAAAGTCTCAAAGGTGGTCTGTCTTCATTTTGAGACTCCAAAGGATAAACAGCTCATCGTATGCTATGCAAGAAGCTATCTGTAGGCATACAAAAACTATATAATTGCCTTTATTTAATAAGTCATAAAATGTCATAAGCCGATAGGATAAGAACATGATTGCTTACTCTCTGCCTCCTTCCATCGAACCCATGATTGCACCAACTTTGGCAGCCTGCAACCATTGGAGAGTATGCGCTGACACACTACATCTGGGCCTAATTATAAGCTGCAGAGTGAGCAAGTTGAGCCAAATATCCTTCTCTGCATGTCATGTTTTGTGTCTGAGCCATAGGAAGGCATGCAAACAAAACGAACAACTAGTTCATGTGCAAGGGAAGCGACATCAAGGTCGCACATGTAGTACATTGTAGTATATACTAAACATCCTGACGCAACAGGCAGGCCTGTTTTCTGTGGCATCTGTGTCTTTCAGCTTTACTTGGTGAAACTGAATCAGTCTCGACATGTCTGGCTACTCCAGTGCTGGCACCTTGGGCGCTGCAGTGGAAAAATGCGCATGCCGGGCTTGGCTATCCGCTATCCGACAAACATCAATCCGGATCCTCCTCAGCCTCTTCTTTCCCACTTGAACCGCCAGATGTCACACTCTTGACTTTCAATGTCTTTTTCCACGCGGAGATCTCACTGTCGGCCGTCGCCTCTGTGCAAGCCACTAGTTCGTTCTTGTTGGAGGGCATTCGCCGCTCGACCATTGAAAGGCTCTGCCACCAGAAATGAAGGTTCTTGAGCGACTCCAAGGATTGATTGACATTGCGCAGTTGAGACGACAAGGCCTCAAATTCCATGATCCTCGCGAAAAAGGAGATGAAGGACACCAGGACTGGCATCCAAGCTTTGTAGCCGAGAGGAGTTGCAGCCGCCAGTGCCGCGGTCAGAAAGTAGGTCAAGACCTGGAGTACCAGCACTTTCCTTGAAAGGTCACGGCTGCGCCAAGAGTAGTACTGAAGCATGGGCAAAAATCGGAAATGGATGTAGTCCTCGGCCGTCACTAGAGATGTTCCATCATCATTCAAATAGTCGTCATCAATTGCAAAGGGGTTTGGGTGGAAATCGCTGCCAGCCTGGTTCCATGGGCCGCCCTCAAGATCCATAACCTTCGCAGAAGGACGTCTGCAGGGATTGCAGAGCCTTTTGCAACAGGAAGTGGAGGAAGTGCGCTGGTGGTAGGAGGCAAGCACCTTGTCCCAGTCATAGAGGTTAGCCTTCAGTTTTGCCATGGCCGAAGCTGGCGGCATAGACAAGTAATCAGCCTGGACATCCGAGCCTGTGGCATCAGAGTTGATTTGCGCTAAAGCTGCTGAGAAAGTGCCTCGACGAGTTATTCCATTTGGGGCTGTTGCCTCAGCCTTCTTCTGCCTCTTCTTCAGAGCTGCTAGGGTGGCTAGGTCAGCGGTGCTAGGAGGATTGTCACAGAGCTCCTCCACGCGATCTTCAATGTCCATGTCGTTGGACTTCCGAGGCTGGTAATACAGCACACGACAGCGGTACTGATAGATCTCACTCTTCACATTCACAGCACCGCTTTCCAAAGCTGCCCACTTGTTGACAAAGTTCAACCGGCTGATTGAGGTCAGAACAGAAGCACTCACACAGGGCAGGACCAGCAAGCTCACTCTGAGCTCTTCCTTTTGCAAAGGTGAGTCTGGGTTCGTCGTGCTTTCGCGATACAAGATAGCAACCACGGTCACAACAACTGAAAGCACCAGTGCACTGTACTGGAGAATTCTAGCTCTTCGTCGGAAAATCGCCGCGTTGTAGGCGTAGAGCAAGTATTGTTCCCAAGCATATTATCGGAGACGATTTTCTTCGCTCTTGGCAAAGCCAATCTCCATCATTTCATCATCTTGGACTGTGGACAAAACAAGTGTCAGCTTGTTGATGACCTTTTCAGCTGAATCCTTTGCTGGATTCAGGATCAGGAACTGATCGTCAGGTACATTTTCCGGCAGGTCATATCCATACATGAACTTCGAGTGTTCAGCATGATGGGGCTGGCGTCTGCAGATTGCGGATCTCCTCTTCCTGCTTCTTGATTGGTGCTTGCTGCAGCTCAACTGCAGTTTCCAACTGTGCCACCTTTAGCATCAGGAATTCCAGGTTGGTGCCCAAATGCCCAAGACCATGGCGAACTGGGTCGGTGGTATTCTCCATATCTCCCATGTTGTTTAGGTCTTCCATCCCATGCTTCAGGTTCTGAACCAAGATGTCTTCCAGCCTTTCATCAACAGACGCGTTCCCACTTGTACCATTCCCTGTGAGGTTCAAAGGCAACTCCTCTGACAAAGACACTTCAGCAACACGGGTCTCAGTCTTCACAGTCAACAGGGAGGCAAATGCCGAGGCGTCTGAGGTGAGAGGTGACAAAGGTGACCGTAGGCCCAAATACAAGGGCCAAACGGTACGAAGCATGCTACAGCTGCAAAACATGCGGATAAACCGCAGCTGAAGCAAGTAGCTCGAGCTAAGGAACTTCGAGCATTCGAGTGGCCACGATGTAGTGTTTTGGAATGTCTCAAGTCTCAACGGCTGACGTGTCAGGAACATTCTATGAACCTTTTGACCCGAACGTCAAACAAGCTGGCCCTATGATTGCTCCAAGAACACAATCATCACTAAATGAAGACTGGTCTGTTTGAGTGACATACACAAATTCCTGATTGTGAGGGACCCTTCTTCTTTAATTCAACTTAGTGCAGCTTGGCAAATTCTGACTCCGCTGCACGAAAGAAACTAGAGATTAGGCTGGAGCTGACCCTCAAAATTGTGAGCTAACCTGCGACGAGCATCATGCCTTACACCACAATATCGTATGAAACGCATCGCTTTGCGGCGCGAATCAACTAGACACTCACAAGCTGGCTTGGAAGGGCAACAAATCTTTCATATTTCTCTAGCCGCTCTAGCCGTTTTAGCACAACCCAAAATGATTTTCCTTGGGGAGAAGCAACAAGAATAAGCCCAGAACATGCAAATACCGCTGCCTTCATGTGTAGCTGTTCTTTTTTGCTGGACAGGCGCCACTTCTGAAAATGGACACGCCACTATTGCTACCGGTCCATGCCAGTGCACAATCCATGCACGCAAAACGATGCAAGTGCCATACTCTGTTCTGTCATCTGCCATCCGTTCCCCATAAGCCTCAACAGTCTTTTGCACAAACATGCACAAACAAATCCATCGACGTTCAATAGATATATGATTCATGGTGCTACGCTTTTGGAAACAGCCAAATCACAGCACTGACTTGAACAGGTGGCCTTCAGCGTAACCAAAGGTGCCATAGTAGCGATCACCTCCAGCATCTACAAAACAAGATAAGACAAGCCATTAGGATAGCCATCTGGATAGCTATCGCAACTTTATAACAATACAGTAAAATGTAACTATAAATTCTCAACTTTGGGAGCAGTATCTCCAAAGTACTCTTGCCAAGGGCATCCAAGCAGCCAAAGTCACCAAGACCAGGCACAATGAATTTCACCTGGCGATAGAAGAACGCCGAAGCATTATGATCCACAGTCAAACTCCCGTGACAGCCGTACGCACCAAACAAAGCAGCAAGACATCTAAATGCCGAATCCAAGCAGCGAAGAATATGCTTGATCATATCTAAGTATGAACACAACATACCCTCTCCCCTCAAAGTTACACTTGCAAAATCTTGCGCACTGGGTGAAACTAGCTAGTTGTTTTACCATGGTTCTGGCTACTTAAAGTAAAACTGAAGCTTCCTGGACGTGTGATGTACTAGGTGTGCCTCTCTTCCACGCCTCGTTGAGATGGGAATCCAACGCACAGGTCAATATTCGAACTCCAGGGGCCTATCGAAACCAACCGCGGTTTCCCACCAAGGTTGCACAATTCCAACGATTGTCTCAAGCCGATCGCCTTCTGCGCCAAGGCTTTCAAGCCCTCGGGGCAAGAGACGACATTAATGAAGAGAATGTTCTCCTGAAAGTGGACAGACAAAACACATGGCAATCAGCATTCATGAATATACTACCTCGCAAGCATTCGCAATCATTTGCAATCCCACATGTCCCGTGATGACCACAACACGCATGAAACGGATGTCTTGTAAAACGCAATCAGTGGGCAGGTGGCCGTACATAGTTGAATGCTTTGTTTTGTTGGCTTTCTACGAGAAGTGCATATTGCTGGTAACGGTATGGGTCTGGCGCTGGTGCTGTGATGCGGGGGGTTCTTACAGTTGTTTTGACGTGATACAGAATGTGCAAACCTGATCGCTGGTGAAAGAGTGCGTGCTTACCGTTGTGGCAGTGAAGTGGTTGGGGCTTTCTTACCCAAATCGTTGATTTGGACAATTGTTGCGAGGGTGAAGTGGTGCGCTTTCACCCGTGGATACATGGGTGGCTGAGCGGAAGTCAAGGCTATGTATCAAAGAGACACATGATACAAATCTACTGTAATTATATATATATGTATAAATTCAAAGAGACCCCAAATGATGAACGAAACCCAAAAAATCCCAAAAGCGCTGTGAGACGCGAATTACAAATGCATGGAGAACCATGAGCATGCATGGAAGAAGCAAGCGCTCTCATTGAGGAACTCGTAGTCAAGGGGATGGAGTCAATTGATTGACTCTTGGCGCACAATGGCATGGTGAGCCAGTGTTTTAAATAGAACTCTTTGTTGCGGGGAAGTTCTTGATACACGTAGGTATCCTCTCAAGCGAAATAGGATTGAGGATTCGTGTTAGTGCATCGTCGTTAGGCAATTGCAAGCTCCCATGAGTGAGTATTCACAGCTCAGCAACTGCAAGCTCCTGGCGCCCTGCTTGGCATATTTGGGGAGAGTTGATCAGTCATGAATGGATGTTGCCTGCTGAAAACTCTCGGCTCGATTCATTGTTGCTCTTTCGGAAGCAGTTGTGACAGGCTTCTTCTGAGAGGTGTTCGACTTATATACTTGTGTATTAGGGTCGGGTCTTTGTGATCAAGTTGAACGGGCAAGTGTGCAATGGTCAACTTGCACCATAATGCCAGGATCAAACGGTTGTGCTGGTGGCGGCGGTGTATCAAATGGCCATCGAAGTTGTTGTAAAAAATGCACCCTGTGAATTCCTATGGCCTATGGCCCTATCATGACGCCACTGCCAATGCTGGCTGAAGAGATGGGTGAGGGTGAGCATTGACATTGCATGACACTCGGCTGGCAAGCTTTGGAGATCACGGACGGTTTTATCGCAAGGGTCATCGTGATTTGATCTGGTAGTGTGACAGTGGATTGCCGGAAACTAAGTGACGTTGTTCACTTGTTCATGGCGAGGTATTGTTGCTGCTAAAGGATAAGTTCTTGTTGCTGGTTAAACTCGTTTACATAGACGCAAGGAACCCATTTTACAAATACGAGGGACGCGTCTGGAATGATCCCTGCCAACTTGACTCAACCCTTCGCAACATGTGACAGCTGAAATCTCCATGTCTTCCGTCCTCTTTGACGTCAACCTTCTTTAAAACCTGTTCAAAAACACAAATATGAAACAGTCACGTAGCCTTGGAGAAGGAAACACAACAATGGTATGGCTAGTAGTTCAGTTCAATCCCAAGTGCGCAAAGTTGCCATTCACTGTCCCTTGTGGAATTGTAACGAAACAATGAAACAAATCTTGTGCCTCAATAGCAGTCAAAGCCGACCCACCAGTAGCCAACATAGGGTCACAAAGCACCACATTCCTTGAAAGGATGTGTGCGCGGAGCAACTATCCTTGTTCCTCCTAGTCCAGGATTGTCTTGGGGACTCCCTCTGACTGGTCACTTGAACTTGTCATTGGCAAGGCCAGCAGTAGGTTGGCACAAACAATAGATGATAGAGAAAAGAGTGGTAGTGACATGGGTTGACGTCGAGCGTAAATAGATTCATATGAGAAATGTTGTGACAAACGTAAGTGTATTTAATGTGGACAAGAGTTGTGAATGCAGTGTCAAGGGAATAGATGTGATGTTTGTGTACACCTTAACCATGTATATATTAAGTGGTGCAAAAAAAAGGAAAAACTTGAAGACTGATGGTAGGTCTTCTAAAAGGATACGATGCGTAAGAGATAGTAGACTGTACCAGGTTGATTTTGAAGACTGTGCGAATCCTTATATGGGCCTACATTTGTTTAGAACTTTGTATCGTGTCATACATGATATATAAATGTATATATATATATATAGATGTACACATACAAGGATGGTTTTGCTACATGTTTGTTCTTCGAAGCCAACGAGTGAGAAACTAATAGTGTGAAACACATTCAGTAATATTATAGAGATCAGTGCCACTGTACATAGCTTAATTTTCATCATCAAGTGTACATGAGACTCGACCGCAGCCCTTTTGGTTACAGCAAAAAGTACGTATGGCGGAGCAGTGGTAACCCCTTTTGAGCTCCAGGAAGAAAAGCCCCTAGGTCACTGGGATCCCGGGTGCGATTTCGAACCATAGATTTGGGGCCTTTGGACCCAAACAGCCGGACTGGTGAGGAATTGTTGTGAGCGACACTCTGTACCCAGTACGTTGTGTTAGAAAGACATTTAGCATACAGTGGAGATGGATGAGATCATGGAAATCCTTGCAATTATAACACAGAGTACGCAAGCAACAACATCAGCAGCTAAGGCAGTGAAGAAAGCAGTTGAAGACAAAAAGTCATCAACAACAGGTTGGTCAAAATTGATAGCAAAGCCCAACATCGTTGACTATAAGCCACAAGAAGAAGAAATCAAGGCATTGAGAGAGTGGTCGTGGGTCGTTGCGAAGTACTTGACTGCAGTTGATGAGGCTTACGTGAAGGACTTGAAAGAAATTAATGAAAAGCCAAATGAAAGCTTTGACATGGACTTGGCAAATGAGGCAGAGAAGGCCAGGGAGGGGCATCAAGCTTTATGGATTGTTAGCTTCATTGATGAGAGGAAGGGCACTGCAAGTGGTGAGAGCTGTGGAGGGCTCCAATGGATTTGATGCCTGGGGGAGTTTGGGAGCAGCCACTACATGCCCAGCATATTCAACGAACAGTGTGCTACAACCTCAACTCGTGAAGCTCGAAGAAGTATTTGATGAGACAGTCAAGTCAGGGACAACAATTCGGGAAGAGTTGAAATCTGCTATTCTTTTGAGATGTGCAGGCGGACAACTCAAATCCTACTTGAATTTGACAATTCGATGCTCAGGGAACAAGTGTTGCAATGGGATGGATCGTTCTCAACAGAAGTGGACTACTTCCGTGGTGGCAAGTAGCAGTACAGACTATCAAGGACCTATGCCAATGGACATTGATCGAGTCCAAGATGCCAAAGGAAAAGGTAAGAAGGTTGTGTAGTGGCTAAAACGATTGGATTGCAAAACCTTAGAAAGCAGTGCTACCAAGGTGGTGTGGATTTCATCTGTGCAAGACATTCTCAGGCAATGTTATGCTATTTCTTTTTTGGGAAAGGCAGTGCTGCCATACAAAAAACATGAGGAGAGACTTTCGAGATAGACCACAAACAGAGATACCACCAATCTCTGGGAACCCCGTGGTTTGGAGAAATGCAAAAGCCTGCAGAGTAGCAATTCAACCGCTCACACTACCAAGAACGAGTGTGAAGCATTTTTGAATAGAGATCAGTGCCACTGTACATAGCTTAATTTTCATCATCAAGTGTACATGAGTCTCGACCGCAGCCCTTTTGGTTACAGCAAACAGTTCGTAAATAGAAGTATGAATATGAACGATCGTTAAACGATCATGAATTGAAGATGATAAAGAGTAGGAACTACAATACAACTGAAAGAGACGTACTGCTCTTTTAGATTGTAAAGTATAGAACCACCGTCTGCAACGTAAGCAACTCCTCTCATTCTCCTTCATGTTCTTAGTTTTCAACGTGAACTCATTGCTATAACAAAAACTCTTGTTCCTTTAATGATGACTAACATGACAATTTGAAGCATGAATCGGAAAACTACGTGTATATCAAGTGTCAAAGGTCGAACAACAGTAGGTACATGTTATATCCTACATCTTCCTACCTTTGGATGAAGCAACAGCGTGGTGAATTTATCTGACCTCCTAAAGGAGGTGGTGATGGTCGAGCAATCACTTGAACTCGTCTCAAGATTGGCAGGGCAGGAGCATGTCGGCACAAACATCGAAATTGCTAGGGCCTAAGTACACACATTTGTTTTTGTTTTTATTATACTTATTTCTTGTTCTCTAGGCCTCCTGACGAACATCAATGCAGTATCGAACTCTTACAGCGTCTGCGCACTACACGGACATGTGTTTATGTCCCAGGCAAGCAACTAATCTATACATCCGATAGCCTTGTAGTCGACCAAACATAGAAAATATTCCGCATACTGCACGCAACCAAACAAAGGGCAATCCAAGCAGCAACTTCTCAATTCCATCTGGAAGTTTTGAGTAGTACAGCTTTGGAAGCGCAGTCTCCTTTGAATGGGCACTCTTCGTCCCTTCAATATTTTTCAATGATCAGTCCTCATCCCGCTGGATCAAGATTTTGGCCGTCCTGGCAAGTGGGTCTTCAATTTCACATCTACCACCAAAAGAGAACTGCACATAAAAAGAAAACATGGTGAACAATATCAGCTAAGACACTTCAGGTCCGGCAAGACCTTCCGCACTGCCTCCAACAGAATACCGCCAGACCGCACAATGTCCTGAAGGCCCAAATCCAAACAAACCTTTTCTCAACAAATGGCAATACATATCATACATATCCATAGATGTTGTTTTGTAATGGTCGTGGGAATTGCGTCTCTCCTGTCTTGTCCTCTCCTCTCTGCTCCTTTCCTTGCCCTTCTTTCTAATTTACAAAGTTCTAAACAAACATGCAAAAGATCAACAACTCTTCTGAAAAGGGAAACGTGCCAACCCGTGACAAAGTGCATGTGCTGACATCTATCTCGATATATCTTGCGCTAGTACACGTTCCGGCATTTCACAAAGCCACAAGACCGGTCCACTGCGCAAATGGTGTGACCGTCAGGCACGGTCAGCCCATTACATGGCCCGCAAGGTGTTTCAATGGCCTGACAAGAAGTCAGCGCTCCATTGCCACACAATCTGCAATGCTTAGTCAGTGGGTTGAAGTACGTATCTTCTACATAAACATGGCCTGCGGCTTCACGGAGGGTAAACGGGCAATGCCCTCTTCTGCTAGGATAGCCATCAAGCGATCTGCCGCGCGGACGTAGTCGACCTGCCAACATGTCTGGTTTGAGGGCACAGCTGCGGAAAGGGCTTGGAACTCGAATGCTTATAGGCCTGGCAAGTCTTCTTGTCACCTTAAGTGCGATTTATCATCCGCAAATGAGCAAGTTGCATGCAAGGTCTTGCACGCAAGCTAGTCCAACGAGCAAGAACAATGATGAACAATGGATGCTTGAACTTGAACTTGCAGAAAAATCCCTCACGATTGGGTGTCACTTTGCTGCTTCAGTATGTACTTTGGCGAGCGTCGAATGATGGACATAAGCAAAGAAATTGCAGGGCTTGATAGCACCTTGGCAAACACATGCTGCACAAATACGGTAGGCCAACAGCTTGCTATAGGATGATGACAGAGTCAGGAAACTGGAGGGTATCTACGGCGAGGGAAGCTGACTAATTTATCTGAATTTGGGAGGACCGTCCTTGGATGCAAGTCAGGAAACCTCAGCGGGACACCTTTTGGGCTGGAGGGACCTGGTGGCCTAGTCAGGGGGAAAAGAGTAGCGAGGCCGGAAACCTTGACGGGAAACGGGAAACAAGGGAAGAAACGGATGAAACATTGAAAGTTTGAAGCCATGAGTCGGTCGGGGGATGAGCCAGGAACCCCCAAAAGAAGTGAAGGCCTAAGCTAAGGCCCATGAAACCCTAAGAAGTGATGCCCCTTCTCCTTCTCCTCCTTCTTCTTTCTTGCTCCACTGGAGAAACACTGAAGATGTGAAGCGCTAAACGAAGGTTTTAATGACCCGGAGGACTCCCTAAAGAAGTGAAGACCTACACCTATACAACCCAAACACAACAGAACCCAAAAGAAGTGAACACCTAGGCCAAGCCCACTGAAAACCTAAAGAAGTGAAGCCCTCCTTCTCCTTCTCATCTTCCTTCTTCTTCATTGTCCGTTATCCTGCTTGATGTTGTTCTTATTGTTACATTGTGAAGTGGTTTCTAGGTTTCCTGACTCTGACAAAATGGTTTCCTGATTCGGACGAATTGACTCTGGTGCAGGTTTCCTGACTCTGCCTTCTCCCGCTTGGTTTAAGGACAACCTGCCAACTGTTCAAGTTCCAAGAAAAGCACCTTGACTTGACTCTCTCTCGTACATTAGAGCTTCTTTGGCCGAACGCCCCGCAACAACGCTCCCTAATTTGGGCATCTCCTCTATGCCATGTATCGCCAATTATCGTCAGATATTTAAGCGCAGCTGTGGGGCTTCTGCTTTCCGATTCTCCTCACTTCATCGGCAATTGCACTTGACCCTTCGGGAAGCGGTTAACGTCTATACTTCCATTTCTTTCAATGACACCGACACTACAAAATACTTGGAAGGTCTTGGCCGCATTAAGAGGCCTCTCAAAAGGGTGATGGAGCCCAAGGAGTTCTGGGTGGAAGCAGCCTAGTATATAGTTCTTCAATGCAGACCTCCAAAATTTTATCCCTGGCAAAACCGAGTCCTTCGGGTGGAATGAGGAGTCGCATTGAACTGTGCTGCTTTGGAAATTTACCTCAGCATAACTCCGATTCGGTGTCCAGGTGTACCATCCAGCTTACCTCTGAAGCATCTCTGTAAAAATGCAATGCGGTTTTGCAAATATGAACTTGCAAAAGCTACCACGTCATTGGTTGAACTTGCCCCCCGACTGCCCCGTTTAACGTGCAAAACATTCTTGACTGCCAGGGGACTGCAACAAATCCTGCACTCGCAGCGAGGCCGCAAACGGCCCCCATTGATTTGCCTCTGGACATGCTTGCTTCACCTCTCGAATCTAGCCCTTAACAAAGGAATCTCAATCATTGGGCTTTGAGTTTCTCACAAAACACCTCAAGCTGTGTCTCTGAACGATCAGCGTACCACCACTTCCGAATGTAGTGAGAGTGTCTGCCGATCCGGACCTTTGTGCCGTAGCGGATCGGCATAAGACCTCCACTACCAGGACTCCAGACTCCACTACAATTGATCGCCCTGGTTGAACTCTCAAGCAAAATAGGAATGAACTCAGCGTCATGTTGAAAAGACTTTAAAGAATAAGACAGCAAGCTGCTGCAAGCACGACAGCCCGTCCCCACCGCGCTAGTCGTGCTGCCCAAATTCTTGCCGACTGCATGCTCCCTGGAGCGTGTCAAACGAAAGTAAGCGGCACAAAACACCATAGCGATCCATAGCGAACTGTTTTAGGAGCAAAAAGAACAACACTCATACAACGGTGGGCAATAGTCTTTCAAGTTACACTTCTTCACGTGCCAATTCTAATGTTGATCTTTGCATAGTGCCTTGAGCACGCGGTAGCAGCGCTCGCTCTGAGCTCTGGGTCTTGGTCTAGAGATGTCAGTCTGAGCCAAAACGGCTGGATGAACAAACTCTCGTTCCTTTGGACCACGTTGGTCCGATGTCCACTGTATACTCCTTTCCTCTGACCGCCCACGCTCTCGTCTCTCAGTGCCGACTGTGACAAACATCCACGGTCACATAGTCATCATAGTGGTGACAAATTGTATCATGTCGATGAATGTGGCATCTGACATGTGGCATGATGTGCCATGTGCGACGTACACTCAATGCACGGCAACATTTTTTCTTGCACCTTCGACAGTATTGCGCCTTGGAAGTCTACTCCGAGCCATTTTTTGAAGATGTGACACAACACAACTGCCTCATAGAGGTTGGCTGTAGTCGGAAAGCTGATGCAACAAAAAAGCGTCTGCCAAGGATACAAACAAATATGCTGCACTCTACGATTGCAATACACGTTCGCCTCGACGGTGTATGCTTTGCTGTGGGGCTCGGTAGGTATTATTGGGCATTCCAAAACGTAACGTGCAAAGAAATGATTCAAACAGCTTAGATGATAAAAAAAGCCAAAGCTAAAGGAGAACGTAACGTAACGTGGTCGACAAAGCTCGATGCCTTAGGCATCAACATGCATCAACTGTACAACCTCATTCGCCCCGCTGCGCTCGGCATTGCTTCGTGATGACCTCCACGTTCCTGCAGTGCTATGTGAAGGACATATCATCTGAACAACCCAGAAGCTTGAAGTTCTGTGTGCCATCCACACAATTTGCAGCTTCAAATGCTTTCCTTATGCTTTTCTCCAAACCTGCCCGTTTCAAAAAGCGATAAAAGCTACCTCAAGTGGTCCAACATTATCCAACATGCAACAGGCACCTCAATGGCACTGTGGCCGCGCTACTCTGAATGACATCTCCATAGCAGCCTGAAAGTCGGAATGGCATTTCTTCTGCGAAATGCTTTTGTATCCATGCAAATGCCATCGCAAAGGCCTAAGGGATGGCCCAAGCTCTTCCTTGGCTTCACGCACGAAATGTTTCCAACTTACTTATAACTTTCCGTCAAAGCCTAGAGCGAACTCCATAACTTTCTACCTCGTGTCAAGCCCCCCACATATCTTCGCCTTTGGCGAGTCGATGCGAGACTTCATGGTGCCTAGCTCCGGGTTTCAAGCGATCGCTGCAGGCAACAACCTATGCAGAATGTCTACTAGTTACTAGACAGTGTTACTACTAAGAAGCTTCAAAGACACTAAAAAGCTTCTTGTTGCTGCAGGTGAAACGATTCCCAAGTATAATATTACATTATACCTATATATATATATGGTTTAATTGGCCAAAACAATCCGCTTTAAACATAGGTCCCGCGCAGGAGAGGTAACTCTCCAATGGGCCTGCTTTCACCTGCAAAGTAATTCAAACGATGCAGTGGGGTGCGTAAGTACCAAAATCCAACTTTGCGTACTTGGAGCTTTGAAGCTAGAGTTGGCTAGACTAAACGAAGACCAAGGCAAATTCAAGGATTACAGATCTTGGTTTGGACAACTTGGCTGTTTGAGAGTCGTTTTAGAGCAAAGTCGAACAATGATCAACAATTCACGTGATTTGTGGGAAAACAATGAGATGTTGGACTCTCTCTCTCTCTCTCAACAAAAGTGCAGGGTGCCTGTGTCCTGCTCTGGCCTGTCACAAGGCTACGCAAACATCAGAGCAGCTCTCTTGTTTGTTGATCAACACTCTCAATATGCACAGACGTTAGACCGTCCCGACCTGAGCGCAGGATCCGAAAGCGCTCTTGCCAGCCTAAAATGGCGTCAACTTACTCCAAAATGCATAAGGCGGGCGCTCCAACAGAACTGGGCATGTGTCCTGATACGATGGATACATGGGATACGATTTGATTCGCATATACGTAAGAACACCTTCAAGCGGAAAACCCTATCATCACGACCCGAATTGATCCCACACAGCGCCGTGCACTCCTTTCTGCTGGGATGGTTTGTCAGCACTGACTCTCTGTTCCCCATGTGATGGTTGATTGGTCAACATTAACTTGCCCATCGACATGGAATTTGGGAGCGTCCTCACCCACCCTTTGCTACGCATTCATAGGAGGTTTGGGGAGGTACCAAAACTAAGTATATAAGAATTGTGCATATGCCTGTAACAGAAAATGGCACCATGTCTATTCCATGGTTTTGGACTTGTAGGTGCCAGAGTTGGGTAACGAATTTCCAAGACAGCACTAAGTACGCACTCAGAAATCAACATAAATAATTAAGGTTCAATATTCTTTCATTGTGGCTTCTTCTCAGGGAATTGATCTACAATCGAGATGAGTGGTTTTGCTTGTCGTTAAAGGTCCAAAAACTTACATGCTTATGTTTGCAATGCTGTGAATAAAAATAGGAAACGTTGGTGGAACAGTCAATGCTGGAGTGATTGGTCTTGGGTCTACTGGAGAGTCATTGTGGTAAGGGGACGATGGTGTCAGCTTGCTATTTCAACGAGACTTCAACAACTTGTTTGGGACATGGAATGATCGGACCCAATGGAAGGCGAGCGCAAGTTGTCGAGCAAAAACTCAACGTTCTAAGCTCCTGCTACCGGTTTTTCAGCGGTCTAAATGGTAAAATTCCTTCCCAAATTAGTCTCACGGCCCCAGGGCGTTAATCTGAGTGATTTTTCTTGTGGTAACAGTAGCGGCATTAGCAACACCATTGGCGGGTGTGTTCTCCGTAGGAAGCATGCCTATCCATCACCGCTAATGTTTAATTCGTATCAACAAAGTCATCCTTAATTACAAAATTCAATATTTCCAGATCACGTTTGGTTTGTATTGCGCCCCAAAATCAGGGTTTTGGATAGTCAGGATCTACATTGATAGATTTCTAAAGTTCAGTTCCAGAAAAATAGAACAAGATGGAACCCACGAACCCGAATGCAAACACGCACTCGAAAACCAACGCCCAAACATTTTTTGCCACTCTTGTATGCGGTGGTTCTTGTGGGACACTTTTGTAGAACACTCTTGTGTGTAAGGCACTCTTGTGGAAAACTGCTCTGGGCACTTTCGTGCGACATTCTTGTCATGGACACTCTGGTGGGATGCTTTTGTGGAACACTCTGGTGCGACACTTTTGTGGGGCACTCTTGCGGGACACTCTTGTAAGACACTCTTGTGGAACACTCTCGTGGGACACTCTTGTCGGGCACTCTTGTGGAACAACCAACTCTCATGGGACACTCTTGTGGGGGAGTCTTGTGGACTTGTGGGAGTCTCTTCTCTTCAGTTCCATGGGACGCTGTTGTAGGACACTTTTGAAGGAGATTCTTGTCGGACGAGATTTTTATGGGGCACTCACTCGTATGGAAAACTCTTGCGGGCTACTCTTGTGTGACACTCTTGTTGGGTGCCACAGACTCACGCCGATTTTGCATCGGCGCGCTTTCCCTCCCCCAATGGCACAGACACATGGAAATGCATTTTTCACCAAAACCACGCAAAACTGCATGGCGCATCGACATCGCAAACATAATTTGGCCACGCGGCGCGCTGCAAACTAGATACAGCCATGCAACACCAAGCCTTGTGGACACCGCCAGTCATCCTGCTCCCCAGCGACACGACGAATTTACACTAGCGCGTGGTCCTTTCCCCTATGGCACGGACCCACGCAAACGCACTTTTCCGCCCAGGCCGCGCAAAACCGCGTGGCACAGCGACATCACAGACGTAATTTGGCCACACGGCGTGCCACAGACTACAAGCGGCGTACTTAAGTCAACCTGCATCGCGTGAAGCCAACTCACTGCACGGGCAGAGGGTTTCGGCGAGTAGCCGACCCACTCGCCTGAAGTCGACTCATTTAGGTCAAAGCACAGTGGGCACACTTGAAAAATGAGCGTGGCATGAAAGCGACATGTTATTTACGGAAAAGTGTGCGCGCACTGTGTTATGGCTGGCGGCTTTGCCTTGCTTTCTAGATGTTTCAAGTCCAAACCCAGAACAGGTTGCGCGCGCGCACACACACTTATGGATGCGCGTACTGACGGATAGCGGTGCCACACGCCGGCCTAGGGTACCATTTCCTAAGAGTACAAGTAGGAAACCTGGAACCTCGGGGTCCTCAAACGGAGAAAGGGCCAAACTCGCAAGTCGAGGTCGAAACGACAGGGTGACGACGGCCGTTCGTGTCTGCAGAGTGCATGAGACCTTCACAAAATCTTAAAATTCAAGCAGGTACAGAGCTGATCAGGCTCTGCTTCCAGCACAAGTGGATAGCTTCGTTGGGTGCAGTCTCCACTGTGCTCTGCACCCCCCTGCTGGTGTGAAGGAAAACAAAAACAATTCAAAAGAATCCCTGTGACTACAAGGGGTACACACACACACCCCTCCCCGAGGGGAGGCGTGAAGCTAAGGTGAGGGCCAATGTGCACATGTGCGCGCGCAAGGGACAAAAGAATGAAGACATGACAAGAGGACGAGACGGGACAAGGTGTGTGTGGTGGAAATGAAAGGGGAACCAAGTGCACAGGGACACCCCATGAAGCCCACCTCATTGTAAAGACCTGGGCGACCTGAAACCTGTGTTTAAAGGTATGTAGAAGTGCACGTACACACTAAGGCCGGGACCAATGTGCGCGCAAACGAAGAAAAGGATGAGATGACCAGACATGAAGACAGGAGGACATGAAAGAAAAGAGGAAACAAAAAGTGTGTAAAAGGGGAAAGGATGAAAAGGGGAACCAAATGGAGGGGACGAGAACCGATGAAGCCGAACCTCATTAGAAACACCTAGGAAGACCCCGCCTCGTTTGCATGTATACGCCGTGTGTGCACCTAAGAATGGGACAGATTCCAATGAACCTTGAACAAACTTCGGTCGCTGCGACCACGTACGGCGTGCCCGAGGGCGGCCACCTCTGACCGCCGCGGTCACGTAAAGGCATGAGCCAACTTGGAATTCCAAAGATGAGACAAACATCCAAATTCTTGTGGCATGAGCCAGCTACTGTCCGCTGCGGACATCTACGTTCCCAGAGCCGGGGAACATGGACAAACCCCCGTTCGACGGGTCCACGGGAGGCACTCTGCGGGCTCATCCCGGGTTGGCGCGAGGCCAAACACACTTATGGATATGCGCGCTGACGGATAGCGGTGCCACACGCCGGCCTAGGGTACCATTTCCTAAGAGTACAAGTGGGAAACCACTGCAGTCTCGGGGTCCTCAAACGGAGAAAGGGCCAAACTCGCAACTCGCAAGTCGAGGTCGAAACGACAGGGTGACGACGGCCGTTCGTGTCGGCAGAGTGCATGAGGCCTTCGCAAAATCTTAAAATTCAAGCAGGTACACAGAGCTGATCAGGCTCTGCTTCCAGCACAAGTGGATAGCTTCGTTGGGTGCAGTCTCCACTGTGCTCTGCACCCCCCTGCTGAAGTGAACGAAAACAAAAACAATTCAAAAGAATATCTGTGACTACAAGGGGTACACACACAAGGAACGTGTAGTGTAGGCCTCTTCGCGAGCCCCGCGCGAGGTTCACGCGAGCACGACTCCCACAGGTTGTCCTACGGTCAACGAAATCATTTACGCCCAGACACGAAAAGTCCTTGCAAAGCAGTTGTGGCAAGCAAGTCACACTGTGACACAACGCCACGACTAAGTCACGGCAAAGCCTTTGCGACGTTTTACAAAACAGGCTTTCTAAGCCAAAGAAATGCCTCCAGGCCAGCGCCAGATCTTTCAGCAGCTGCAGCGCCACCAGCAACCCAGCAGCAGCACCAGCAGCAGCACCAGCAGCAGCAGCAGCAGCAGCCAACCAGCAGCAACTGCAGCAGATCAGCAGCCACCGACCAGCGCAGCAGCAACAACAGCATCAGCAAACCAGCAGCTCTGAGCTCTGCGTCAATCAGGCACAGCATGGGCGAAAAGCAAAAAAATGTGCGCGAAGGCATCCCTGTGGAGTGCAGTCCTGCAAGGGCGCGCGGTTCTGAGCGCGCGGTTCTGAGTCAACTTTACACAATCTGAGTCGACTTAACGCTAGTACATGCTAGTGCCTAGATACAACACTGTAACACCAAGCCCCAATCGACACCGCCAATCACCCCACTCCCCAGCGACACGCCGATTTTACACCAGCGTGCTTTCCTTCCCCAATGGCACGGACTCAGGAGAACGCACTTTCTACCGAGGCCGTGCAAAACCGCATGGCGCAGCGACATGGCAAACGTAATTTAACCATCCGGCGCTACATGTGCATTTCAATTCTGAAGCCACAGCATTTGCACTACAAAGCTGCCGCCAGCTCCCAGAAGCTGCTTCCCGTGCTACCAGGTGGGTAGTTGTGAGGCCACCACTCCCAATTCCCACTACATTTGCAGAATACTACAACTGACATCAACTGACGAAACTGCCAGAGGCCGCAGCCCAACTTCCCGTGTTACATTTAATTTGTACTACCACCAGATGGCCAGTTCTGCGTTCTGAGGGCACAGCTCCTAGAAGCCACTGTTGTCGGCCACTCTCCTGGAACACTCTTGTCAGACTCTCTTGTGTGACACTCTTGTGGGACAATTTTGTCGGACATTCACACGCGACACTGTGGCGGGACACTCTTGTACGACGCCGTTGTGGGACACTCTCATCTTGTGGGACACTCTTGCGCGCTCTTGCTTCCTCCAAAAGTCATGGGTCAAGTCTCCACATGAAGCGTTTCGCGCGAGGCATCCTTCAAAACTCACAGTTTTCAAGTCTCCAAACCGAGCGTTTCGGACGAGACTTCCTTTAAAAGGCGCACGTCAAGTCTGCAAAACGAGCATTTCGTTCGAGACTTCCTCCAAAACTCGCATTTCAAGTCTGCAAAACGAGCGTTCCGCGCGAGACTTCCTCCAAAACTCATGCGTCAAGTCTGCAAAATGAGCGTTTCATACGAGACATCCTCCAAAAATCGCATCAAAGTGTCGAAAACGAGCGTTTCGTAGGAGACTTCTTTCAAAAGTGAAGTGCGAAGTCTCATCAGGGACAATACATTCTGCAGCCCTGCCAAGCAGTTTTGCAGCCCCAGCCCCTCAAAACAACAGCCGCCGACACATCAATCCCAGTGTCACAGCGACATTCACCTAGAGTACCGAACATCGCGACCTTGCGGTTCCCTGCGCCTGCCACCAAAAACGATGACATCACATGTTCAATCATGTTCATGTCTTCAGCAAAATTTGCACCACGCCACAGATTTGGAATGATATCGACACGTTCTGAGCAGGCTCCCATCCACCAAAGCCGCCATTAGCTGAAACTTGTCACGAAAACACAGCTTCGAAGCAACAGCCTGAAGCGCCCCAATCTGACTGCGAAGAAAACTGCGGGTCTCACAAAACGCGGCGCCTGCGCCAAAAAACCCCTTGTTACGAATCTAAGATTGGCTTTGGGTCTGTAAGTTCGAAAACCTAAGAAGTACCCAGAGCATTTTGGCTTTAGACATATCAGTGGGGGCCCTGCAGACTGCTTGAGCTGCTCTGAGTTGCCCCACGCTCGCATCTGCGCAATCTTTTGCCGTCCTGGAAGGCAGTAAGGTCAAGTAAGATTCTTGCCTTGCGAGGAACAATGCTTCTCATCATTGAATACACACACGCACAAAGTTGTGCTAGCTTTGCGCTGCAATCTCGGCCAAGCACTGTGATCACCTTTGCGCAGCCCCTTTTCTCGCGTCGCAACCAGCAGCGAACGAAGTATAAAAGGATACCCAGCAGCTCTCGCCAGGCCTCAATGCCACACACACACAAAAGGACAGAGGAGCAACGAATGACCGCACATGCCAAATCATATCATGAACATCAAGCATCATTGAACTTCAAGCCTGAAAACACTCTTCTGCCTCAAGGGAAGATCCTTGGATCAAATGGAGCACCTTCAGCATTGTTCTTATCAGTCATTCTTGTCTGATTGAATACATCGATGATTTCAACAACCCCCTCAGAACTTCCACACCCTTCTACGGACTTTTTGAATGCTTTTTCACCGAAACATTTGCTGAAATTTCCTCTACAGTAGCTTGTATTCCTGGCCCAGGATCGTGGAAGAGTTCGTGAAGCTTCATGCAGCATTTTGATCGTGAACTTGGTCGGAATCTTTGCCTTCATTGGTCGAGAAATCGCACGATCATCCCTTCGGTGCACCTGATGCCAAGGTATTCTTATTGGATCCAAACCACCAAGTACGCAGGGTTAATTTCTCATAGCCACTAGCTAATTGTCTAAGCCAGTTTTTCCGGGAAAACTCAGTTGGAGCAGGTCCTCCAGTTGCACACGGAGGAAGCTCCGCCAAGCGCGGAAGCGATGGAAGGCATTGGTGGCCTGGGCAAAGGCAGTTGCAGTGTTCATTTCACTTCCCGTCGCTTCACTCCAATCTTTCTAGCAATTTCCATTTGCGGTCTCTTTGGTCCTCTAAGGCAAAAGCAACGCACACTTGCTCAGGAAAATGTTCGCCGGCCATCTTTTGAAGCAAATCAAGGGACTGGATCCTTGGTCAGTAGAGCGATGAGTATATTTTTGGTCATTGCGTGGGCAACATGTGAAGGCCAACAAGCTGGCCAAACTGTGAGAGTTGACAAGCTGCCCCAACAACATTTTGCAGAAGCTTCTATCAGGAGGCCGCAAGTCAATACGGTCACGACGTGACTGGCCTTGCTGGCTGTGCGCGCAAACTCCACACTGCTTTGTTGGCCAGCCGGAATTTGGGGCTGTCAGAATGCGGGGAACGCTTCTGTGTGTGAGGCCGCGCCGTCTGCTTTGGACATGGTCTGTTGGTTCCTCCTGTCTAAGCCAGTTGTGAGTGCAGTAAACCCAAATCCCACGTGGCAAGTCTGGTGTAACACAGCCGCCCACAAGAAATTCTTCTATAGCGCGAACGCTCCTACTTGCAATGAGAGATTCGAGAGGGCCATTCAGCTTGTGTCTGGAAACCCACGCTAACCCTAGCTTCAACTTCATGGCAGTGCAAGATAGTAGAGGCGGCGACGCCAGGGTGAGGCATCAGCCAAACGTACAAAGCCAGGTGCCAGGAAAATAGAAGACAAGTGAGTGCAGGTTGGGAATAGTGTGTATGCCTGCAGATCGCCAGATAAGATTACAGTAGCCAATTTCGCTGACAATTTCTGGCCAAGAAAAATGGCCGTTGCAACGGGCAAACACCAAAGATGGCAGCAGTCAACATATTTTGTTCTGGCCGACAAGCTGACCTTCCAAAGAAACACTTGTGAAAACGCAGCTGGAAGACGAGAATTGAAGAATGACAAACAGTCGTTGCCTCTGGCCAGTGGCAGCTCTCCAGCAACTAAAAATGACATTTGTGAGTAGTTGGGCCTTATGAGAGAACACACGCCAACAAAACACAACGCAATGTGAGACCCAATGAATTGAGTATACATAGATTAAAACACTGATTCTAAAGTCTGAAGTAGGTCTGGTAATTGACATCTTTTACTTGGCACGTTCCTTGGGCAATCTGCCTTGACCGACCCACGGAAGCCAAGACGCGCGTTCGTGCGAGTGGATTGAGATGCGTCTTCCAACAACACCTGGGAATTCAATGTGTGAAACATTCCACGACAGGGGTAAACATATGAAAACATCATATTGTGAATCTGCGAATGGAAATATTGTACCAGTGCTTTGCGGCAACATCTCTCAACATTATTTCCTTACTGTCATTTAAGGCGTCAGGGCGATAGCACCTCGTCCCAACACACTGCTTTCCCTTGGAGCCAGCGCTGCATCGCCACAGCCTCTCAAACAGGGAGAATTGTTCGTCATTGAGCGGGAACAAACTTCTCGGAACCTGTTGTCAGCTAACCTGTTGTCAGCTCTGTTCAGTATTCAACAGGTTCCAATCTCCGGTGCTGGAGTAGCGTTCAGTGAGTTGCAAAACGGTGAATTTCAAGAAACATGCTAGTCGTCGCCTCTGAATTCGCTGCAAATTCTTCACCCTTTTGTCCCACACCGCCGCTGAGAATCAGCCACCTTGCCCAAAAGAATTGCTTGAAATCCTTTGAGCTGAGAAGAAAATCTATTGCTTCTACGTTGCCACTTCTACATCTGCACGTTTTTGCTTTGTATTTGTATTTTACAGGATCAGCTCAGATCCTAACAAGTACCTAGCTAACCCTGAACTAACTACCGTTAAGCGACTGTTTTACTCTACCTTGAGAGTCCACGCTACGGGGTCCGCGGGGATGAGGTGAATTTCAACACCCCCATTTACAAGGAACTACCCGTAGGGAAAATCTCGGGAGGATCAATCTAGCGACGAAGGAGTCATATTAGAAATCCCTCATCAAGCTCGTGCATGCACTATACAAGGAGAACGTAGCTACCCTAATGTACAACCTACCGGCTCACTCGGCATGTAGTTATCAAAGGAAGTTTAGTGTGCAAAACTTGCGTGTTACGGACATTCAACAGCTGTTCAACCACCACTCATCATACACCACTCATCAAACACCACTCATCATACACCACTCATCATACACCACTCATCATACACC
>CAXAMN010003047.1:38612-60202 GCA_963970005.1 Durusdinium trenchii
TGGCAAGCTGGACGATGAGAACTGGCGACTTTGTAGTACAACTTCAGCGCGCGGAGCAATCTGTGCAGCTAGAAGCTGAGGACTGGCGACTTCGTAGTACAACTAGAGTTGTACTGGCGAACAGTGTAGTACGCGGAGGAGTCATCTCTCGCTGCTCATTCATCTCTCGCTGCTGAGTCAGCTCTCGCTATAGCCATCTCTCACGGCTGAGTCATCTCTCGCGACTGAGTCATCTCTCGCTGCTGAGTCATCTCTCGCGGCGTGCACGTTCAGTTCATACTGATAGTATTTGGTTGCAGTTATGCAGGACAGGACATTCAACTGCTGGTCAAGACACCACTCATCATACACCACTCATCATTCATCACTTGTCATACACCCCTCATCATACAAGACTCATCATACATAGTCTCAGAGTTCAAAACAGATTTTACATTCAAATTCGGATTCCATTCAGTCCGATGTGTGATATGCAAGGTTTGCCGCCACTGAAGAATGCCACGGTGGGATGTGTGCCGATGTGGACCGCATCCTTGGCAAGTCGTGGTGGCCGGATGTGTGTCATCTCTCGCAGGGGTCACACACACACCTTACACACGTGGAATCCCGTGGGTCAAAAGTCCGGAGCGCGTGCGTTTGACTGGAGGACGCACATGTTGGAGAGAACGTGGACACTCCTATAGGTCAATTTCTTCTTATAGGAAACTTCCGCCGCCGGCTTGCCCGGGAACTACTTGTACATGCTAGACCCAGTTCTAATTAGAGCATTGATTAAAAGTTCACTCTCCGACTAAGGCAATCCGGTAAAGGATGCTCTCATGCGTGAGACAACGTGGTGAAACATCATCTCACTGCGGGTCAGAAGATGGACTTTATCTCAACACTCGTAAGCTGTAAGGCGTACCAGTTATGGTAGCTGTTCAAAGTCTTGTCATCAATAATGCCTATACCAAATCGCTCCGTATCATCACGCCAACCATTTTCCATCCAATTGCGAAGCTCCATATGATTGAGCCAATAGTTCTCGGCCCATGGATCAGTGCGCTGCCATTGTACCCCTGGAAAATCAAAAGGTTCCAATGGACGATCGTCTGTACCATGTACTGTAGGCTGCCCAGTTACGGGAGCATGAGAAGACGATGAAGATGGAGCTTGTGATGGCAAAGGTGGTGGCGGTACATTGGATAAATGCCATGGCCTCGTCTCATAAGGACAGTCTCGATGGTGTCCCTTTCCCTTTCCTTTTACGGAAGGTTGTAGTCGAGTATAGAGCTCGCTGAGAGGAGGCGGCTTTGGTGTAAGATCAAAATCGCTTGGTTTGGTGTGCGCCGGAATTCCACTGGCTGAATTGGGTGGAACTTTCGGTGGAGGTGGTATAGGTGGTTGACGTTGTGCCACAGGCGAAAGGGTGGATGTGATGGCGCTGGTAAAGGTGGTGGTACCCTTGGATCTAGCCCAACGGGCAATGCGGTTGGCGGTGGATAAGCTGGTGGCTTTGGGATTTGTGGTTTGGCTGTTGGAGGTTGTGGTGTAAGTGGAGGACCAAGGAGGTCATCCAGCCTTGGTGTTTTCCGCTCCAATCTGACTGCCTTGGCTCGTGCTTTCGGTGCAGTTGGATGGAGGGGCGTCTTCTTTGGCTGGCGCAGCCGTGCTTCTGAGAGTTTTGGCATCAGCTGAAAGATCTACCCCCCCCACCCCCTAGTTTTGCTGTTGGGCGTTCTCCGCAGAAGGGGCACTCAACCTCTATGTTGGGCTGGATCAGCCCTTGGATCCTGGGATAATGAGAGCACGGCCCGAAGCGGGCCCACTTGGAGCAGGGGCAGGAATTTGAGGGATCACCGTTTCAGCTTTGAGCAGCCCTTCCAACCCTGGTGGGTTACGTGGCGGGGCCGGAGCGGCCGTTCGGATGACACTCTCTAGTGGCTTCTTTGGGATCTCGAACTGTTGCAGAAGGGTGGTCGGATCGACCTCAAAAGCAGCGGCGACCGTTTGCACTGTTTCGGCGCTCAAATCTCCCATGATGAGTGTGCTAACAATGTGTCTCGTGCTGTGGCGAGGCGTGCTCCGGTATCAACTTCATCATCGACTGGGAAAGGAGGAATGTCGGGTAAATCTTCCCCCGTGAAATCTTCCACAGCTGTCGGTCTCGGGGGTGTCATGAACTCCTTCTTCTTATGTTGATGTGTGACAACATATGCTTCAGCGTGGGGGAGAACCTCCTGTTGAAGATGATTGCAAAACCATGTCCTGCTTGGAACGAAGGAGGCTCGCCATCAGTCACCTGGCCATCCCATGCTTGGAGTGAGAGGGCTTGCTCTTCGGTAGCCTGACTACACAGGATGGAGATCCCTTTCCGGACCGACTCTTCGTGGGTGGCTTGAAGGAAATCGTCAATCCATTCTCTACAAATCCGTCCATGTCCATCATCTCTGGGGGGAGAACGCAACTGCGAGATATAAATTCTGAGAGCAGGGATGTCAACGTCAACCTTCTCCTGAGCTCGGCTAGCCGTAGCGACTCCAGTGACCCGACCCAAAAACGCGACCCATCTTGGTGGACTTTCCCCATTCTGGAGGGACTTGAATCTGATTAGTGAGATGCATGGGCCTTGGAGAAGCCTGCCTTCTGCTTGATGTTGGATCTGAGACTGGGGCCCTGCTGATGAAGCACGTGCCTTGGGCTGGCTAGTGGCAGCTCTACGCTTAGGACGGCTACTGCGGACTTGAGGAGAGACTCCCTGTTGATCTTCAAGGTGGCCTTCAACTCCTGAGGAGGGTTCCTCCGCCTCCGGGTTGCTCCCTTCACTCTCCCAGGTAACCTTGCGTTTGCTACGTACCGAGCTACCAACATCCATCAGGTGATGCTTGCATAGAGGGACTCCTTGTTTGGCCCCATCATGTGATTCATAACATGAGAGTACGCTACACTTACGTCCTGAACATGCCGCCACATACAATTGTCGATGATGATCGCACAAGCGGACCGCTTGCCTGCCCTTGACATCTGAAAGACTCTTGTCACACTCAAGGAGTCGGACCGACTCCCCTGCTGCTTGATCCCGGCAGGGTTCATTAGCTAGGGCTCTCGGCTTCCCACCATGGGTTAGCCCGACCAAGACGGCTTCGCAAGGGTCTTTCCAGGACCTCAGCTTCTGATTCCGACTCAGGATCGAGGGGACGGAGTCCTCCATGGTCTTGGATGGTACGGGCAGGCTGAGGTGTATCCATCAGATATCGGAGGAGTGTCCACCAGTACTCCGACTATCTTCCTTCTCGGACCGTCCGACACTTCTGAAACATCTAGTGAAGAGCACCATCAGTCGCCGGGTGGACCACCCGGCATACGCTCCCAAATCAACTACACTGTTGGCATCCACCACCGCGTAGGTTTTGCAGTGTATACCCGGTGTCGGGTGATTTTCAAGACTACACTGCATCTCCCGACAAAGATGAACTTTACTCCCTCCTTCCAAAACTTGCCTAAGGCTCCTATGGGAAACACCCCAAACCTCTCTCAGCCGAACCCAAAGTTCATTCTGATCAACACGTGCCCAGTGGTCGCAATCAGGTTTGACCCTTGCTGCCTGGCCATTGAGCAGGAGCACTACATCGTTGGGCTTTCTCTCGGTCCCTCGACCCTTCGCCCCTTTTTGTAAGAAGTCATTATCGACACTTTCCCTGGAGCCTGGGCCTCGGATGGCTAACGATTCATAGGTGTGGGTTGCCTGCAACTCAGGCAGAAGATCACTTACCTCCCGCGCCACAGCTTGAGTATGCGGTGCAGCAATCGAAGAGTAGCCGGATCGGCCGAAAGACCCAAGTTAAGGCATAGATTACTCCAATGGTCAAAATCGTAATCAGTGCTAACAAGGTTCCCCAGCCAATCCATGGCCAAAATTCTCCGCAGGTAGCGAGTCCAAATCGATCAAGGAAGTAAAGTCCCCAGCCCCCAGAGGAGCTAAGGCTTCCTTTCTGCTGTGGGGTACTGAACCATGCTGGCCCAATCCAGGACCTGATATCAAAATGGAAAACTGAGTGACCCCACACATGAGCGAAAGTGTTCGCATCTCCCGCATGAGGAGCGGAACGCTCACCTTCCTCAGGAGCTATCCTGGGAGGGGCGGTCTGGCCCGCAGTCGAATCCGGAGGAGTTTCCTCCACCCCCAGGAAGAAACCCACCAGACCCAGTCAGCAGGGGGGCCTTGAACAAGCTCCAGGGTCAACGAGAGGCCTAGCAGTGAGAGCCATGGCCCACCTAACATTGTGACACCTGTCCTATTCAAAGCAGTCCCTAGGCTGCAATCACTTGAGCCAGTGAAAGCAGCAACGCAAGCTAACCCTACGTTCTAGCGAACAGGCGAAATTTCGTCCAACTCTGGATCAATCCTGGCGACCGACACGGGTTCATGCAGAGTAGGCGCCTTCGGCTTGGCAGCTACGCCAGCTCGTCGCGTCTTAGCCTGAGGCGGACACTTAGGGTCGCTCATAGCTACTAGATAGTTGAAAAGCGACAGCGACCGGAGGTCCTGAGCACGAACGGCGTGATTGGCGGCGACAACTTCGGCTTCCGTACTAGACATAGCAGTAGCGGTTTGCTTTTTGCTGAATGCGTTAATCGGCCAATATGTGTTAAGTCCTACTAAGGCCATAAACGATCCGGTGGTGCTCTTGCTATCGAATTCGCCCGCAAAATCAGCGTCAGCAAATAGCCAAAGTTGACATTCTGAGAATCTATCGCCCATGAATCCACGCGTGGTAATGTCTAGCGATGAACTAATATATGAAATTAATCTATGCAATCCAGCATCGCAGTCTGGTGACCATTTCGTGACTCTGGAAGCTAAGGACTGAGTCGCTCGCAAAAGATCATACCGCGCCATTCGCGCAGCAAAGAGAACTTTCATAAGGATCCGACTTGCGATACCCTTCAAACGTCCCTCAGGTTGTTCCTCGTTTTCACGAGGTCTAGCAATTCTAAGTTCGTGGAACGGTGTTGAAGCTTTCCTGAAGTCCTTGCGTTTGACCTTAGCCAAGTCACAGTATGCATCTACGCACGAGGAAAGAAAAACATGCATGTCAAATAAACACAATTGACGGGTTTACGCTTGCGTGCACCCTTCACTACCGGAAGATCGGACATATTAGTGAACTTCTGTGCGCGCGCAGCTTGCTTGGCAGAAGTCTTGTTTCTAACACCAGTTTTCTTTTTACCTGCCATAGCATATCCTTCAGGGTATTCGACATCGGCTTGCCTGTTAGGGCAGCACTGGAAAACCGTTTTACCGGTCCACCGTCCCCCCTCATTAAGAGCATACCTCAGTTCCGTCGTTGTCTTTGATGGTGGTCCTTAGTGCGAGGAAGTGCTGACAAGGCACAGTAAGACCTTGGTCGACAGGCACAAAACGTCTTTTCCTAGGATATAGGTGGTGCCTAGTGTATGTGTTTCGTTCCTCACCATATGACCAGTAGTCTTCTGTTCTGGTTTGTGCGGCAACGGATTTACTCGTGCTAAAGATGTCGTAGAAAGGATGTTCTTTGATGTCAAGTTTGATGTCTCGCTCTTCCCTATGCTCGCATCCGAAGTACCTATTGAAAGGTTCTGGATCGTCTATGTCGATCATACTGGAAATTGATTTCCGTGCTGTCTTGATCTTCTTAGTTGGTGCAGCGAGCTTGAGATCATCTACATAGACAACAAGAAGAGCATCAAATTCAGGATGGTAGAACACAGAACGCCAAATTTCTTTAAGGACTGAGTGCCATCCTTTCTTACCAATTTGTTTCTCAACATACGCTTCCCAAATACCACCACTCTCTGGGTGACCGTATAATGCCAACAACATTGGTACCAATGGATCATTATATTTTCCTTTCCAACCCTTGGGCCATCGATCTTTAAGTAACCTCAGCCATGTCGGCGCGCCGGTGAAGGCGGCTTGGGTATATGCTTGCCGAGCATCAGCTTGTTCCTTAGAATACCCAGGCTGAGATCCGAACGCATCTAAGATCTTGGCGGCTTCCATCGAAGCTGGAGATGATGACATCTCACAAAAATGGCATAGTCTGAATTCTCATCAAATACATTATTTCCCTGAAAACATGACCTACCTTTGTATTTCCTTTGAGGGTTTCCAACCGGCAACTCACTACCTTTAAGAGTGCAAATTTCAAAAATTCTACCGATGTGTACCTTCTCACCTTTCTTGCGCGCTTCTTCAACGACGCGTCGACATTCCCTGACTCGCTCTTGGTCCCAAGTCTTCTTGTTAAGAAGCTTGTCCCACTCCTTATCCAACGATGCCTGGGCATCCTTGGATGCTGCGGTTTGATTCTTGTTGAGCACTTTGGCTACCGCAGCAACGCAAGTCTGGTACTTAGGTTTCGTGAGGAGTTGAACCACAGCGGCGAACAGGCTAGCGTTAGCTTCGTCGGTAAGTTCTATCTTCCACTAGCTGTCGCATATCGCTACGGTGTGGTTCATATACATTATATTCAACGGGCATGGCAGGAGCAGCAACCATAGCTGGAGGACTTTCACTAGGGTTTCCTTCTACGGAAACTTTGTCAACAGCCTCAGCCGTGTTCTTTTTCTCTTAAGAGGTCTTGTTGATAGTCATTCCATGCTTTCTTTCGCTGCTTGTGACTTAAGTTCTGCCATAAATCGGTTGGAAATCCCGGATCTCTTTTGGAACCTTTCTTTTCACGAACTAATCGAACTCCATCGTAAACATAACCCTTTGGAACCGGTTTTCCGTCAGGAAACATGTATGGGTTGACCGATGGGTCATAATTCAAACAGTGTTGGTTCTCTTTCTTTCTTTTCTTTGCCTTTCTTTTCAATCGGCTCAGTTTTTAAGCTGGCTAGTTCTTCTGGTTTCATTTCACGTATCTCCGCTTCTGCTTCTGGCGCCCCTGGTGGTGGATCTGGGACCTCAGCTAGTTCATCTTCATGTATGTCGGGCTGATCTGGTCCTGGGCCATCACCATCTTGGTCGTCGCCATCCGGTGGGTCGTCTTCATCATCCTCTTCAGGTTGATAATCTAAGTCTTGGAGATCGAGCACCGGTTTCTCTTTGTAATGAAGCGGAAAGGTGAAATCACCATTAGGCAAAGCGACGCGTTTGGTTCTTATAGTTTTCAAATGTCCTTCTTTCGAGAAATAGTCTAAACTGTCAACATTCGCTACCAAATTCTCCACTCCAAACATGTCCGGCCTGGATGTTGTATCCTAAGAAAACACCTCTCTTGGCATTGGGAGCAAACTTTTCTCTCTTTGGTTCATAGTTTCCCTCCCAAAAGAAAAGAAGACGTCCGAAAGGAAGTTGTCTACCAAGAAACCCATCGTCAAAACGTAATGTCCAAGGTGGATCACCACCGTTCAATTGCTTGACAATATTTTATGGCCATGGCGTGGTGTTTGGAGGCATACGGCCATAACGACAAAGGCGTGTTGGCCTGAAGAAGGTTTGAGCGCGCCCCTTCCAAAATGGTACGGACTTCTTGCTCAACAACCGCTTTGGTAGAATGTTGATACTCAACAGAAGTTTGATGCTTGAACCCAAGCTTCCTCAATTGCATCTAACATTTCAGGAGCATTGTCAGTGTACACAATACCAACGGGGTCAGAGGTCTTGAGGAAGTGTTTGAATGCCTTCACGATGGAATCGGCAGTCTTGTTTTCCGAAGGGTAGACACAACGGTATTGAGTGTACACATCTTTGATCACCAACATGGATGTTTGGCCCTCAATCCCTTCTTCAATATCTTTGGGAATGACATGGTCACAAACAATGTGGTCTCCGAAACCACGTGCTAAAACATGTTGTGATCCGCCTACGCTTCTACCGTAGGGTGCAAGCATTTTAGCTTCACTGCAAATATCACAGTAGGGATTCTTTGGTCGATGTGTGAATTGGTGCACCCCTGATTTTGCTTCTTTTCGTAGCTGTTCTTCAGTCTTTTCCCCTGCTACGGGAACATCTTCAACCTCAATTGGAACTACTTCCGGGTCACTATCCTCTTCTTCCTCCTGTTCATCATCGGCATTGGCAGCTACGCCAGCCTCATCATCCTTTCCTTCCTCTTCAGGTTCGGATTCCCGACTAGCCATAGCAAAGCCTTGGTCAATGGTGAACTGGTGGATGGAGTCGAGTACCTTAGTAAGACGCGTCCTTAGTGACTCAGGAATAGAAAACGGGGTGCATGTTTCATCAATGTAAGGAACCCTTGCAGTTTAAACCTGTCGCATTGTCCATCTGGTCGCCAGAAAATGGGAGGGGTATCAAAATCATATCCCTGTTCTAAGCATCTCAATCCAATCGAGAGTGCAGAGGGGGCGCGAGGAAGAATGTAGGGACTAAAGGATTCACACAGCCCAGGGAGAATCACCTCAACTACATCTTCTGCAGTGATGGGACCATTGGCATAGTGAGGGAAATAGGTTCATTGGATTTGAAGATCTTAGTTAACGGGGCTTTCGGCTTGTGCCTTGCGCTCGGTTTCCTTGCGCTCTTCTTCCCTGTCCGTTAAGGCCTGCGCAACACGTCTGAGCTCATCCATTTCACCTTTCAACATTGCATTGTCCTTGCGTAGTTCAACAATGGTCTGCTCTTGATATTCCTTGTCAACATCGTTCTGTTTCTTGGCTGCTTCCATTTCACCAATAAGCGACTTGATTTTGGCTTGTGCAATTGCCAATGAACTTGTCAGTTCTTCGCGCTTGAAATCTAGATCTATAACCTTTCGGGCTTCTTCGGCTGATGTGGACCTGGCTTGCTCTGTTGCCTCTACTGCCGCCTTGACTCTAGATTCTTGCTGCTCGACATACTGACGGTGTTCAGATTTCAACCTTTCAACAAATATATTGCCTTCTTCTGTTAAGGCGTTCTTCTCTTGTACAACCCTTTCGTGAGCCATAGTTGCCTGAGCTAGCCGTTGTTGGAAATGTTCTCTCTGCTCTTCCTTGCAACCGTTTGATCGCAACGTTGTCTTGCTGTTGAGCCATTTGCTGAACATTTTGTTCTGCTGTTGACCCTTTGTTGAACATGCAACATGGCCTGCTCTGCCGCAACTTTTGTTGCTGCTATAGATTCGGAAGCTTCTCTTTCATATACTTGCCTAAAGCGCAATGCTTCGAGTTCTGCTTCCCTCCTGGCATGCTCACTGAGTAAAAACTCGTGTTGTTGTAGTTCCCGTCGTAGTTCTTCATCACCTGTTGATGTGTTCACGTTGACGACGTTGAACCGAGTCATTGCCAACAAGTTGTTTACTGTTGGCGCACCCGTTACGGTGGCCGACGGCATACCTGCTAGGGTAGCTTGCGTTGCTTCTTGAAGAGTAACACTGCCACCACTGTCTAGCATCTGTTGGTACACCTCCGAAGCTACCCTTGGATCCATTGCTGCCACCTGAGCAACTGCCTGCTCATGTCGTTGGGCTGCATCCAAACTATTGGGTAAACTTGGGATAATGTCGAAGCCCCTTCCGTAGGTGTTCGGTGCGACGTCATCGTCCATCGGGTCCATAGCTCTACTCTAGTTAGCCTACGGCTGATAACCTGTATTTTACAGGATCAGCTCAGATCCTAACAAGTACCTAGCTAACCCTGAACTACCGTTAAGCGACTGTTTTACTCTACCTTGAGAGTCCACGCTACGGGGTCCGCGGGGATGAGGTAAATTTCAACAGTATTATTTCTACATCTAGTGTGCATGCTTGTAACATACACACATCGACACTTTTTGCATGTGTAGGACGACTTTGCGCCTGCGTAGTGCACACACATATTTTTCGCCGCGCAGCTTGCATATGTTCACATGTATACCAATAGTATGTTCTCGTCTTGCAGGTGTGAACGTGCATGTGTACATGTTTGCTGGTGATCTTGTATGTGTGGATGTTTCAGCACAGGAGAAATGGCGCAAATGACATTCGGCAGATTCATCATATTCATTTGGCTTTGGATAGGTCCCTTTAGGATCCTTTAGGTAGATCCCTTTGGTTGCGGGCTACCAGTGGACCAGTGTATATATATTAGCACATGCAACTGCATACACATAAACAGCTACACTTACCTACTGTAGAAGACACATTTGCGGACTTGTCGTCTAGTCTAGTTTCTTTTTGTGAAGCTGCGGTAAGACCCAGCTTGGGAGTTGACACAAGTAGTTTTGCTATGTTTTGCTCAGAAAACCTCTTGGTCAAGCAATGAACAATCTAGCGTTGGTAACCCCACATCAAGTCGATACACCTTGGGCGCGACTGCTCGGCAGTTCTTTGTGCAAGCTGCAGTCGTGCTTCCAGCAAACCTCCCTCAGTCTGCGAATGAGCGCCAATGAACTCTTCTCAAGACAAATAGTTGTCAGGGATTTGAGAAGGACGCTCATACATCTTCAAATGAATTGACTGAGACAAAACCTTGCTGAGCTTCAGGGAGCACATCACCGCTTATCCAATCAATCTCGTAGCCGAGTATTATGATTGCCTCGAAGAATCTGGACTGCTGTGGACAATCCCGACCGACGCAAAAGGCTGTGGCAGCGAAGCCTTTCTTTGTAACTGCAAAAGTGGATCCGCGAACATGTCCAAGCTAGACACTACACTGATCAAGATTGTCAATTCAGATAACTCAGCTACTCGACCCCTCGACACGATCGTGTCAAATCCTTGCTGACTGAGGCACTTCGCAATCCTCTGCGACTGGGAATTGCAATTGGGATATGATTAGCCACGGCAATCCTTTGTGCCAAAGGTGAAAAAGAGACGGGTCAAGCGTGGTTGAATCTTTCAATACCTCTCTCAAGATACTTTAAGTCTCAGACAAGGTTCCTGGTAAAACCAGGAGAAAAGCGATGGCAGCAGCAGCTTTTAGCATCTCCATTTTCGAACATGGCGTAAAGAGTGCCGCGAATTGTTAAAACGAATTCAGGAAACTGATACAGAGGATGAGCCAATAAGCCTTGTCTTCACTGGAGAGCTGCATGAACGACATTCTTCGGAAGCTCATGAATTCATTCATCTTTTACTTAGATTTGCATTCCTTCTGAAAAGAGTATGAGCAAGAAAACGATTGGCAGCCGAATGCTACACGTGTATTCGTCTTTCTGAAAGCCAGGTGATTGCCTCGGCGCCCAATACGCCCGGTGTCAAGGTCAAGGCTTCTGCTCCCAGGTCCTGGCCACTGCATCGCTGTAACCATCTTCTATTTGCAACCTAGAGCTGCTAGGGGGTGAATGCAGCTAGGGTGTCTGCGTGTTGGATCACAAGTATACCACGATATTCAAGGTGATGCGTGGATGAAATGAGATGAGATGAGGTGAGGTGAGGTCAGCAGGCTGAGCTGGGCTGAGCAAAACTGAGGCGAGCGAATGCATGTCAATGCCAGCTTTCAAGCAGGCTCTGCTTGCCTTCGGAGTCTTGCCAAAGGAGCCTGTCCCTCGCAATCCTGGAGGCTCACATCTGAAGAATCCAGAAAACCACCAAAGAAGCTACGAGGAACAAGGGCATCGGCATCGCTACTAGTAACAAAGGGCGTTACTACTACTGTAGGAGCATTCTTACTACTAGTAGCAAGAGGCAAGAAGCTAAGCTTTTGTTCCTTTGTCTTTCGATTTTGTCAAATTGCACGTATTCGGCCTTCCCTCCAGTCCTTGTGCCCGCCTGTGAACCTGCCCAAATCTGCCCAATCAAGCGTTCGAAAACACGATGTCTCAAGCTGCTCTCCGCACGAGCGGCCTTGCTCGCCTGCAAAGTCCAAAGGCTCCCGTCCCAACCTTTGAGCAGCGGCTTAGGCGGTTGCACGCATGGACCGCATGAATTTGAGGAATGCTGGTGTAAGGCTTTGGCTTTTTGTACCAATGCACCAAATGTTTGTCACGCTGCCCTTTCTCAATCCTTAATCTGTCCTCCCGTCTGGAGCGAAACAGTAAGGCACATATAAGATCGTAGCAGGGTCGATCCAGTCCTGCCACAGGAGGTGTCCTGTCATGAAACTGGTACGATGGCTCTGCTCTTTGCCTCAGCTTCAATTATGTTCCTTCTCACGCACCATCAAGTAATTACTGTACATCACCTACTGCAGCTTCGCTGAGAGAGAGGCCAATCACAATCTTTCGGTACAATCCGCCAATGGGGTCGCTCGGCATGGCTTCTGCAATCAGTGTTAAAACCCACAGTTCTGGAAAGCAAAGGAACCCAACCGACCGCTTGCCGCACAAACTACAAAAACAATTCAATTGAACAAGCAAGGTTGAGGCATCACTTCAACAGAACTCACCCGTGAATGCTGTGACTAAGTGCTTCATGGCCTTTTTTGAGAGCAAATCTAAACTATCACGCAGGCAATCGCAAGAAAGCCTACATCAAGTCTCCCGGAATCCTTCATTCGGCACATTCAATGCCGTTGCATTTCAACTCCTCTGAAATCGTCTCATGTGGTCTTTTATATATCTTTTTACCCCTTCGGCACTCTTTGCCTCTTGCTGTACAAGGGCCAACGAAGGCAGAGTGCAAAGTGCACACCCCTTTAACCTGCTTAGAGCCTTGCTCAATAGGCCAACACCCACCAACTTCCCCATATCAACCGCGAGCCAGAAATGCAAGCCATAACCAAAAATATATACATGCCAGATTCAGCAAGGCAAACAAGCAGAACAAAACCTTTGTGGCCGAGTGATGCCGTCTGGAGTAGGCAACATGATTTCACCCGCCCATCCGATTCCAGGACAGGTTGACTCATGGTCTGTGCAAGCAAAATGCAAATGAGCATCGCAATTCGCTAATGCACCCATGCGAGTGCTCGCTAAACTTAAACCAGTAGCATCACTCCTGCAAGCTCACCATCCTGATACCAATAGTACATCACCGGAAACCTGAAGAAGGACCTGTCTGTTTGTGTGTGTATATAATTGAAAATCAATTCTACCTGAAGAAGTCTCAAACAAGGCGCTCTCTCTGTCAGTGTGTCTTTTGCTTGGAAGGATTGGCGGGCTGCCGTCTGCTGCAGCAGCGCATGCCTTTTCAAGGGCAAGGTACAAACCGTCACACAAGCACTGAGTACTAAGATGTTATTGGTGTTGCGGTTTGATTTGCAATCGGGGATTATGAAGTCATGCAAACAAGGCACAAGCGATTATGAGCACGAAGAAGAAGAGCTGCACATAAAGCACCAGGTCATAACCTTCCCAGTCTTTCCCGCTCAAGTCTGCAAACATAGGAGAACACCAATTTCATTTCAGTAATTCATACGCTTAGGATATAGAGATGTAGCCTCGCAGGAGGAATTGGGAGAACTTTGTACCTCAGCTTTGACGTGTCAGAACTTTGTACACGGCCGAGTCTGACAATCTGCGAATGATGAGTCGCGTGATACTTAAATCTTTCTGTGAAGCTGCTCTCCAGCGGAGTCTCAAGCAGCTTCAAATCGCCACGCACAGCAAGCTCAAGAAGATCCGCCGCCCGCGATCTGGACGAAGTAGCTGAACCGAACATATAACAAACCATGGAGGACAAAGTCAATTGTTTAAGCACAGTACTTTTAACGAACAAATTGATGTTCAGAACTTCTTGCGTCTGGGACTTCGCACACACCACCAAACTGCTCGAGCAGGCGGGACATGGCTGCGGCGCGCTCTGCGTAGCGTTCCGTCTGCAGGACATGCAACACATCAGTGGTCTGCACCCAGCCCCCAGGAGGGCCTCACAGGCATATACAGCTCTGGAGTGGCCAGTTCATGAACTTGAGTGATCCAACAACTTTCCAAAAAGGAACAAGAACATCAAGAACGCTACTAGGAGCAAAGGGCATCGCTACTAGGGGCTCCTGGCCTTACTACTAGGAACAAGAACGCTACTAGGAGCAAAGTCCAACATATCGACTTGATCAGCAGGTACTGGGCATCAAGCCTGAGATTCCAGCACCAGCATCTGCTATACGCTGGCAAACTGCTGGCTGATCCTGACAATATTGAAGTTTAGCCAAGTCGGTGCCTTGTTTGGACCAAAAATATAAAACACAAATCAAACAATGTTAGACCCAATTTTATCCAAACCCACTCGTTCTTTGACATTTGAAGCACTCACCAATTCGCCTCAAAAAGTCTCGCGTGACGGTTTGCATCTTTCTGAGCTCCTGACACCAAACTGCGGATAGCCAATCAAAGGCACACCCAATGCCATGGACTCTGTGGCAGAGTTGCCTGTGCATCGCATTGGCCGCTCAACAATGATTGGCTTTGCTTGCAAAACTCAGCTTCAGATTTGCTGAGGACGCATGCAGCTTTGAATGCGGTGCAGCTTAAAGCAAGAAACGACTCTGGATGTCTGTGTCCGTCTGGGGTGCTGTGCCACTCCTTGAGTGCTGCGCCTCCACAGTGAGATACAAAGGCCTTCACTTTTGGATGTGCCAGTGCTCTTGCAGTTGGAATCCAGTGATGAATCTTGACGCGAATGTCGTTGCCTCACATGAGCAAGTCAGCTTTGTCACTATGGCTATGCCTTACGACTGCTTTTCAGCTTCGATGCGCAAGGGTTTGATTTCCTATGCGGAGCCCTGCCTGGCAAACCAGCTTGTTGTGGTTTTGGAAGTGCCCACAAGGTGTAAAAGTCTGGAGAAGTCAAAGATGCCAACATTGCCCTGGCCTACGTAGCAACGGTTGCAACGCATTGCAAACACCACCTTGGTGCTTGGTACTAGACAATTTTTCTAAACCATAGGATGATGCGAAAGCTTGAGGTCTTCAAAGCTCCAATCTATCGTGGCATGTAAACCCAGTATCACTCACTATCCAAGCATTTCTTGCATTCACAAGCTTGTTTCAGTAGATGCTGTTGCATGACCGTGTATGTATTTGCAGTCGCTGTCGCTTCCAGCAAACCATGTATTGAGCTTCAGACTCGATCAGGAGTTAGTCGCGCGACTGTTCCAAAGCTCACATAGACCACGGGCATGTCGGCTGGGACACCCTCGAGCCATTGCCTAGTAGGAATGGGCTCCATAAAAAGCGGTGCACAACAGCAACCTTTGCGGCAGTTGAGCATGTTTTGCTTCTACTCGCAGAGAGGCACAATGCAACCCAGATTATATAATATAATTGCATTTTTTTCAGATTCTGCGAATCTCCTTGCTACTCTGTTGAGATTCCAAGAGTCCAAGACTAAGAGTGTCTTTATCCCAGTCCGTGCTTGTTGCGGATACAGTAATTGAAACTGAAACTAATCTGCCACTGATTCACTAGCTGCAAAACCGCTACTTAGTATCCTCTAGTATGATGCCAGTTCTGCAAGCGGCAAGCGACCCTATCACAAAGCTTGCTGCAACTGATTCGCTCAACGTCTTCTGGAAAGGGTTCCATCTTCTTGACATCCACAACTGGCCCGGTGTATTGCACCAAAGGTGGTAGCGGCTGCGTGTAGTCCATTCCGGGAATGGAGTTTATGAACACTAGCCGTCCCTGCCAAAGATCCCAGCCTTATGAAATTGCGCAGAATCCTCTAACAATCCCCCCACTGAGCATGTGAATGCTGCTGAGAATTTAACTGCTTTGGAGAGGAAGCTTGAATTTCAAGCCAAGAGTCCCATCTCTGGCACCAAAGTAAACTTGTAGTCCATGGACAAAGCAGCGGCACGAAAAAAGTTCACCAAGGCGTTGAATCCAAGAACCATTATCCTGTGCAAAGTCATCACACGTGACGTGATTGAGTGAACATGATGGCGGCAGGCTGACAAAAAATAACAGCTTTGCTTGGAACAAGTCCATGTTTTGAGAACGGTACGCCTGCACACGCGAGTACATGGCTGATAAATGGTCGCACCATGAAAGGGGTCCAGGTCCACCGGCATATCCCAGTCCCACTTGCAGTATGAACACTTCTTAAGTTGAGTCTTTGCAGATTGGTTCTGCTTCCTTTATTTATGCCTTCAATTCAGTAGGCGTTATGGGCTGGGTTTGCTCTACCTTGGTCCTTGAGGAAAACAATTCGTGTGGTCTTGCCCTGAACTGGAAATCTAATAACTCCACTGTGAAGTCCTGTAGTATTCACCTGGGAAAGTGGGAAAGCGTTGTAGCTCCTCTCCCCACCCGTGCATTACCAAATTTTGTCCTGTTTGCGCTTGAATGCCGAACATCAAAAACCTTAATAATAATACATGAACAAACCATACTCGTCTAAATTTAAATAGTGCTTGTCTTATCTTGCATTTTCTTGCACAGACTACAACCCCACCAATAAAGTTGCATTTTGTGTATATCACGGATAACGTGACATGCTGTCAAAGAAGTTCTTGCTCAAGACTCAACAAAACTCAATAAGTCAATAGTCTTCGTGAAATGGTGAGTACTCGTACTAGGAGGAAACTCTTTTGTCAAAGTCCCAAGTTTCTATCATCATAATCCTCAAAAAATGAGAACATCAAATGCAAGGACGCTTGCAATGTACCTGGCAGCTTGACAAAAAAAGGCGCGTCCTGTCGAAAAAACTCATGTTGTGCACGCTGACATGGTGGAAAGGAATTGGTACGTATGGGGCAGCCCACCTTGGCAACAGCACACATAGCTTGCAACAACGCCTTTCGGAAGAAACTAAATTGTCCAAAAGCATCTGGCAATATATAAACGATAGTTCTGTGCTCTTAGAGAAATGGTGACACTTTGCCTCAAGTATCTGGACTTGTGAAACCAGCAGTCTTTTTCGTTGCTTGTGGATTCGCTCAAGTTGCAGCACAGCTGCGGAACCAAAGGAGGGACAAGAATGGTGGGAATATTGACCTCAGTTGAGGACATGTACCACTTTCGAAAAATCGTCACACATGCGCACGCACACACACACACAACACCCCTTTAACGAATGCGCAAGCCTGCCTAACCGCAACGCAGAAGTTGCCGAAGTGGGTACACAGCCTCCCTCAAACGCAGTTGCCCTCCCAGCTGAAAACTCAAAAGCTTTTGTTTATTTGTGCATAGGCCCTGGTGCATCATGAGCTTTGTTTGCGCATAACTCTGCTCTACTTGGCGGTGAATATGGAAACATTATGTTGCAGAACATTGAAACATGCAAACATCATTCTGTACGAGAGAAGGAGAGAGAGGGGGAGAATGTGCTCGTGTCACAGTGCTTCAGGATTCGATCTTGACAAGTTGCAGCGAAGTCGATGTTGTACTTCTGTAGCAACAGTCCAACACGCCCAAAAGGCATTGAAAGCAAAGCAAACGAGGGCTTCCTTGCCAGTTTGTCTGATTCTGGGAATTCAAAAGGCCAGCAGGAGCTGGACATCAAATAATCAAACAACATCAAGCAAGGAGGGCGTGTTTGGTCAAGCATAGCTAGATTCCAAGCATTCAAGTGGTGCTGCTCAATTCGACGAGCATCTGGGCAAACTTCAAATAGCTTTCCATCGCGTCCGCCAAGCCATCATTGTACGGCACCATAAGGTTGTTCATCACGTTGAGCAACTTACAGGGAATATGGTTTTCATCGGTTTTCACAGTCTTGAGTCTCTGAAGGACAAAATTCAGCCAACGCCTGCTTCCGTGTGCTGTTTGTCGACATTCCCTTCAGTACTATTTGCTCTTCTTGATCATCACTGACAGGTAGTGGGCCAAGATCCACATAAGTCAGCTTGCCTGGTATCTTGAGTACCAAAGAATGTGGATTCCAAACAAAGCCACAAAGGGGTGTGGGTAAGTTGTGGACACTTGGTGCAAAAGTGAGACTATTGAATATGTTGAATCATGCGGCCGTCCACGCGTTTTTGAAAAGGACGGACGGAACTTGCTTCTTCAAGCATACTACTGGCTTGTATGGTTTACCATGTACAGGACTTTAGCAGGGTCAAATCAATATGAACGATTAGACCGGCCTCATGGGGCTCCGGGTTTATTGCGTCGGTAAACGGTGTTTTTTGCGACGGTGCACATGTACCGGTGTTTTTTGCGTCGGTGCTGGAACGGTGTTTTCTGCGTCGGTTGGCCGGTGTTTATTGCGACGGCCCCGGGGTTTGTCGCGTCGGCAAACAGTGTTTTCTGGGACGGTTGGTGTTTTTTGCGTCGGTAACGGGTGTTTTCGGCGTCGGCTGCCTCCTCCTCTTCCTCCTCCTTCTCCTGCTCCTGCTGCTGCTCCTCCTTCTCCTCCTCCTTGTTTTTCTTCTCCTCGTCCTGCTCCTCCTTCTCTTCCTCCTTTCCTCCTCCTCCTCCTCCTTCTCCTCCTCCTCCTCTAACTCCTCCTCCTCGTCCTCCTCCTTTTCCTTGGCCTCTTCCTCCTGCTCCTCCTCCTCCTCCTGCTCCTCCTCCTCCTCTTCTTCGCCTCCTCCTCTTCCTCCTCCTCCTCCTTCTCCTCTCTTCTTCCGCCTGCTCCTCCTCCAGGCGCTGCGCCCTCCCCCCGATCCACCCCTCCCGCTTTTTTATTGTAGCAACTCCCGTATACGCAGTACCCACCGTAGCAACACCAACAACAACAGCAACAGCAACAGCAACAACAACAAAGGTCTTCCATGTCTGCAGTCCGGGGGGAGGCGCTGCGCGCCGTGCGATCGCCATCATCATTATCCCAAGCCCCATCCGCATCATCATCATTAACATCATTCTCATCATCTTGGTCATCATCTGCATCATCATCAGCATCATCATCATCATCATCAACATCATCATCTTCTTCTTCCTCTTCATCATCATCATCTTCATCACCATCATCTTCATCATCATCTTCTTCGTCATCATCATCATCATCCTCAGCCGCATCATCATCACCATCATCAGCATCTTCATCATCAGCATCATCATCATCATCGTCATCATCATCATCATCTTTTCTTCTTCGTTATCATCATCCTCATCATCATCCGCAGCCTCATCATCATCACCATCATCAGCATCATCAACAGCATCACCATCATCATCCTCATCCTCATCCTCCTCATCATCTGCGTCATCATTAGCATCATCTGCATCAACATCACCATTTTCATCATCCTCATGACCATCATCAGCCTCCTTATCCTACTACTACTGCTACGACTTCTTCTCCTCCTCCTTGTCGGTCGCCCGCCAGCCCAGGTGGACACGAGGATGGTAGACCTGAGAGAATGACCGGCTGCATGGCGTCCAGGTTGGAAGAAGGAAAAGGGCATGTCATGCGCAAGGAGATGCTGCGCAGTAAAGCAGTATTGCAGTTTGAAAGGCTTAATTGAAAGACCTGACATGAGGAAGCTGAAGCTCGAAATTTAAAGAAACTAAAAGTAGAACAAGGCTGTTACACAAAGAAAGCACTGTCAGCGAAGTTGCGGCGCAAACTTTTCAGCAGCGTGATGGACCTGCACCAACGGCTTTCTTTGAAGCAAATCACCCTGTACGTCTGCGCCGTTTCCGCGGCGGCTCAGCAGCAGTTGTTCGACGCCCGGTACGCTTGCGAGCTTTTGGGACATCATTGAGCAGTAATGAGTCCGAAGGGAATGTCGGCAGCGCCAAGCTGCGAAGGAACGTCGAATGCTCGCACTGGGCATGCATTGTTGCGGCAGCACAAGAACAAAGGAGGGACGTCGGCCGCGCCCGCACATACACAACATCTTCAAAGTGAAAGCGAAGGGCCTGCAATGAAAGATTGCCGGAATCGTCAAACAACTGAGGCAAACTGTTTGCATGCAGCAGCGTCGGCTGAAGAAGGAACCGCAAGATTCCCTGCGCCAAGCTACGATTCACCGGCGATGTGGCGGCAGTGGCTGCACAGGCAACCCACGAATGATCTGTGGACTGTTGAAGGACATAGCACGAGTTCGGTGGCAACTTGGAGAAGTTGGCTGCTGTAGTGCGCCCGGCTCGCGCTAAAGCCGCACCATTGACTAACTGAGGGTCCTGTCCGGCCGGCTGAAAAGACAAAGGCGAAGCATCCATCCAAGAGTACCAGTCTTGCCAATGTTGTGTGTAGAGCCTTTGTAGGACGCACAAGCAATGGTTGATGTCTCCACGGCCACCGAGAGAAGCCAATTCCGTTTGCCACGCGCCATGCACAGCTTCTGCGGGCTCACTGCCGCTGCCCGATCCGGGTATAATGCCATCAAAGCCAACCCAGAAACTCACATAAATAAGATCCTGTGGGCCAGCGGCTTGCTCGGAAAAGATAGATGGCAAAGGCCGCTCGTATGATTGCAACCAATCGGCTAGAATCGGTTCATCCATGCGTCGCAAAGAAGCCAGGAAAGCTTTCCAGAGCCAGCTAAACAGAGGCAATGTCGGGATGAACCGCAGCAGCGACACCACAGTCAAGGCATAGTGCAAATGCTTTTTCACATGTTTTCCTTTGTGAAGAACAACCTGACGGCACTTGGACCGCATGACCGTGTGAGATTTTTCTTTGAAATGGAAAAAATCATCACATGCCCGAGAGTGTGGGAAGACTTCTCGACGAGCTTCTTCGGCGCTGGGGTGAAAGTCCTTGTGGATTTGAAGGCTTCGCTGCTCGGGCAGAGGCAAGCGGCTCGGCCGGCGTTCTGCCCACAAGTCGCAACAGGTCCGAAAAAGGCGGCAATAGTTGGGCTTTGTTTCGGCGTGAAAAATTGCCTGCGCAACGGGCATGCCATGCGACGTCCAAGCACGGCTTTGAGTCCGAGAGCCTTTGCCAAGTTTGGGCAAGCGCGTCTTGCGCAGCTGGTCCTTGACCAATAAGCTGACTGTGGCCACGCCCATTCCGCGGGTCAACACCTTCATCTTGGTGTCCACAGAAAGGGCGACATCTAGACCAGTGTAACGGTCAAAGGTGTTCAGCGTCCCGGGAGAAGCGAAAAGGATACAGACTTCCGTATCCGTGATGATTGGGTCCCGCAGAAGAAACAATGCATCGATTTGCTTTGGAAGGCTTCGTGGCAACTGACTAACTTCCAAAGCAACCGCTGCCACAACAGACTTGTCTTTGTCGAGGGCATCCTTGTTTTTGCGGCTGTTGTTTCTCAACCAATTGGCAAGCTGGGTGTTGTCAGGCAATGATGCATCGGCACAGCCTGCAGCTAGAAGGGCCACGCGCAAATTCTTGGCCCCACGGCCACCTCCGGAGAGGAAGCGGGCAGCAATTTCGCGCTGCTTTTCGTTGAAGATTTTCCCTGACGCACAAGGTACAGCACCGTCATGCCCGGTGTGTTCACCAGATGCCTGAACGACCAAAGTTCCAGGGCTGTACAAACTCTTGCTGAGAATGTAGTGGGTTCGCCAGCAATGGGTGCACAGTTCGCTTTCTACGCAGCGAACCTCACTCAAAATGCGTTCTTTGTTTTGCCACAAAGTCCGCACGGCCACTCTGGTGTCAGCCCATTCAGGTCTGCGGCGCAGGTGCTGCAAAAGCTGCTGGTTGGACATCAAAGGAGACCCAAGCTCCACCCGAGAAATGTCGCGCCACTGGATGGCTTGCTTCTTCTTCCTTGGTTTGGCTGGTTGATTCGGGTGTGTGTGGAAGCAAAGACACAGCAGTGGACTCCGGGGAGCAAGAGCTTCAACCTTTGCAAAGTGCAGTGCCTCGTGTTGCAAAACCGTCTCCACAAGTTGCGCGTGGCGGTGCAAGTGCCCACCCAAATCAACCAGCCAAACCAAGGAAGAAGAAGCAAGCCATCCAGTG
>CAXAMN010003047.1:65202-94005 GCA_963970005.1 Durusdinium trenchii
ATCCACCCCACCTGGCAAACGATTCTGTAGCAAAAGCGGTCCAGGCGTGCACGCACTGAGGCCCGGACAGGGGTTTTCAAGGTGAGGCTGCAGCCCCAAAACTTGCGGAGAAACCTGTCCACGTCGAACGCCTGGCAGCGCCGCGCGCAGTCATCGCAGCAGAAGTTTGCAGCGCAACGGGCCTCCAAATCGCAGTCAGGATCGTCCGCCCAACGCAGCGCCATCAGGGGAGCCTGGTGGAAAGCACCGGCACGGAAAACGGAAGTCAGGGAGAAGCAAGAGCAACTGCAAGAAACTTCTGAGAGTGCGGCATTGGAATCTGCAGCCCCGGAACAGAACAAACTCTAGAACCAGAACTTGCAGCAAGGGAGGCACCAACGGACATGCAGAGGGCAACCGGGGGAAGCGGAAAAACGACAACGCTTGACTCGCACCGGCTGAGCCGCTGGCACTCGAAGAAAATGACGGCAGCGCAGCCTTGGCAACAAGAATTGGCAAAGCCCCAAAGCTGAGTGAGAAGCCTCTGGGCGCCAAGCTCCGCGACCAAAGCTCCGCGACCCAACGCGAAGATGACGGCAGCGCAGCCTTGGCAACAAGAACGAGCAAAGCCCCACCGCTGAGTGAGAAGCCGCTGGGCGCCAAGCTCCGCGACCAAGCTCCGCGACCAAACTCGAGGAGGATGGCAGCGCAGCCTTGGCCGCGACCAAAGCTCCGCGACCAAACTCCAGAAACAGCCAGGCACGTTATTTGAGCTGCTGGCCGCTGGCGTTCGAAAAAAGTGATCAGAAGGCAGCCTCGGCTACAAGATTCCACGATGACAAGCTAAAGTGGTACCGGCGCAAAAAACACCGACCAACTGTCGCAAAAAACACCGTGGCTGGGGCACCGACGCAAAAAACACCGATTGCTGGTAGACAAAACACCGTACAAGTTGACTGTCTGGAAGAACACCGATTACTGACGCAATAAACACCAAGCCCCCTAAGCGTTACTCCTGTCTTCTGCTACATGCAGGCTTTGCCCGGCTTTGGTTTCACGTAAGAAATAAAAGTAAGAAAATAAATGGGGTGATGTACAAAACCCGAATCCTCCAGCACTGCTCAGAACTTCCAAGCTGCAGCGCGAAGAATACTTCTCCACCTTTTTCTTTCCTGCCAAAACAGAATCGGCACAGCTGGCGCCCCATAGCACAGCTAACAAAATGTGTCATTTCTGGAGCATGTGTGTTTCTCCTCGTTCTGCAAAGCTCAAGACCGTCACATTGTGTCCGCGTAAGCAAAGCTCCTGGCGACAAGGCTGGACTTGCAACTTAAGCAGTCGAAACACAACATATATAAGTCCCAGATTACGCATTTGGCTCATTTGAGCGCTCATTTGGCTTAGCACATACCGTTTTGCAGCAGGGTATATATCACTTTCACAGTTTCTGGCGCACTTGTGCTGTGCGCCTGCCCGATCGAAACAATACTGTGCAAAGGGGACAGTGGGATGCCCACGATCATGAAATGAAACTTCTCCATGACAAGGGCGCAGAAGCCTCCCCACGGGCAAACAGTTCCAATCCAGAATGACCCGAACCACATCGAACCACCCCTGTTTGATAAATTTTGATAATCCGTTTGAGAAGCTCGTAGTCCAGCTTTAAGCTTCAGACTTCACTCCGGTACCGTGACGGCAATCCTCTTGAAATGGCTAAAGTATGCTAAAGTGGCATGTTCCAAGAAAAAAGGCCCTGCGATCACTATCTTCACAGTGTAGCGCTAGCCTGAGACTGTTCAAGAACTCACAGAACACTTTTTCTGCTTTCCCAGTCTTCACTCTACTCTGACACGTCACTCTTCTTTACTTGAAGGATCTTGAAGGCAAATCCCAACCGTCTACTCTGTACAGCGACATCTCGTGACCTCGCACGAGAACTTGGATGATCTCAAAACTGATTGACGGGTTCAAATGGTTTCAATGTCGAAAACAATATTTAGGTCATTTGGGGTCACTTGGGTCTAGGAACCAATGTGGCCTATTGTGGCCTTGTTTGCTTGCTGGACAGGAAGGATCCAATAGGACCATTTCGTCTAAGGGATCAACCAAGAGCTGGGATCCAAAGTCAGCTGTGCGAAACAAAGTCAAAACGGCGTTATAAGCCTTGGAGCAACTCGCTCTCCGGCAAAGCCCAAAAAAAACGCTCACTGCTGGAGCTGGCAAATAACAGAAATGCTCATGCAATCCCCCTGGCTGGGACAGCTCTTTCCCTGTCCAGATGGATTAAAGTACAACCCACACCCGCCCTGGCAGGCTGCGTAGAAGTAGCAGCCTCCAAAGCAAAGGCACAAAAACAAAAACGCCCCAAGATTCGTACAAATCGAATCGTGTTGAATCGCCTAATGCCATTAACGAGTCGTTACCACTTTGTCACATTCACTCTCTTTTCTTCACAATTTTCTTGAGGTTTAATGAATTCCGTCCACTTGCAATTCCTTGTGGCTTGTTTTGTGATTCCAGGAATTTGTGAACCAGGCTCCACAATTGTGAACTTAGGCGATTTCGTGTGGACCCACACGATGTCAGTGAGGATCGCAACATATCCCAACAATGTCCATTTTAAGAGGATGTCAGTGACTTGGAAGTTGAACAAACTCTTGCTCAGTGCCCGCCTCTGGGCCAAGTGGGCTGGTAATCAGTCGTGACCACGCTTTCCCACTGACCTCAGGGTTTCCAAACCGAAGCGAGGCGTGAGTCATACTCGATTGAGTTTCCAAATCCTTTGTTTGACCCTTTGTGGTCAAAAAGTCAAGGTTCCACTAATGACTGTTGGGAGAGGACCAGGCAACTTACAGCTCATGTGATGTTGGCCTACAGGCTCGAATTTATCGGAGCAGCCGAATAAATGGTGGCTGAAGCATGCTGAAGCCATTGGAGAAAGTGTGAGGATGAATTCCTTTTTGTTCGATTCCGCTCAAAACTGAGTTTGCCAAGGTACTGGAATAGCAGCCACTGCCTGGCCTGAAACGCTTCGCAGCTTTGAGAATCGTCCTACTTGGCTTCACTTGACATATCCACTCTTGGCACTTTCCTTCTTGTGGCAGAGGGGTGGTTTGATACATTGCACTGTAAGCACTATGAAGACTTTGGAGCGGTTTAAGTGAAACAATAATCTTACTGCTTCGGTCGCATTCATCCTGCAGATTTGTGAACAACTGAGGGGCTGTACAAAAATGTACAAAGTTTGTAGCACTACACCTGGGAATCCACAACAACCAGCACGAGAACCTTGGGCTCAACCACGACGTTTGGCAAATTGGTGGATGGGAATGCACAAAAGGCACTACTGTCTGATATCTGAGCGTTGGGCGGATTCCTCGAAGGGATAAAATTGAGTCAAAGGCCATCTCTCTCTCTCTCTCCTCTGTTTCTGTATCATTTGCCCTGCCTCATTGCTTCAGCGGCGTCTACACACGCTTTCAGTGAACTATCCACGGCCTCAAAGGGAGCCTCGCAGGGAAAGCGGGCAACCCCTGTACTCCCACGCTTTTGTGGCTGTACGCATCTGCAGAATTACGGTTTGGGGAGGTCTTGTAAACTCCTGGTAAATACCACTTGTTCAAAAGCACTGTTTCCGTGCAATATTCAATTTGCACTAACTAAAATAAACTGACAATCTTCCTTGCCCCAGAAAATACCAACAGAGCTTCACAACTTCCCGCCCTGCAGAAGTCCATGCAAAGCCCCCCAAAGACCAGAAGAAGTGCTGACCTACTAGTACATTGTACTCTGAAAACCTGGAGCTGGTGTTTCTTTGGCTTTTCGTCTCTCTCTCTCTCTCTGTCTGTCTGGCTGTCCGGCTGCCTGGCCGCCTGGCTGCCTGTCTGCCTGGCTGCCTGCCTGTCTGTCTGTTCATCACGTGGCCTCGCACGCGCCATCCTCATTGGGAACCCCGAAGACTTTCGCACCGGGGCCAAGCACGAGCCTCATCCACTCCTGACTGATGGAGACTTGGCAAATTCTTATGCAACCTAAAGTTCATGAATGTGCAATTCAAACTGCACTTGTTTGCGCTCGAAGGTCTTCTCCTCAAACAGTATGTTTTGTCGTGGAAGCTACGGTTGGAGATGCTTGGAGCACCTGCTTGAGTATAGTCGGTCAGTCCTCTGCTTTGGGTTGTGTGACTTGGAAGGGAGCCCGCCCTCCCGCCTTCAGCTGTGAATTCCCTTCGCATGACCACATCTGGATCTTGGCACCATTGAAGGCGTTGTTTCCTTGGCATGCCCAATTCCGCCTTGCCCTCCCATGCCTGATCAATGCCTTCACCACCTTCACCACTTTGGCACTTTTCTTTCAGTTTGGGTGGTAGGCATCGGACGCGTTTTGATGCTTTATCACAAATGTCACTGATGAAACAATTGAAGGACAAGAGCTCTAGACGGTGTGGCGCTGTAGTTGAAGCTTGCCATCATGCAGTTGGGTGAACCTGTTCTTGGCTGACACTTGATTGCAAGCATTTGCAAGCTATGTCTCGCGGCAGCTTCGGGTACAAGTAACAGGGGATTCTTACTTGTTGCAGGTAGTGCTACTAACCTCTTCTGTATGACAAACTGAGAGATCCACTACATAAGTTGGCCACCAAACACGCATATATAATATTTGTCCTCTAGGAGGCCCTTCAATTGAAAGTGCTTGCAAATGTGGAAGTGGTCCCTGCAACCAATCATGTTTGTTGCCTTTGCACCAAGAATTTGAGCCCATTCTTCTGCTACAGTCTTCCCCAAAAAGATCAATCTGGAGAGCTCCAAGATGTTCTGTTCACTTCCCCATACTCCTTTCAGTCCATTGACTGGCTTTCCTAACACTGGCTCCAAATGTGAAAGCAACACATGAACGTCAAATGATTTCGTCAAAGATTCTCAGGCTATTCTCACAACAAAGAATATATAGCACCTCTTCTAAACACATATCACTTTGCTACATGTGATCGTTCATGTCTGTTCATGACGTGTATTGACAAGGTATTTGTTCGTTTCCGACATTGTATCTTATCATGTCTTATCCACTGCATTTTTTTGCTGAGAGGATAACGTTATCGGATGTTTCGAGGATTTGGTATTTGGTTTTGTTGTTTCGTTTGTGTGGTGTTCGGCAACCACCGCCGCACAGAGATTTGGAGTGTTTGGAGTGTTTGGGACCCCTCTTTCGCGCAACTACTTCGGCCGTCGAAACAAACAACCACGGAAACAGGGTAGAAATACTGAGATTTGCAGTGTAAAATGCTGTTTGTCTTCCTAAAACACAGGTAATTCACCTATTTTTCAAACACCAAGGCCTCAAAACACTGAAAGGGTTCACAAAAACGAGCTCACCAACGATGCATAACTGTAACAACACTGTGACTGTAGCGAAACTAGGCGGTGAAAGGGTACCTCTGCCAAAGCTTGGAGCCACAACACGTGCATGCTATTCTCCAGTCTTCTCAATTCTTTTCGCCGCGCAGCCATCAATGACCAAGCACATTGAGGGCTCGCTTGAGCTACTGATCTGACCTGTCATTTGGGAGTACCACCTGAGTTGTGCACAATGTTTACCATTACATTTCATCATCATCTGTTTCAGCTGCAGCTTGAACTGTTAAAATGCTTGTCGACTTTGTCATCCTATCTACCAGGCAGGTGCAGGGAAGGGATGAAAATGGCAGAAACAAGGGGTCATGCTGAGTCATGCTATCAGCTCACTAACGCCACTAACCTGCCAACAGCTTCGTGGAGCTTTCCTGTGCTGTGGGGGTCGTTTCAAGACCAAAAAAACATATATAGTTAAGTTCTTTCTCAACATATCCAAGCCGCCGTTGGTTGGGGTTCTTCTCATTGCCTCAAAGACATTTGGAGAAGAGTCAAGTCTTGGAGAGCAACAAAAGCGCCGAAGGAGATTCTTTTTTTGTCCGAAAGCTTTTTGTATGCTGCCTGACCAAGAAATGATTCCTTTCGGACTCTTTTCCTGTGGTGCAGAACGCAACAATGAATTGGTAACTTAGCAACAAGCGACATGTTTATGTAAAGTGGGTTTACACTTCTGTCGGAATCTCATTCCCAAAATGCTATCAAAGCGCAACTTAAAGCGCCGGGCAAATCAATCCAGAAGATCAATCCCAAAAGCAAGAATCAATTGTAAAACAGCTAAGTTTTTCTGGTAGGTCTTTGTTGTTGACCATATCTCACCCAAGGCCCTAGTCCCAGACAAGATCTTTAAAAGGAATCTGCGTGGTTGGCGGCCAGTCTGACCAAACATTGGTTTGATTCTCCTACTTGGTTCCTACATGTCCGAGTTGCACTTCCAAAGTTGGATCTTGGCTCCATTGACAAAGTGATCTCCATCAACCACAAGGCAATAGTCGGTGTTCGCATGCATGCGAAATCGATTTTCGGCATCCACCACAAAGTTTTGCCCTTTGCTCTGCCAGGTGTTGTCACATTCCCAGAGGTGGACCTGCACTGGACTGGAACATAGCCCTTGAATTGGGAGCCTGAAGGCAGTTATCGGTTATCCGGTTGGGACACCACCGCAGCAATCGCAACAATCCTGGCAATCCAAATGACAATCACTATCAGAATTTCGCAAGAAAGCTTTCATATGATCCACTCCACAATCTTGCAACTTGCCTAGAGGAGCTATGGATGCAGAATCAAACCAGGCAAACAACATCAATACCATTTGTTGAGGATGGTGGCTGATCTGCTAAAATCCGGCCAGTGACCAGTCCTACTGTTCTAGTGTGTTGCGCCTTGACACCGTTTTCCAGCTGGTTGGCGTCCGCGGACAAGCAAAAGTTAGGCATGTGGGTCCAAGCCAAGTGGACTGGGGCCTCCTGGACTTGAGCAACAGCGCTCGCTGGTGGTGTTATTGGAGGTATTAGCCACGGGAAGGCCACACATGGTGTGGCATACCCTGTCTGCAGTTTGACACTGTCAACCATTCAGAGCAGCTCCTTGCATGAATTTTCGTAGATTTATGTCCTGTCACCTGTCGAATGAATATGCACTTTCCTTGGAAGTGGGACATCGGGGTCAATCTGTAAGTGACCCTAATTGACCCTAATGGGTTGATTAGCTTGGAGATGCTTTACAGCTTCAGCTTGCCAAGACATCGCCTTTTCATTTTTAACATTGTCAACGCCCGACCGAATGGCTGCGCGGGCGAAGCAAGCTTTCCACACTGGAGCGAAGCGTAGCGAGTTTGGCTGAGGCGCCTGCGGATGAAACCTGCCCTTGCTCATGTCCAAGTAAAACATGCATGTCATGCTCGTGATTTCTCAGCTGATCTATCTTCTTCTTTGCTTGAGACATGAACAAGGAAATCAAACATCCAGCAGGCTTCGGCAACAGGCCCTGACGATTCGCCAGGTCGGAGAGGTTCGCACCCCTCTCAAGTTGCCTCCATACACTTCGGCCATCCTTCAAATCAAATTTTCCGAAGGTGGACCGCACTGGATACTTGTTGGCCCCAAAACGGCCATCTGGCACCCGGAAGGATTTGGCCCCATAGGCCACGTGCACCGCCATGTCAGGCCTTTCATGCCAGCCGGGGAGGCTACTCAGCTTCAAAATGAATTGAAACAATTGCGACCGCTCATCCAAATGTTCACCAGGCAGCTCATCCATTTCGATCTTTCCGATCGTTTTCTTCTTGGGACTTTGCTTGACGTAGTCCTGGTGATAGACATAGCTCCACTTGCCTTTGGACAAGATGTCCTGCATGTGGTCGGTAGGCATCAGCTTTGTCCCGGCATCCACCCACATATTGGCCGTCGCCGTCCATTTCAGGCTGCTGTTGTGGCCATTGAGGGTCTGTCTCACCCATGCTACGGCAAAGGCCATGGACTTCTGAGCTCCATACGTAGGACAGTCGGAGTTCCCGCGGTCATACGTGTCCTTGGCGTCCGTGACGGAGACCATGGGGATTTCCTCCATCACCTTGAGGGAATCTCGTCGGCCAGTCGGGAGGCCAAGAAAGGTGGCCAGGCCGCCGCGGCAGAAGATGCCCATATCCATGCCCTCTTCAACGCCCATGAGCTCAGCTCCATAAGTCGATCTGCAGACCCTTGGAAGTCTGTGCGATCGGGCATCCACAACATTGAAACAGCCTTCCCGGCCATTCATCAGGTTGTGGTCACCAATGATCACGAAGTAGGCTGACTGGCTGTAAAGTTTCTCCAGCACATCGCCTTCACATCCTCCTTCTCGAAGCGCGTTACCCAGAGAGGAGTCGGAGACCACCATGATGCCAGCTTTCGACAAATCCAAAGCCTGAAACACCAAAGAAAAATCGGGGCGCCGCTTGAACTCCTTCACCAACTGGTTTGCTTTCTGAAGTGTCCCAATCACAGGCTTTTCACCTTGAAGAGTACTGAGACTGTAGCCTTGATCGAAACGGACCTGTGCGACCAGCCACTGTAGGGAACCCAACACGGCCCTGAGTTGTCTGCGCTCACTTTCACTGAGCTCCGCTTCGGGTGTCTTCCTCCTGCTCAAAGGAATCTCCACGGGCGAGAGGTTGTCGTGGTAGGCCTTGTGATGGAGCCATCAGGCTTCATTTGGATCCTCTTCCCGCAGTAAACAAAATCATCATACTCCACGCTCCCGAAGCCCAGCTCCTTCCCAATGGTCAAGAGGCTCTCTTGGGCGGTAGTGTCACCACCCAGCAACAAGTCATCAACGTGGGAGATGATGATGCCACGAAGCTTCTTGCGGTCATCTGACCATTTGAGCCAGCATGCAAAGTCAAAAACTGTTCTCTCCCATCCTGCTGCTTGCAAGGACTTGTTGAGACGCAAGTACCATTGGCGAGGCGCATCCGAGAGTCCAAACACTCCCTTGCGAATCTTTGCCAAGCAGCTCCCAAACGGCAATTTGGGTTCTTCTCCCTTCACATTCTCCAGAAAGAGCTCCCGTTGTCCATCCACATAGGCATCTCCCTTCAAAAAGGCAGACTTCCCATCGGCGGACATGATCTTCCATTTCAACTCCTGCGGCGTTGTGGAGGTGCTGTTACTGGCTGTGAATGTGAAGAGCAAGTGTTGAGACACCCGAGATCCTGTAGGGGCGTCTTTCCTGAGGTTGTAGGAGAAGATGTCCTTGTAGCCCGGCGCGATCACTCCAGCTCTGGCCTTGAGCGGCAAGGGGTTGAGAGCTGTTCGAAGTCCTTCATGCCGGTCGGTGAAAACATACCTTGGAGTCAAAATCTTGCTGCCTTCTTTGTTGGCCAGGAGCCGCCTTCTCACACGCTCTGATTCCTCTGGCGCCAAGACTTCGATTGCGGCATTCTCCTCCCATACCGACCAGGCTTGCGCAGCAGCTTCCGCGAAGGCCTTCTTCTCCTCACCGGTCATTGATTTCCAGCGAAACTCCTTGCGGTTTGCTTGTACTGCTTGGACTTCATGATCGGGCTGACTTCCATTGGGCCAGCTCAGACCCAGTTTCTGATGGGCCAACCATTCCGATCTTGACGGCAGGGACCACTTCCCATGCCAGGTGCCATGATCTGGTACTTCAGCATCTAGTGGAGACTTCTTGTCCAGCTCAGCCTGTAGGTGGAGATTCTCCTTCTTCAGCTCCGTCTGGATGACGTCAACTGCCTCAGTCACCAGGGCCTCATCCACTTCAGCGGGCATCGAACTGCTAGCCTCTGCTCGAGGAGTTCCTTGTTCATGGCCTTGTTCGCGAAGAGCTTCAGCATCCAGCTCTGCTGGACGTTTGAAGCTTCCTTCAATTTCTCGGACCCTCTCACAAACTGAGGTCAAAGGCAGTCCAGAAGGTCGTCTTCCCATAGCCAGTCTGGTAGCTTGAGGAAAGGGCGTATCTGAAAAATCACTAGCCCGTCTCGACGGCAATGAGGAGTCTACCTGAGAAGAAGCGTGAGCATTGGAGGGAACCATCATCTGCCAAAGCTCTTGAGGTTGTACAGGAGGTAGATCTCTGCCTTCCAACTGGTTGTCATCAGCATTCATTGTCGCATTGGACGGAGGGAGAAATGCGGGTGTCGAAGGATTTCCAGCTGCCACAGGGGTCTCTGGTAGGACCGGCTGCTGAGGTGCTTGCCACCCTTGATTGCCATCACTCTGAGGATTCCTCAGGGCTTGCTCATGTCGAGCTGCGTCCACCGCCTCCTTGATGGCTTCCGACCAAGCACCGGAAGCTATCTGCTCCATAGTTGAGGCCAGGCGGACATGTTCAAGAGCACACTTTGTGAGTTGTCCCTTGTAGGAGAGGAACACGGAGGCGTGGCCATCCATAGCCACCATCATCGCAGGACCATGCCATCTCTTTAAGGTGAGCTTCTTCTGGCTCTGAGACATCTTGTTGTTGTACCGGAGAGGGCGATAGAAGTAGCAAATGGACCCTGGAGTTGGTGCTGCCTCCATGGTAGTCGAGCGAGATCTTGCCAGTTCTGCTTTGCGAAGACCACGAGAGAATTGCAGTCTAGTCATAGCCAGCTTTGCCACCTCCCCACCCTCCGACTTCATCTCGGCGATGAGCCCTCGAAACCTCGTGGCGAATTCTGAGATCCGCTCACCTGACCTTCTTTTCAGCTCCAGGTAGAAGACGTTCCGGAGCTCTCCTCGCTTATCGAGCGAGGTGCGACCTGTCATCTCCTCAAGTGCTCGAAGAAGGCGATTGATGCCGCTCAAGGGATCTTCTGGGGTCACGATCTCGTCGTCGCCGGTCTCAGCATTGGGCATCTTGACCTCCTTCTGGTATTCCAGCTCTGCTGGATCAAATTCTTCTCCTCTCTGTCGAACCACTCCGGACTGCTGCAAGAGCCATCTTGCAGCTAGATTGTACTTTTTGGTGGATTGGATGTCAAGTCCGGCCAACCACCAAGACATTATGTCTTTCCTGAAGCTTCTCCAGGTCTGGGGTGATCCGTCCCATGTTGGGACTCGGCTCCAAGCTCCAGCATTTGAATCCTTCTCGTCAGCCATGCCTCGCAGCTTCGATGCGTCTCTTCGAGACTTGTGAAGCAGCAAAAAGGTGTAAATTCCAACTTCCTTCAACCAGCTGTTCTCCCGTCCAGGCGCTTGCCCAAATGAAAGGAGGCCACAACCAGCCAAATGAAGCCCTGCTTACTCTCAACCTTCCGAATCGAAGCCGGGGGGCCCGCAGGGATCACCGATCTCCTCTTCAGGGGCGAAGAGCAAGTCGCGCAAAAAAGGAACCAAGCAAAACCAAGCAAGCGAGCGGAGCGGCCAGCGTCAAGGTCCCAAGCAACGAACCAAAGGGCTCCGGTGCCACTGTCAACGCCCGACCGAATGGCTGCGCGGGCGAAGCAAGCTTTCCACACTGGAGCGAAGCGTAGCGAGTTTGGCTGAGGCGCCTGCGGATGAAACCTGCCCTTGCTCATGTCCAAGTCAAACATGCATGTCATGCTCGTGATTTCTCAAACATCCTTTTTCCAGTGCACAAGCACATACAACACTGACACTCCATTTGAGCCCGAAATCCTTCGACATGGCGCCAAAAGTCCGATTGCTTCGCAAAGAAGGTTCGGCAGCCGCCGCGGAGAGAAGTGCCAGCAGCCAAACTGGCGAAACCGTGACACTGCGTGATTGTTGTTGACCTAGCTCCAATGGACGAACCCCACAACCCCTTCACATCAACTAGCCCCCACTAGCCACAGGAAAGCCACGTCTACCTCTGAACCACCCTCTTTGCCAGCTGGTGGCACGAGTAGTTCATTATACAATTAGCCAATATCCGCGCTAGGGATGTTATTGTTGATTGCTACCTGCCTTGGATCCGCCAACTAAGGCCGTGATAACATACAGCTTGGTTGCTATGGCTCTGCTAGGTGGGCTTTTGGACGTCACAGTCAACACGTCCAGCCTGCCATCTTGCCTTGCCTTCCTGCAATCACGAGCGAGCTTGAGCTGCAAAGCTGCTGTACAACCTACTTCGCAAGTGATCAACTTGAGTTTCGCTGAGTTTATGTCACTTTGTGCCACTTACCCAACAGTGTGCTTGCAAGACTCCTGTATTCTGGGGTCTGACATCTGACAAACCCGCCTTTCGTTTATTTCGCCATCGCTTCGTTATCTGATCCCGGAAGCTTGTCAAACACTGCAATACTCTTGTGAACTCTACCCTCTAGATATCGCCCGCTTCTGCCTTTGACCCCTTCACTTCACAAGATTCCGGATCTTGACTGCCAGGTTTCAGCAGTACGTGTCCTTTATACACACTCCATTCCAGGTTGCACCAATGCCGAGGATGATACTTTGACATACTATGACTATCAGTTCTTCTTGCTCGGTGCAACCTGAAGCAATGGATTTTTCATGGTGTGGCTTCGCCAGTACCAGCTTGCGACAGTTATGAACTATTGGCCTGATCGCATGATTAAGCACAGAACAAGTTGCGAAAAAAAAAAAAAAAACAACAATGGGTCTGGACACATTGGACACCTTAAACATCCTTGCATAAACAGCCTCAGCGTGCTGGGACCATCACTGGTTGTGTCCCCCGTCAGCGCTCCTGACCGTCTCAAAAGTTGCTGCCTTTTGGGAGAGCAAAGCTCACTCTGGAGAACTGAGCTGCTGAAGAAGCAGATTCCTTGGAACATGGCAAATCTGATCAAATTAGGTATCAAACTAGGTCCGTATTTTGTGCTTTTCTGCGGTTTTTCGCAACACTCTATCGGAGGTTGTTTCCTCGTTTTGCAGTGTTTCATGCATGGCGTTGCCTTGTCTTTCTGAAGCGCGATGATGAGCCAGTTCTGCCATGTATGTTGTGGCAGGCGTTAGCAACATTCCATGTCAGGCGGACATTGGAGCATTCTTTTTCTGCACAATTCACGTTCCAGGCGGAGAACCTTTAGGTCCTGGATCTTATCGCTCTGTTGTCGTTGATGTACTGTGTTTTTAACCTAGTTGACCATTGTTGAACACAGGTTCCACTGGCAAAGCACCTGCGCATGTCTAAACAATGCAGAACCTTGTCCTCTTGAAACACTCTTCATTGTCTTACAGGGAATGAAGCAAGTTTTAAACAAAGTCACATTGCCAAGACTAAAAAAAACAAAATTCCTTAGCACGTGTTTGAACTTTCTGATCTATCTGCTGATCTTGCTCGGAATGCCAAGGCGCCGAGGTCGTCAGGCTACTTCCAGACCTGCGAGGGTCAAGTTCTGACTACTGTAGTGACTATAGGCGATGAAGTATGGAGCAGTGACAGCGTATGCCCTTCACCCACCTAGGGGTAGCTGGAACCGCGGGCAACTTTTGCCGCCGTGCCTTCAGGTTTTGTCTGGCTTTGCAAGCAAACACATTGAAGTGAATGTCGTTTTCTATCAGAGTGGACGAGACCGGATGAATGTGCTTCAACTTGCCACAGTTTCGGTTGCAATGGACATATGGCCTTGTTGGCTTCGGCAGATTCCAGGATCAGGTCCTCTGACGGCATTCGGACATTTAGACCTTACATGATGGGCCGAGCAAAGTTGATCGCTCAAGAAACGAATGACGACTCTCAATACAAAATTTCAATCCTCTGCGCAGCTCTGTCTGTCGAAGACTGGGAAGGAATATTAGGGGTTCAAGAAGTGGGGAAAGTTCCAGGAAAGTTGAGTATGTCACTGTCCACAACTAGCGGGCGCAAGGAGGATGCTTCATGCTAGCATCCTTCACAACCTCTTGAGATTTAAAGACTTAGTATATATTATATGTGCAGTCCTGAGCCCAGTCAGTCACCGGCGGCTGCTGTGCAGCCGCAATGATCTTCATCTCTGTGACCTGATCTTTCGTCTGGACCCTTTCAGAAAAATGCCTTGTCAATATAACAAAAACACAATCAATAGAAATTCAGTACATGCAGAAAGTGCCAGCGAGTGCCAGCCAAGCAGCTTCAGAGCGAGTAACTGGCGCCCTCTCCCACAAGTGCTGTGGCGGCAAAGGGACGAAGCCTCAAACACCAACGTTCGGTGAAGATAACCAGACATACTCGACTCCCACTTGGAAAATGCCAAGCCAGGCTACTCCGGGGCAAAGCCCTTTGTGGGGGCTGCCGTATTCCAGTGCGAAGACGTCCAGTTGTTGTCCACAGCTTGATGCCCTCTCAGCACAAATCGGTATCCACAGATTGGATTATTGAGTAGTAGTAGTAGTAGTAGTAGGAGTAGCAGGAGTAGCAGGAGCAGCAGGAGCAGCAGGAGCAGCAGGAGCAGCAGGAGCAGCAGCAGCGGCAGCGGCAGCGGCAGCGGCAGCGGCAGCAGCAGCGGCAGCAGCAGCAGCAGCAGCAGCATACGGTGTACAAACGATATACACACGAGATCACACAAGGACAAATTCTGTGATGTTAAATCGGCAGCACATCCCAAATCCAACGTTCAACGCCTCTTCTGGGATGTCGTCATCTGGGTCTCTGATCACCTGCAGGCAAATCAGAAGCCAAGTCTCCGTTGACATGTATTCTTGTGTTTCTGCACTGTTCCAGTGCTTCATAGATGATTATAGTAAAAAAGCTTTGGCGAGGTAGTCAGGATCCTCTGTTGCAAGGTGCTTGATGGTTAAGTATCCGCTGTTGCAAGGAGTTTAATGGTTTTGTCGCCTCTTGCGAAACAGCATGACAAACCCAGCGTCAGTGTGAAAGCATGTTCCACACCCGTTGCAGTACTGTGAGATCAGATCCACGCACACACACACACACACTCACACGGGGTTCTTTTCACTGCATACCAAGCCACCCTTCGAGCTGGACGACGTGCAGACTGAAGGTTGTCCTGAGCATGCCCGGAATGATGGTGGAAAAAGTGCAAAAGACTATGCCAAGCTGCAACACCGCAGTAGGTAACGTCTGTCTTCTTCGCAGTAATGCCTCCATCCAGACTTCGAAGCTGAAGTTTGCCAGTTAACCCTTTGGAGAAACATCACGGCAAAGCAAAAACCATTCAACCAAGGCCCTCATCTTCAAGCCAAGCGACGACTCAAGAAGTTTGAGTCAAAGCCATCATCTGGTGCATCAATCAAACGACCACGCTCTTTCAGCATGCGTGCAACCTCTGCAGTGTTTAGGCACAACATGAACAGTCATTAAACACATAAACCTCACATTGCTCTCCACAAGACTGAATATTGGATTTCGTATTCTATTTTGGACTGAGTCAATCTTTGGATTGAACATTACCTGCACCTGGAATGCCAGTGTTACGAGTGGGTAGTTGTTTGTATTGTCATGTTTGGCTGTGATATTCTGACTCTCACGTTGCTCATCCGAGCAGCATCAGCATCAGTGTTTCCGATGTTCTGCGCTACAGGCTTCGGAGCATCTGCTCTTTTGGGGACGCCACGAGCGATGCGAAGGTTCCTGCAAAAAAGGCGACACATAGAACTAATTGTCTAGTCTGAAAGACTCCTTGCCAATGTGAGCTCTACATATTGTTGACTTGGTTCGATCCCAAAGTTCAATTGCTCCTCCACGTTTCTTCAACCTCATCCTGCATGTCTTTGTGTGCCAGGGCAATGCATGGTCCAATTTCTACTTGGGTGACAAGGATGTCTGTAAGTAGGCAGCCAATGAAGTAATCAGCAATCTACTTTAACGGAATGCGTGAGTAGACATATTTGGGATATCTGAAAAGCGCGTGCGCAGACCTTTTCGCTAATGCGGCTTGGGCCTTAAATGGCCATCGTACATAGCATTGCCTACGTGCTTAAGTGACTGTACGGTCATGAAGTGCATTCTGTCACTCCTCCTTCACTTAAGCACCCTGTACAAATCCTGATCGGTTGCCCAGCCGTGAAGTAAGGGCAACTTGCTGCAAAATGCAGAACTCGTCCTGAAGGTGTCATTCGTAGCTTGTGCAGCTGCTCTTCAAGTCTCGAACTTCGCTTCTCTGCCAGCTCTCTTTCTTGAAGGAACTCGGTCAGGCTTTCCTTCATCTTCTCGATCTCCTGCTCGAGTTCTTCTATGTATGTCTCCCTCAAGAAGAGCTCGTGCGCAGCTTGCTCAAGCTCACGCTCAAGTCGAGCGTTTGGCACTGACACTTGGGTCTCTTGATCGACCCTTTCCACTTTCAAATTCAGGTCAATCCAATTGACCCATGCCATGGCCTTCTTGATCTCCCGGATGAAGGCCTTCGTGCCATCTATGAAGTCATGGACGTAGTTCCAGAGCCATCTGGTCAGGCTCAAGGCCCCAATGCACGCCAAAGTGCACATCATCATCCACACCCAACTGGTCTCCTCATTCTCCTTCGCTTCAGTTGGGGTGCTTCCCACTTTGTTGATTGCGGCTAGCCGCATCAAAAGCCCGATCCGTAGATCTTTGCTTTTCCCAAATTTCTTCATTTTTTGTTTCATCTTGTGCTGCTCCTCAATCTCCAGGAACTCCTGCTCACCCACTCTGTCACCCACAGCGTCGACCATGCGCAGCATGTATTGCAGACCTCTCAACCTCTTCTTTGGTAGGTTCTTGGCGCCAATGTCGGCGCTGTTGAGGTCTATTGGGATTGCTGCCACTGTCAGGACTTTCTCCCGCTCTTTCTGCTGTATCCACAGCATTGAAGCGTCCCTGTGCCTGACTCGGCCGATGCCTTGCCGCTGGGTCATCCCTCTGGCTGCTGAGCTGTCCGACCTTGCTTTCATTTGGCACTCTTCTCCTGTTATCATCTTCCACAGGTGCCTCACCAGCATGCCTTCTGAGCAGCCTGCCACCAATGCCATGAATTCGCTTTCTCCTGATGAGAGAGCGATGGCTTTCTGGCTTCTGACCTTGCTGTCAATGAGGTTGCCGTCGATGAAGATCTGCGTGGATGTCGTTGACTTTCGGTCGTTTTTGTTTCCTGCGTGGTCTGAATCGGTGACCGCTTCCACCAGGTGTTTTGGTGCTTCTTCCACCTCTTCAGTCTCTCTGAGGTCCATCACGGACTGGCCTTTCTTTCTCTCCTCAAGCCTCACTCCATATCCACCTGTTCCAAACAAGTAGGAGCAGGTGTGCCAGGCGTTCTTCAGGGCATTCTTTGTGAGCTTCGCCATGTGGCGTGCTAGGCACTGAATGGAATACTGTGCATCCGGTCGTTCTCCAGCCATATACATGAGCCGCCCCACGATGCTTCTATACTTGGTGATCTCTGCTCCTTCCAACTCTGCAGAATCATCTTTCTTCGTGAAGTTTGCATCCAAGGGGGTCTTTCTGTAGAACCTGGAGTAGATGTCGACCTCCTTCTCGAAGCTGTCATATTGCTTCCTGTCGCACCTGATGTCACAGTGCCTCATGCCCAGATTGAATTGCTTCTTCAGGTAGAAGAATTTGTCACCTTGTCGGAATGGCCTTTTTTCCTCCACGTTCCACTTCTTCTCCTCCTTGAAGTGTTGAATCAACTCCCTCACCTTGTCTTCTCGTCCAACCATGAAGACATCATCCACGTGGACGGTGAGGTACAGGAGGTCCTTTATCAACATCAACGTGGGCTGCATCAAATCCTGCTGCATACCAAAGTCCTTGCATGCTGATGCAAACAGGCCAAACCATTGTGAAGCGGCTGTCCTTTGACCTGGAAGGCATCTGAGCAGTTTGTAGATGTGCTCATCAATCTGGATGTAGGCTTTCTCTGTGGTTGGTTGTGCTGCCATCAAGAAAGCATCTTTGATGTCTAGCGTGACTACCACAAAGTCGCTCCTCACATTCAGCAGGTAGTGCATCAACATCTTCGGCAGCATCATCATCGATGTGGGAGCGAAAGTAGCCTCCAGATCTATGCTGTTCTTGAACTGTCTGGCTACAAGTCGTGCTCGGCGGAACCATCCACCCTTCTCCAAACGGTGTTTCCAGCGCATTACCATCTTTGTACTGATGATGTAGCCATTCTCCTGCTCAACTTCAGCCTTCTGTGCTTCCATCATTGCAGGCACGTCCAGCATCCTCTGGATCTCGAGGTTCCGAGCGTCTCTGTCAAGCCTCTCCAAATCGTCTTCACTGACCTCTGGGGGATCATCTCCTTCGTCTCCTCCATATGCCATCATCTGTTCTTCGATCACATCTTCTGGCATCAGCTCCATATCCACATCTTCATCTCCATGTGGTTCCACTCCGATTGCCCCGACTCCTGCATAGTGCGGCGGATACAGGTGTTCTCTGTTGTGGGACGGCGACATTCTCGGAGATCCTTCTGGCTCAGTCATCATCCTGTCTCCTTCTTCCAGAGATCCTCCTTCCGGTCGGCTTCTCTTCTCCTCACTCTCTGCTGTTTCTCCCGACTGCCTCTTCTCTGCTTGCTTCCTCGGTGAGTCAGTTGCATCCACCTTCTTATTCTCTCGTTCTCCTTCACTCTTCTCCTCCTCAGTCAACTGTCTCTTCACTGCAGCCTTTGTTGGTGTCCGTGGTGCTTCACTTGCTCCTGGTCCAGCCACAGTGAGGGTGATACCTGGTGTCATCGGTTGGCATCCTGGGGCTGGAGTGACAACACCTGTTGCCACATCTAGTGCAATGGCTGTCATCTCTTCTTCATTCACCTCCATCTCGAGTGTGGGCTGACGGTATCTCTGTGCTTTGCCGGCGTGCTTCATCAGAATCCCTTGTGCAGAATAGCACCAAGGTAGCCCCTTCGCTGTGAAGATCTCCGGGCCGTTGAAGCTATCTGCAGGCGACAGTCTTCTGATTGTCCTTGACTCATAGGCTCCTGATGTTGACAGGAGCACATGGTTGTCATTCCATGGGTGCTTTGTCACCCATATGCCTTTCTCGAAGACTGCGCTGCCTTTGTTCCTGACTGGCCTCTTGAAAAGCACGCTCTCACCAAACAATGCCAGCTTTCCTCTGTAAGGATGCCCAGTTGCCAACTCGAAGCTTGTCCTGTTGGTGCCTTCTAGGACTCGGAACCGGTTGATCAGGAAGGAGGCATGCTTGAACGACCATGGATAGATTTCAAAATCTCCTTCAATGTTGATTCTGGCCTTGTCCTCGGCAAACCAGCGCAAGCAATTTGCCATCTTCCTGATCGTCTGAACAGCCCACTCCACTTGGCCGTTGGATGCATGTTGTCCGGCTCCGGTCAGTCGGATCTCTGTCTTCATGCCCAACACATTTCTGACCTGTTGCGCGGATCTGAGGATTTGCCTGGTTGCTCGTTCCCTATCAGCTTGTATGATGCATGCATCGCGAGCAGAGTTCTCCAAGGCAAATCTGACAATCTCCTCGGTGATGGTCTTCAGGCTTGCACTTCCTTTGCTTGGCACCGGCGCTGCGTGGATTGCCTTCGTTTCTGAACTGGTCACACGAGCGCCGTCCCAAGCTGGTCTTGCCTTTCCATGACCTTGTCCTGCACTGGCTTCTCTGAGCGATCTTCTTCGCCAGTGTACGTGTAGCAGAAGTCAATCTGGATGATGTTCTTTCCAATGTCCTCTTTGTTGTCTGACTTCCCATGTTTGTCCTCCTTTGAGCGACTTGCTACACATGCTTGGCACCATGATGCAAATGGCCAATGCGTCACATTACGCAGCTCCTGCTCTGCCAAGCTTGGTAGCTTTGGTTGACCAAGTGTCACCCGTCTCCTCCTTTGTTCGTTGTAGAGCTTGTGAGCTACCGCCAGGTGCATCTGGGTCTCGAGGTTCACCTTGAAAGCCACTAGCCTCTCCAGCAGCTTCTTTTCCTTGCAAGCCATTTGGAGCTCCTTCACTGTCATTCTTTCTGAGAACGTGACCTCATCTAGCTCCACCTCATGTTGGCGTTCTGCCACCACCGCTTTCTCGATGTCGTGTTGCATCTCCTGGGCCTCCAACTCTTCAAGCTCTTCACCTTCTTCTTCTGACCACTCCAAATGTCCAAAGGCTCCTTCTGTCAAACAAAGGGTATGGTGCCACCGGAACTTCACTGCCAGCTTCCCAGTAGTCCTCGAATTGTTCCGGCGAAAAGAAGCTCAAAGTCCGTTGGGGCTCCGTTGTCAAACTGATCCTCCTGAATGCCGACGGTCCCAGCAGGTTGAAATCTTCTGTCTTTTCAAGCTGCTCCCATAGGCCAATTGAGTTGCCACTGGATCGCTATACACTGCCACTCCGTTCGGCAATCGATGCCAACCTGGAGTCATCTCAAGCTCCTTGACATACTTGCTCAGGTAGCCTTGCAGAACTTGGACCCTTGCAGCATCTCCATCCTCCTGCAACTTCTTCTGTTCTTGACTTTCACCCGCTTGAACTGCAAAGATCCTTGCCTCGCGCTGCAGGGAGTTCCGCTCAGTGTTTAGAGGGATATCCACCGAGCGTGCCTCATGTCGAAGATGTAGCGCTCCTTGAACTTCACCCAATGACCATCCTCGTTTCAACAGCTTTCCTGCGCATAGGATAGGGTGTTGCACGCTGCCAAGAACAAAGTCCTCATAGATCTCAACGACCTTGCCTGTTCTGTCTTTCATCCTGATCTTTGCTCTCGCCATTCCACTGTACGGGATCTTCTTCCCTTGCGCATCCACCATCCTCAAGCTCCCATCTCCTTCAAGCTGCTCTCCAACTCCAACATAGTCTTTTGGCAAGACTGAAATGTCTACCCCACTGTCCAGGGTGATCAAGCAACTTCGATCCTCAACGCGATCTTGCCTTCTCACCATGTTCACACTCATCTCTTTCTCTTCGTTGTCCTGCAGGTCCATGGCCACAATAGCCACGTCTCCTGGCACCTCCACCGCAGGCTCATAGCATTCATGGTACTCGAACTCCTCAGCCTCGTAGAACTCTTCCACCTCGCACTGCTCCACTTCCACCATCCCCACTCTCCAGGGAAAGCTATCACTCTGATTGCCCCTTGGTGTAGTGAGGTCAAAGATCTCGAGTGACGAAGCATCAGGTGGTGTTTCCAATCTAACCATCTTCACTGAGGCTGTTGCAGTGGTGCTCCCTGCATTTCCCGTAGATGATGAACTCGCTCCTCCTGGGTTCTGTTGCTCCTCTACCTGGTTGACTCTCTTCCAGCACTCTTTGGCAAAGTGTCCAACTTTGCCACAGAGATGGCAGGCACCACTCTTAGTGCCTTTTCCTCCTTTCTCTGATGGCTTTCCTTTCTTCGCCCAACTCCTGTCCCAGAAGCTCTTCCCTTTCTCTGCTCCTTTCCAAGCACCCTTGCCATCTTTTCCGCCAAACTTCCCTTTTTCCTTTCCTTTGTCCTTCCCTTTAGCTTCCTTTCCTTTTCCCTTCTGGCCTTTCTTGCCTTTGCCAACCTTCCCAATGTAGTCCACTACCATTGGGGTTGCCTCATCACCGGTGGTCCTAGTGGGAGGCATCAAGGAATTCGTCGAATCCCACTTCGTCGTCACCGCCTCGAGCTGGATGATCCTGTCCTTGAGTTGCTCGTAGGTGGTGGTGTCTGTGAGCCAAAGGTGTAGGTGTTGGCGGATCTGCAAAGGGCATGCCAACAAGATGGATGCCACCTTGGCATCATCGGAGTACTTCTGGGTTGAGATGCGCTCATACTCCAAGACCAGAGCTTCGAACTGCGGGAGCTGTTCGGACAATGTCTTGCCCTCTGCAAACTGGATGCGAGACAGCTGGCTTAAGAGAGCTAGGGCCCTGGCTCTCGTAGCCGGCTGCATCTCCTTCAACAAGCTCTGCCAGGCTTCAAACCCATTTTCACTTTTGACGTGGCGGATCAGCTTCGGTGGCCTCTGCCTCACCTACGAAGTCAAAAGGCTGTAAAGCCTCACGGCCTTTGCCTTCGTCTCATCGGTCATGTCCTCATAGTTGTAGTTGCCGTCCACGTTGGCCTCTACCATGTCCATGCTGGCCGCCATCGAAGGATCCAGCCCCTTCACATAGTTGAGGAAACCAAACTTCCAGTCCCCCCACATCTTCAACTCCGCATCTCTTCCTTCGGGCTTGAAGACATCTGGCGGCTTCAAATGCCGTGCCCAGCCTTGCACTGACTGGTTCAGCGCCAACCTCTCCAGCGCTGTTGCAACCTGCCTCAAACTCTCCTCAGCCATCGATTTCCACCCGTAGACCTTGGGGATGAATGTCTTCGTCTCCACTGGTGCAAGGGGTGCAGGTGACCCAAATGGCAATCCCGCGTAGCCAGGGATGTCCCAGAACCGCCAGTTGTAAACTAGCTCGCTCAACTCGTCTTCACCTGTGTCGTCCCTCAGAGCCTCGATCCGCTCCACGAACTTCCACTTGGCTGGCACTACAATGACCACTTCCTTCAACTCCGACTGGTCTTCTCTTCTTGCCACCACGATGGATGCTCTCACGATCTTCTCGCTCTTGATCCACTTGATCTTGCTCAGGTGCTCTTCCGTCTCCACCACCAAGGTGTGGACCCTCCTCACACGAGCCTTGCAGGCCACAGGCAGGACCGAGCTTGCCTGGCAGTATTGAACCTCCTGTGCAGTCGATGACCCGACTCCTCCAGCCAAACCTGCCAGTAGCAGAAGCTCGAGGATCCAAATGGCTGCCACCGATGGGCTCTCGTCCTCTTCCTCCTTGTAGAGGGTGACGTGGAGCAAAGGCTCTTCGTGGTGCTCGTAGTGACCGTGGGTGGCGGAGCCCCGGCTCTTTACGGCCAGGGCTCCGCTACCATGAAAAGCGCGTGCGCAGACCTTTTCGCTAATGCGGCTTGGGCCTTAAATGGCCATCGTACATAGCATTGCCTACGTGCTTAAGTGACTGTACGGTCATGAAGTGCATTCTGTCAATATCTGTATTTTGCATTATTTTGCAACTATGGGTGCTAATTACACAATGGTACGTACCTAATACCTACCTCTACATTCGCATTCATTCTTTGGTGTGCAACTTGAGGCGATGTGCTGCCCAAATTGAGCCTCCTCGATCAGCTCCAGATTCTCGCTTTCAAAGCCTATACAAGGCTTCGATTTGTTTCGAGGCGCTTTGCTAAAGAGTCACAACACAGCTTTGGCTGACAAGTGCTTACAGTAGCAGCACTTCCAACTTGTCACCTTGAGATTGGAAGCCTTCGCAGCTGCTTGGCCTCCTGAGAAGGACATGCTAAAATCATCCCCCACAATTGCATGTCTTTTGACAGCGCAGCACGGTGCGTTCCAAGCCTTGCGGAGTTTTGCGGCGAATGTTGGGAGACAGGCCTCTCAGGAAGAAGCGGTGTCACCCGCCGTGAGGGTGGACTGGCGGTCCTGGCTTCCAAACTTCAACTTCAAACCACGGCGCAACTGGGTCAGAACTACCGAAACTCATCAAGCTCTGATTGCTTCGAGATAAATGAGGCGCTATTTTTTTCCATATTCAATCTCAGAACTTTCCACTTTGGTTCAAAGGAATGCATTGCAATGCATAAGCCCTGCATTGGCGATACGGGCTCTGCTTTCTGTTCAGCCATGCGCGGGCACAAGGATCTCAAAGTATGTGATACAAAAATGATCATACATGTGTCTCTCTCTCTCTCTGTTGTATTATATACATATAGTCAAGATGATTTCAAAGCGTCCATCTGTGCAACTCCGTCAATGAGATCAATTGGCCAACGAAATTGACACTCGTAGAAGCTCCGGATCTCCTGGGAGGTGTTTGGTCGGTTTGGTTCACCTCCATGCCTTGGTAAGACGGTACAGTCAACTGCCTTCAGTTTTTGAACGCTTTAGTAATATTTCTCTTTCCTCAATCTCAAGGCTGGCTCACTCTGGCCTAGGCCGAAGCCTCTTCCCCTTTGTACCAAATGCTCATCCTGTGTGCCAGGCTCTGCAAAGCCTGCGATTCCTCCAATGCCTCAGCTTCCTCAATATTGGCCTGGGAAAAGGAGAGCAAACCGAAAGAGAGCTGGGCTGTTGTCACTGAATCATGTTGGATACAAGAAAATGCAAGTCCACGCACCCAAGTTAAACTGTTGGCCTTTCCCTTGCAACATGATGCAACAACAGGTCTCTGATCCGTCTGATCCAAGCCTCCTCTATCTCAACCTGCTCTGGAATCTCCTCTTCCTCCTCCTCAACAAGCAAAACAAGGCAAGGTCAACTACCAAGACAATACAAAGTCGACTGGGTCAAGTTCTGGAAAGCCTGAACCCCGGCTGGCTGCTGGAAGGTGTTCTTGCCGGCGCGCAGGTGGCCTGCGTTTAAGAACAACTGGTGACATCAAGCACCTAAGCCACATGAGCAAATCAAACAACGCCAGGTTGGAAGTTAGGTGTGGAACTTGCTGATTGGGGGTGTGAGGCTGGTGCTGAGCTTTTTGACATTGCGCAGTTTAGGTGCGTTGAGGGCAAAACAAAATTGAATTAATTACAGTACTTACAGAAGATTCCAGAAGATATCATAAGACCATTCTGACATGATAAGGCCAAGCTAGTTTGTGACACCAGCTGGAAGGCGTGGCGCCAGTGGCAAAGGCTGCAGGCTATCTGGTGAGTGTGGAATGAATTGGCCAGGGCTGACTTTCTATTGGGTCGGCTTGGCCTTTTGCTTTGCAGGCTTTTTTGTCAGTTCGCTTTGGCCTTGGGTCCTCTTTCTCATTGACCCACGGATGCTTTCTATTTTGCAATTTCTGGGCCCTGGGTTCACTTCCCTCCATAGGACTTGCTCCTGCGAAATAAGGCCGCCTTATGTTTGCTTGCCAATCGAGGGGGTCAGCCCTTAGATCCCTTAAGTATATTACTTGCACACTGTCGTTGGCTTACTGTTGCATACTACTGCTAATCTAGGTGAACAGCATCCAACAGGACAAACAAAGCATATACTGTTTGATCGCTGGAACTCTCTGGGCGTCGCACTTTGATGCAGGTTGAGACCCACAGAAGTGACGATGGCCACTTCATCCGGTCCAGTGACCCCACGGATCGAATAACTCCGGGGCGCATCGAGGAGGCCGCTGGGAAGCACTGTCCAGTCGTTGTAGCCTCACGTGAGACGTCGTTCAACAGCAAACACCACAGCTGCACCACTAAAGAAATGAACACAATGAACATATCAAGCAGCTACCAGCAAAGGATCCTAACCACACAGCATTCAATTTTGCTTGCTTCAGTCCAGTTATTTCTGTGCCATTGGTCGTGTTTTGAAAGGTTTTGTCACTTTCAGCCTTGGTAGTAGCGCGTGATAGACTCGAAGTCTCCTCACTTTGGCAAAAAGGATGCAAGCTTCTTGTTACTAGTAGTAATACCAGGTGCCCTTTGCTCCTTGTTGCGATGACCTTTGTTACTAGTAGCGTCCTTGCTCCTAGTAACTTGGTGCAACTTCTCCAGTCCTTCTTCGATTTCTTTGCTCCGCTCATGCCCGAACGGCATCTCCTTCATGCGCCTCTCCAAACGCTCCTGAACAAAAGAATGGCATCCTTGACTTTCACATAACTGTCACTTCAAACACCCTTGCTTTCCCATGATCAAATCATACCAAATCCATAACAGGTAGCATGTGGCAGTGCTTGATGGCATCAAAATGTGTCAAGTGTCAAGCAAAACCAATTGGATTATATAATTCATATTAATATAATCCAAAAGCGGCGCCGCAACGTATTGCTACTGTATATTATAGATCTTACATTCTTACATGATTTTACAACATGATCTGCACATCGTGAGCTTCTCCAAGTTGAGGGTTGCCTGAACACCCATCATGTCAGCAGCGTTGTTGCAAAGCACACCCAGCGGGACAACTGGTGGCCCACGGAAGTCCATGACAGCACCGGTCCTCACAGCGTTTGGTCTTTCCACAAGCTAACCTATGCCAACCTCCATTCACGGCAGGAGATTCAATGTGAGGATGATTTTCAGCTTGTCTAGAGTTCCGACCGTTCCCGTGACTTCCACAGCTTAACAGAAAGGGAATCGCTTGAAGACCGTGTTCAATTTTCTATATGCTCCTGTTCCCCCTAGAACAACTCTGCTGATGAAGTCTGTCGTTTGTGTGTGTGTGTGTGTGATGATGTCATGAACTTACAACAACAATGTCAAGGGTGAACTAAACAAACACCAGGTTGTCAACCTGACCTGGTTTTGAATTCGCGTTCACTGCATAACCCGGTTCACCTTTGGCCTTTGCTCGGGGATGTTGAAAGCACGCATTGAATCTCGTGAACTAATGTCCTCACTTTTTCGACGACCACTTCGCAGGGCACAGAAGCTTCTTCACTTTCCGTCTGCACAATGACATCCTGGTGCAAAACAACCGTACATGCACTTCTCTAAGCCTCTAAGCAATTATTTTTCCACCTCTTCACCTTCCCACAACTGTGCTGTAAACTCTCGTAGAGCACAATATAACAGCTCAGCTCAACCATAATGCTGCTAAGTGCTTTCCTACGGCAGTCCGCTGCACCTCAACTTTGATGGTTGCAGCCTCCGGCCCCGGTGGTTCCCACCTCAGCATTAGTTTTTCAATGGTTTGTAATAGATGTTTTGAGAGTTCTCATGCTTTGAAAAACTGAGTACAGCACGCCAAAGCCAGCTCTTCTAGAATCGCAGAATCATCCTCCTCGCAAGTGTCGAACGTTCTGGCACCAACTATCAAAGCTGTCAGAAGACACCCCAGTCACAAAGAACGGTTCAATGATTCTGGAACTGCTACAACAAGTCTCAAGCACAGCATCTCTGATCGCAGGTCTTCTCAAGCTGTGGATTTCAACTGTGAGAACAAGAACGAAAGGGTTTGTGTCCTGCGCACTTTTGGAAAAATGCGTGCCCTTTGAAGACTTGGAAGTACCTGCAAGCAAACAACAAAGTTAGATACATTTACTGCATCATGCTGGGCTTACCATTCAAATGCCAACTCTTGAAACTACTTTGTGAGCAAACCGGCCTTGAGAGCTTCTCATGGTACTTTCTAGAGTAGAGCCTGCGTCTCTGACTGATTACTCTCCGTACTTAATCGTGCATGTAACAGTAACAATAATTGACATAGATTGATATGTGTTGGCTCATATTGATATATATATATATAAATAAAATGACATGACACACACACACACACATATATATATATTACATCCATAAAGGTGTGACCATTTTGGAATCATCGTTGGATCTCGACACCAATTTCGCACCTCCAAGGCTCTCATGCTTGACTCCCCGTGCCCAGACGTCCAAAGGCATCTGGCACACATCGAGTCGACAAAAGCCAACATGCAGTTATGCGGTGTGTTCTATGGAGACTTGCACTGCTCTCAGAGAAAACTCAGGGCCTGCTCCACATGTGCGGCGAAGCCCACGAGCACATCTCCATGACCCTGAGAAATGTCCATGTCTGGCCTCAGCTTTCAAACAATTGAGAGACGGTGACGGCATGGTAGTAATTACTTGAACCAAGAACACACAACAACATGCAACTTTGGTTAATGTGTTCTTTCTCAAGTTGAGGTGCTGACAACTTCATAAAGGCCACTGAAGTACATGCTTGAGGAAAGAACACCTGCCAGAATCTCACATTGTCGATGTGCGGCCCTTGTCTGTACGTCTAGAATAATGGTTATGAGATGTTATGACTGATAACAAAGAACTCTCAAAAATTGTGCTTGCCTCCCGCAGCAAATACAAGCTGGAAGACCAAAAGCGAAGAGTGTCATCTTCGCCTCTTGGGCAAAAGCAACAGTATGCAACAGTGCAAAGAATCTTGGCTTCAAAGAATGAGCATCAGCTTCTTGGCGCAAATCTTTGCCTACCGATACAAAAATCTCTGCTGGAAGGAGGAAGTCCACCTGGCCAGAAGAATCAAGTTGCCAAGCGAGCACTTGTGAGCTACCGGAAGATCATGCTTCCATGGTAAATGTTATGTTGCCATGTTTTGTGAGCTATTGCAAGCAGTCTATACCTTCTATACAATGGACAAATTAGCAACATTCGATCTTTCATGATCTTTCCAAACTCTGCCTGCAAGACAGCACCACCATGGGATGCATGTGAGAACGACACCTGAGGGGTCGCATGCAAAGCATTGCAGCTCTATCAGCAAAGTTCAGATTATGATGCGACACGGCAACACGGCAGCCCTTCCGGTTTTAGCTCAATCTTGCTGTAGAATGTCCGATGTGTCCACATCTAGAAAAGGCCCTGTGCCTCTGGGTCTTCATGATCAACAGGAAGCTCTACCTTGCAATGGCTGTGCAATGCGTCACGTCTCGATGATTCATCCTTTGAAATACCAGTGGACATGCCATCAACTCACCGACCATTTTTGCACTGCCTTCCTTCCGAGGAAAAATGCTCCAACAATCCTTGACACCTGATATGAATGATCTAACTGGTAATGACTTGAATGAGTGAATACAAAGAAGGAACAGAAACTCCAACAAAGAAATGCAAAGAAACATAATAAGGCAGTCACAGGCACAGCCAGGCAGAGTACCAATTGTGCCAAATTCAACCATATAGAAACAGGTTAAACACCGACAGGGGCACCAGCTCCAACGAGCCGCGAGTGTTGCCCATCACAACTCCGAGAAGCGAAAACTCCTTCGCACGAGTTTGATGCGAAACGATGCGAAGTGCGAAGCGCTTAGCTACCTTTCTGGTTTCTTTGTTTCTATATAATTGCGATGGCCTCCAACCTGATAGCAATGGCCTCCAACCTAATAGTGATGGCCTCCAACCTAATAGCGATGGCCTCCAACCTAATAGTGATGGCCTCCAAACTACAGCGATGGCCTCCAACCTAATAGCGATGGCCTCCAACCTAATAACGATGGCCTCCAACCTAATAGCGATGGCCTCCAACCTAATAGCGATGGCCTCCAACCTAATAGTGAGTGATGGCCTCCAAACTATAGCGATGGCCTCCAGCCTAATAGCGATGGCCTCCAACCTAATAGTGATGGCCTCCGACCTAATAGCGATGGCCTCCAACCTAATTGCGATGGCCTCCAACCTAATAGTGATGGCCTCCAACCTAATA
>CAXAMN010003047.1:98538-140290 GCA_963970005.1 Durusdinium trenchii
CAACCTGATAGCGATGTCATCCAACCTAATAGCGATGGCCTCCAACCAGAAAGCGATGTCATCCAACCTAATACCGATGGCCTCCAACCCAATAGCAATGGCCTCCAACCTCCTGTCTACGGTTAATGAATCTATATATATATATATGTGTGAATATGATTGAATATTCATGAGCTTTAACTGTTGAGTGCGGATGAACCGTTATGGGCCATGTCGAGTAACCAGCAGTCAACTCTGAAAGTTGTGTCCTCTCGACCCAATACCCTGTATATATCCTGTTGGTTGATTTTGTGGATTTAGCCACATCCTAGCATACAATTGTGGTTCTCCTCCTCTCGTCCAGTTTGAGCATTGACCTTCCATCAAGCATGGCTCAGAAAACCTTTCCGGACAAGACTAGTGACTAGTAACTTTGTCCTGCCTGCGAATAAGACAAGTGCGGCGTCAAACAGGAGAAATCAGGCAGTTCTTAGCACCGGAAACAACCAAATTAGACTAAGCCACATCTTTCTCACAAAACAAAACAAGATCAGCTCCAGGTGTTACACGGAAGCAGAACAAGCATCGGCTGTCTTCCGCCTCAAACGCCATTTCACGATGTATTTGCATGTATTGGTGAGCCACAGAAATCAACAAGAACACGCGTGTATTCATTCTATATCATTCGAAACCACGCACCTTTGTACTTTGTACTAATTTGTACTTTGTACTAAGCGCTTCTTAGGTCGTCGCACGACAGACCTTCAAGTTGCGTTTGGTGTCAATGGTCAAAATCCGATCTGCGATGGATTTCACCACCTCAATGGCATAATCATGACGCCTGGCAAACAACCAATGGCTGCAGCAAGTTGATCAAATCAAACACGCTCCAAACAAGGAAAAACAGGAACATAAGGACAACGAAAGCACTCCCAAATCTGAAAAAAAGACAGTGCAGCATTTTTGCCTCGTATTGAACAGCATGCAACCAGTGATGGATTAAGTGTGTCGACATTGCATGGCTGCATGCCTCCAGCGGCTGAAAAGAGGGACGTCACTGTGCTTGGGAAACGGCCGTTGTCCTGGTGCCTCAAAGCTGACACTAAGAACCGGGCAGCACTAGTTGTCAAGAAACTTCAAACAAGCAAAAAGCCGCCAGATTTGGCAAAGGACGCCAAGCAGCTCAAGCCTTCATGTACAGTATTCAATACGTTCTTGCTTTTGGCTGAAGGAGTCGACTTTCAAAAGTATGCAGTGCGCATCAGTGCAGTGTCTTGGTGTCTTGTTTGAGGCTTGGAGCCCCAACTCGTGAGAGCTCCATGGCATCCAAGTGCTCCTCATAGCGAATTGAATCATTCACATCAATAAACTAACACATGCGGCACAAACCTTCAACACATGCGACACATGGTCATCATTCGAATTGAAGCTCAATTTTGAAACTATACTACATGAGTGATGGACAAACATTCTAGGCAAAGGGACCTCTTCAAAACGGTCAGGAGCCGACCCAAACCAGAGAGTTTGTCCAATCCTGATATACATGCATTCATGATATATCGTGCAAATGAACCTATTAGTTATATCAAAACATATCATAATAATATATATATATATATTATGCTCTTCGGCTTGATTAGGCAACACTTTCTGAACAGCTCTTTCACCTTGTTAAGGTGCATCGAACGTTACTCTCTCCTGCTCTATTTCAGCGAGACGCGCATCATTCTCTTCCGGCACCTGTCGAGTGTGAGGTGCTGATCCAGCATTCTGGGATTCTTAGGGATTCTTTTATGCAGCGCTCGGCAAGACTGCAACACTGCAACCTCTGGTTTTGGGCGAAGTGCTATTCAAACAAGTGTGATGTGTCCGCTCTCAGCCTTAAACTTTCCAGCCCTGCGGCCATTCCTTTTTGGTCGACCTTCATATCGCTGGCATTCATGGCAAATATTTTCCATATTAAAGACGAAATCCAAAGGCAGGTAGGTCATGAAGTTTCAGCAACAAAAAGCTATGAATCGCAGGCCCTATCCCTCCAAGGACACCACGCAAGAATGATGCTGCAGCTTCTCTTGGAAGATGAGCAAGGATCCTACAATCCAGTGCTGGAAAAATCGAACATATCGAACCAGTCGAAACATTATATACCGTTCTGCATCGTTCTACTGTAGCACAAAGAGTAGAACGATGACAAAGAGGCACGGAATGTGGCCACCCCGAAGCCAATTCCTTGACCACACAGGCAAGTCAGAGAGCAACTCTGCGATGTCGAAAGCCTGGGACTTCGACATTCCACAGTCCGTGCTGAATGATTTGCAGCAATTCTTGTCTGATGGCTTCATATGATTTCCATGCAATTTGTATGGTCATAATTTGTTTCGTGTGGTTTCGCCACATGTACCACGGTGTCGCTCCCCAAACAAAGCTTCCTTGGTCAATGGAAAACACTCAGGCTGCCCACCTGGAGTGTGCCTTGACGTGTGCCCACCAGCAAATACCAATCACGCCTTAGGCCGATCCAATTGAACGCAACTGTTCATTTCATCTCTCTTTTGAACCAACTCCTCAAGCCAACGACATCGCAGCACAGCCTTTTGAGGAATATGCTGCAGACCGCCAGTTACTTGGATGTTCGGCAAGCAACACATCGCCCATTTTTCATCTACAGTCATCTGCCGCTCCTCCAACAACTCCGGCTGAAATAGATTCAGAGCCCCTTGGCAGCTTTGCCCGCCTTTAGCAGGACGCCAATCTGGGAAGCACTCACCTTGACCCCAGTCCTCACAAAAAGAATCGCAAAGAGTCAGGAGTGAACTTGACGTTCTAAAGGCAAACCAACACCAATTTAAGCAACACCGACTGTGCAAACAACTTCAATAATTCAATCAACACTTCTCTCAACATGTAGCCAGTGGCTGAGACTGCCACGCTACCTTTAAGAGGAATACTTTTAACAACTAGCCCATAAATTACTTCTTCTGCCAAAGCCAATGCAGCCTAGGGCCTAGCCAAAAACAAATGAAAGTAAGTCAGATAAAATATAGCAACGCAGCATATGTTGTACCACTGACATGTTTGAATCAGGTCCAGTATTCATGTCGGATCTTTACTTGAAATCTCTTGAAATGTTCCAAATTTTCCCGAAACACGGGCTGAACACTGACGGGGTGCAAGCTTGATACCAGGATCATACCACCTCGGTCAAAGGAACAAGTCTGACACTGCAAGTATGACACAGTATGATGGAGATGACAAGGTCTCAAACTTACAGTAGCAAAAACAAGCCAACAGGACACAATGGCAGCTCAGCGACCCCAAAGCAAGGCGATGGTCAAGAAGACCTCAGACTCAGATCTGGCCACTGAAAGCACTTGAGAGGAGGGAGACACGAAAGGTAGGACAGCGGGAAGAGAAGAGAACGCGAGAGGCAGGAACAAAAATGCAATGTTCGACATGGTGATTTATCCCCTCGGAGGCGACCTGTCGTAAATATATGTTCATATGCACTCTAAATGTTCAAACATATGCTCTCGAAATGTTCAAAAAGATTCTGAGGAAAACAAACTTGCCCCATGGCTCAGATCATCGGTGAGCATTGAATCGAAGCATCATAGGATTTGAACTATCCTGAAACCATCATAAGAGGCTCACGAAGACGTTCCCCAGGAGAGAATTGACGTGCTTCACAAAACAAACTCTAGGTATGTATCCCCTCGGGGAACACCTTTCGTGATTAGAATTTCATATGCACTCTTTCTGAATGTTCATGGTAGAAAGGACTTCACCCCGGCACACGCAAGGTGATGAGTCTCTGAATGTTCAAGAGGGTTTCAACTATCCTGAAATCATGAGAGGCTCACGAAGACGTTCTCCAGGAGAGAATTGAATTTAGAGGGGGGGGGGTCTGTATTGAAAAATCAATTCCAAGGGGGCCGGGGGGGTGGTCTGTATTGAGAAATCAATTCGAGGGGGGGGGGGGGAATTGAATGATCAATTATTAGACCCGGACGCGCCAACACTTGCTTCGCAAGACAAACTCAAGGTATCCCCTAAAGGGCTACCTTTCGTGATTTGTAAAAATAATGCTGCAAAATCTGAAGTTCTAAAGCAATAATGTTCAGCAGTTGCACATTCTTTCTAGATCTCAAGGTACTTTAAGCCATGCAAGCCATGTCACGTTCAAGAAGAGCACTACCGCACCAATCGCCATCCAACGCTTGCACTTTAGTTTTTCCTTCATGAAGGGGTTGACAGCCATGTACCCAAAGGGACAGCACATGCCCAGCTACTGACAGAAAGTGTCATTCCCTTAAGGTCTCCTCGAAGAATTTCACGAGCTTATCAAATGGCTTCGAGATTGCCAAAGCGATACTGATTCGCACAGGTCTGACAATGTTGCTGATCACCTTAAGGGTGCAAAGCCCTGCCAATTGCTTTAACAACCAGGCCACTTTAGCACAAGCTTAATGGCTCAATGTTCTAAGGAGGCGCTTCTGTTGCTAGTCAAGTCTTTGATCCTTCCACTTCAGCTGAAAGAAGGTGACTTCTTTTAGTGTTGTCCACCTCTATACAACTCCGAGTTGCGTATAGTCCTGCCCACGTGATGCCAAATTGCTTTAGCGACGCCTGGAACATTTGAAAAAGCAGTTTGGGTCTAGAACTCAACCAAAGGACCACCAACTCCCAGCAAATCCCAATCGTGCAGTGCAGCACTGTTTCCTTACTAAGGAAGGTGTACAAACCGCACACAGGCAAGCAAACTGGAATGAGCTGGAATGAGTCTCCAAAGGATATTTTGGCGATATGAGACTCAGAGATGCACGTCGTGTTCATGGCACACAGGCACACATCTGAGATGAAACAAAGGGTTGCGAGGCAAGACACGCGCCTTGCTAGCCAAAGGGCTTGCCCCAGTGGCCAGGATTGATCGGTATGTTGCTAGGAGGATAAGCAGTAACGCGTTGACATTCGACACAAAGCCATAAGACAAGAGGCACCTGAGAGACATTCCAGGGATGCACCCCTCGTTGATATTTACACAACAGAAAAGGTAAAACAAGGTAAAACCAATTGCACAGGATATTCAACCCCACTATTCTCACAAAGTGACTCACTCATACTCATCGTCTGAGAAAAGCTAGTTAACACTTCTTGATTCTGTTCTGAGCACATCACATCAGGCCCATTTTTCGCAAAGCTTTGGCATCGATCTTGGCAGTCCTTAGCTGCTGCAAAGAGGTCCAGCGATTGATAAGTTCAGTTAGAGCAACTTGACAGCTGCATGCAGCAGCTGAAACAACTCGAGGAGAGTGCAACTTTGGGGATTGGAATATATAGTATATTGGAATCTTTTGCAACTTGATGGCTCTGTAGAAAGCAATGTGACATGGACCGCTAGCCATTACAGACAAGAGTCACTAGTCTCACTCGTCTCCCATTATCTTCCCATCACTTTTCAGGCAAGGCTCTTCTTCCACCATCTCCTGAACCCTGAGGTCTTCGTGGATTCAGCACTATCCTTCCAGCCAAGCACACATCGGACATGCTCGGCGCACAAGTCAAAGAAACTGCAAATGCACGCCTTCACATCCTCAGTCTCCTCCTTCTCTGCTTTGGCAAGTATCTTCCGCACTCTCTTGTGTCGTGCGACCACAGCAACTGTAGTTGCCGTCAAAGCACCGTTGGCACTTGCTTTGCTGCATCGAAGCGGATCCACAGCAGCCAGACCCCTGCACACTCAGTTTTTCCTTCAATTCTTTAACCACCAACCCACAGCAATGCTGATGTCTTTTCTTTTAGGCTCGTGAAATTTGTCAAGTCATGCTTTACCCAAGTGAACACCTTTCTACTCACGACATGGCCTGGTGGGACCAACCACAGCAGGGTGAGCCTGTGCCACACAAAATGGGAATGAACAAGCACACATCAGTACACATTCTGTCCACTCACCAAAGTCAGCGTGGAGAGACACATTGACATCGGTATCATGCCACGCGCAAAGCAAAGGATTTCAAAGGCTCCAGCCAATGGCGCAGCAATCATCGCCATGGCGTCGGCTTCAAGATGCTCAAATGTTAAATCAGGATGTGTCAAAGATCGAAGTGAGGACGGTGTGTCAAAGACATGTGATTTTTGCCAAAAATGACAGTGAAAAAGACATGGGTTGCGTCGCAAAATTCGCAAAGCTATCAGGTGCCAGGCCCTCTGGGTGGAGTCTGCCGAGGCATGTGCCTGGCGGCAAAGCGAAAAAAACCGACCACACGGTTCACGCAGTTAAAGTATGTAAACAAGTAGAATCAAGTAGACACGAAATGACAAGAAAATGGTGTGGGGGCACATGCTTGCAAGTACTGTAACATGCTGAATTCAGAGCATGCTCCATGAGACTCCATGCTTCTCGATGCTATGTTTTGTCTTCTTGGCCTTCTAGCGGCCAAAAACATGAAACAAGAAAACTTTCTTCATTGGTTTCTTCTAGAATTAACAACAGTAAGTTACCACTGTACCTACGTACTGCAGGCACTCTTCTTGCACGGAGATACTTGAAGAGCATGCATGTACCATAGCACATGCAGTACATAGTGAGGACACAAAACATGACACTCTTCGCCAGCTTTGGGACTCAAGACATAGCTTGCCTTCGAGGGGATGCTGGAGAACTGTCCTCGGCAAGCACCTGCTGCGCAACCTGCACCGCTGGACACTGCTGGACAGAGTGTAACAGATGTGGCAACCCACAAGCTTTGCAGTAGCAAAGGGCATCGCTAGTAGTAGCAAGTGCATCGACATTAGTAACAAGGGCATTACTACTAGTGACATGAAGCTACTACAAGTAGTAGCAAAGAGCACTACTAGTAGTAGTCTGCCAAAAGAGGGTGTACTCTCAATCATCTTGATCATTGACACTGCTCAGCACTGAACTGTTTTCTACGTTCTTAGCAGCTACAACCATTGAAGCAGGGTCGGTCTTACGTTGAAGTCCCTTGCGTACTTTGTCACAGTTTCATAATGTGATATATATATAATATATATTTAACATCGCCGGACCCAGGTTAACTCTGTGAATCTTGAAATGTAAAAATGCAAAAACAAAGCAAACAAAGCAACTACAAAAACAAAAAACAAATCAAAAAAGCAAATGAAAAAGCAAAAGCAAAAAAACAAGTCCAAAAAGCACAAATCAGCAAATGAAAAAGCAAAAGCAAAAAAACAAATCCAAAAAACATGTGGAAACTCGACCGAACGAGGTTCCAGGCGCACTTTTCGCCTGAAGCGTAGCAAGTAAATGGCTTAGGGCTAATGGCCGCGGACATGAGAAATCACTCGCCCTCAAACGCAGGAATCCGACCTGAGGCAAGGCAAATCATTTCACAGCTGGCCCAATTCTTTTGTGGCTCAGGGATGGATTCCGGCTAAAGAAGGTAATCAGAGTTGCAGCGGATGCACCCAAATTGGCGCGAACATTCAAATCCTTCATGTTGACACCATCTTCAAGGCGTCGCCCAACAACCGCATGAGCTCCTTCAAAGCATGCAAAGCTAAATCTATACGGCAGGTCTTCAACCTTAAATCTGGGTTCTGGCGATCGAAACGATCGAGCGTTGGAGCAAACATGTACAGCCAACTCTTCTGAGATTCGGCGCCATCCGGGCTGCTTCCCTAACTTCAACGCATGCCCGGCCCATTCAACGGATCTGAGCTTTCAAAAGGTGTGCCCAAGTCACTGCGAACATCTTCAAGAACCACCTTTTTAGCGGATTTTCCTTTGGAGCTTTGTTTCGCAAAGCTGGGTGAATACTTGATGCACCAGCGACATTCGCTCAGAATGCGAAGTAGATGTCGGCTATCCATGTCTTTCGTCCCACAGTCCACGACAACATCATAGCGGATCTGAGCGACCAGCCACTGTCTGTAGAGAGCCGAGCGCAGCACGAAGTTGTTTGTGCTCTGCGGGATGCAGGGCAGCGCCAGGTGTCTTCTTCCGGTCAGGGGCGATCTTCACCTGCTGCAAGTTGGCATGGTACTCCTCCATTGACACAGAAATCGAAGTTGTTCAATCTTTTTGCCACAGTAGACGACGGACTTGTTGGAAATTGAGCCAAATCCCAACTCTTCACCAAGGGACTCCAAGGTCTTCTAAGCACGGGCATTGCCACCCATCAACAGGTCATCAACATGCGACAGCGTGATGCCTTCAAGCTGCGATCCATCTGCACTCCACGCAAAGCATCCACGTTGCGCTATCCAACGTAGAAATCTTCCAGCCTCTCTTGGGCACCGCCTTGTTGAGGCGTTGGTACCATCGTCGAGGACTGTCGGCTAAGCCAAACATGCCCTTCTTGACCCTGCAAAAGGCAATGTAGGCTCAACAGCATGCTTGGTCTTGATGTTCGCCAGATAGAGCACCCTTTCTTCGGGGCCAAACTCTTCACCTTTCAAGAAGGCGGACTTTATGTCAGCTGACAAAGGTTCCATTGCATAGAAGCTGTGTAGGCCAGGAGAAGGAGCTGACTTGTCCTTGAAGCCGTTGGGGTGTCGCCGGATGCCATAGGCGGAGATGTCCTGATAGCCAGGACCACCAGGCGAGCATTTGCCAGGAGAGGAAGCTGATTCGTCTCTGTGCGCGGCCGTCGTTCTTGTCGACGATGACAGAGCGAGGAACCAAAATTCGATGGCTTTGGTTCTCCGCCTTCAACCTTGCACGAATGTGGACAGCTTCATCATCTGGAAGGATCTCCACTGCATCATTGTCCGTCCAAACAGCCCATCCTTTCTGAGCAGCTGCGCGGAACTCCTTTTTCTCAAACTCCGTCAGGGAGCCCCAAGACTTTTCCTTCCGAGCCGTGAGCACTGCGAAGACCCCTGAAGCAGCTTCATGGTTCCCAAGCGGCCAAACCTAACCAAGGTTCTTCAGACATGCGCTGCCAGGTAGATCTTGAGGGAAGTGGCCAATCACCACGCCAAGCGCCATGATCAAACACTCTGCTGCCAATGGGATCTCGTCGATCCAGGGCGGCCAAAGCTTGTAGCTGACGAAGAGGATGAATTTCTGCCTTGGCTTGCAACCCCATCACTTCATGAGGCATGGCGGTCATATTCAACACTTCACTGGTCTGTGGAGCAGTGACTGAAGACGGAGGACAGGAATTTCATCTCCGGTCTCCTGAGCTTGGTCTCGAAGTTGTTCAGCATCTAGTTCAGCTGAGCGTTTGTTGCCAGCTTCTGGAACTGGTACTTCTTCAGCTGCTCGGTCATGAACTTGTAGTAGAGCTCGTTGATGAGGGAAAGTCGAATGCGATAGATCAACGCTAGGCCTCAACGGTGAAGAACTCCTGCGGGCGCTAGAGCCAGGTGCTCCATCAATCCCGGGCGTTAGAGCACGAGACATTCCAGCAAGGTGTAGAGGAGGTAGGTCACAGGTAGGTCATGAGGTGCTCGAGATTCATGATGTCCAGGAGGTTGAGGAAGCGCGGGGGGCGTCTCAGGTTCTTCTGCCAAAGAAGGGAGCCGTTCATCTTGTCCAGAATCGTGTAGTGGAGGTTCCGAGTCTCGACCGCTGGAAGCACGAGTCATGGTCATGACACGCAGCATTGATTACCTCTTGGATGGCGTCCTCCCAAACAGAGCTTGACCTGTTCCATGGCGCTAGCAGCTCGAACATGTTCAAGAGCGCGCTTCGTCAACTGTACATCGCGGCTCACAAACGCGTTTGCGCGACCTTCCAAGGCCACAAGCAAAGCTGGACCATGCCATCGACGAAGGCTAAGACGCTTCTTCGAGCCTGAGGTCTTGTTGCGTGGAGATCACGCGCGGACCGTCGAGGCGTCGATGAGCTGCCGGCAGTGTGGGCGCTGACGATGGCTTGACTTTTGCCTGAGCTGCTGAAGGTGCCGGATCGGTAGAACTCGTCGAGCTGCTGCTTTGGGCCAACCACCCGCCGAACCGCGTCCACTTCTTCTCCCTTGCGAGTCAGAGCGGCTGCTTCGATCTGAGCCTCCTGGATGGCCTCCCGTTTCAGCTGAAAACAGTCCCTTCATTGCACGGGCTGCCAGCGTTCCTTGAAGAAGAACATCCTCCATGAAGGCGAACTGAAACCCGACTCTGTTCCGGATTTGCCCAAGCTCCAACAGGTTCTTGGTGGTGTACACCTTGTTGACCCGGCCTCGCTGCCAATGAAAGTGCGTGATAGCCTTTGGCTTTTGGAGGGTCATTGAAACAGCCTGATCCTCCCACTGCTTGACATGCGAGACGCTTGGATACGGGAAGGGAGCATAACGAAGCTGAGGTCGCTGCAGCAACCATAAGAGCAATACGGTCGTGCCATTCTGCTCTGGCACGCGTGCGAAGAACCATCCTTCGCCATGTCCGATCATGCCTGGGTCGTCCTGAGTGCATGACCACCGTGGATGCCATTGAGTCCTTAAGTCACTTGAAGTCGTCGGTCGGCTAGAGGTAGTCGATGAAGTCGTCGAGATAGCCGGTGGGGTTTGAGCCACCTTCATTGCTTGAGCCGACAAAGAGCTCTCAGTGACCAAGTGCTCGTGATGTGAGGCAAGTGCTTGCAAAACATCTTCAAAATGAGACAAACGAAAACGAAGCTTCTTGTTCCACCAACCAAAAACTACTCAACTGCATCCCAACCACACCATCTTGAGTGCCCGGACATGCCCAGGCTTTTGCCGGCTGCAAAGGCAGGGTGAAATGACCTGCCGCGAGCTGGCCCAAATCAAGCGGCTCTCCACCGACCAGGTCGGCGCGGAGTTTCTTCCGAGCGAACGACATCTTCCCAACAACAATCCCAAGGAGGCCACCATGAGGGTGGAGCCAACCGTCATAGGGAGCCTGTACCTGACATTGGAACGTTGGGCGCCACCATTTCCAAACCTGAAGAGCTCGTTTTCGGGGATGTTGGAAACCAGGTCCTGGATAAACTTGGGAGCATGCTGCAAAACATCAAAATAACACTTCAACCAGGTGGAGCCAGCACAGGTGCGATTGCGCGCCGAATCCAACGCGCCGACAAATTGTTTGTTTGCCGCCAAGCGAGAGCTTGAGCTTTGAACAACTGTGCCATGCGACTGGGCCAACACTTCCGACAAGGGCAGTGCAAAAGCCTCTGGTGCCAATGTCAACACTTCATGCTCAACAGGCGGTTCAACCAATGTCGCTTCATCGTCCAACAAGTGCTCTGCGTTCAAGGCTTCTGTCGCGCGCACCTGCTTTGCAACTTGGGTTGAAGAGCCCTTGCCACTTGCCAAGTCCAGCTGCGGCTTTGAACAAGCCAAATCGCCAGCCCAATGTCCAGGTTCTCCACAATCAAAGCAGCGGGCGTTGGCTTTCTGCTTGGGGACTTGGTTGCCATGAGGCTTTCCTTTTCTGTCTTTCTTCACCTCAGCGATTCGACTGCGAGCCTCACGCATGGTCACCAAGCTCTCAGCGGCCTGCTCAAGGCCGGATTCCAACTCATCCAAGACTGCATCCTTGGTCTTGGAGCTCCTGAATCTCATTGGCCAACAGTTCAGCCTCAGCTTGCAACACTTCCTCTATGATCTGAGGATTGAGGGTTTCCTCAGCAGACTCGTAGAGCTCGGCATCCTCAGGAAGCTCTGTCTAAGGCCTATCGAGGCTGCGCAGCTTGGCTTGCAAGCCGTCTGAAAGGAGGCCTACTCGAAGTTGAACTCTGGGTCCGAAACGAAAGAACTGAGGGCGTCGCCAAACTAGGTGTCCTGTAAGAGGCGTTGCTACTGTTGTGTGACTGTAGGAAACGCTGGAGCAAGGGTGATTTGTCTGCATGCTTTGCCTTGTAGAGCGGGTCAGATCGAGGTGTGCAGGTCGCGAAACAACCTCAGACACTCTGTCTCCGCAACATCATAGGACTCTCGACCGCCAAGCGCGGTCTCCAGCAACTGCTTGCGGATGGGATCCAACCCGAACCGCTCTTTGTGCATCCATCCAAGCTCTTCCTCAGGCATTGTGATGCCCTCTCTCTTGAGACCTGCGCGGAATCTGGTGCAAAATGCACTGATCCTCTCGCCAGGGTTCCGCTTGATCTCCTAGTAGTACATGGAGCAAAGTTCCCCTTTTCTATCCAGAGAGGATTTGCCAACTTGGTCAGGCCGGCAAAAGGGTCAGCTGGAGTGACAATGATCTCCTCCTTGGTTTCGGGATCCTCCATGGATTCCTCAGCAACTCCAGCAAGCTCCGACGGGTCGAACTCTTCACCTCGCGCTCGAACAACTCCATGCTGTCTCAAAGCCCAGCGGGCTGCAACATTGAACTTCTTGCAACGATTCAAAGTCAAGCGAAGCAATCCACCAGTTCATCTCGCGGCGAAACTGCCGCCATTCAGCAGGATTCCCTGTCCACGTCGGGAAACGATACCAACTCGATGTTCCCGACTCTTTCTGAGGTCGAAGCCATCTCAGCAACAAGGTGGAGGCAAAGGCGAAGGCCTCCAAAAAGCAACGTGCAACGTCCAAGGCCCTGTGCGGTCGGCCTTCAAGCAAAAGGTGGAGCCTAGTCACTCCAAAAGGGTGAGGACGAAGAAGTCAAGGTCCTCAACGAAGGCCTAGTGGCCGAGGTGGAACACAAGGAAGTAGCCCTTGGGGCGAGAAAAGGTGTCAAGAGACAAGGACAGTCCAGTGGTCGGAAAAAGGTGTCGCCACAACGATCACTCTCTTGGTCTCAAGGTCCGTCACCCGGAACACCGCCAAGCGAACAGGTCCAAGACAGCCACAGTGCAAAGTTCTGGCCAAAGAGGAGGTCAAAAGCGAGGTGCGAGTAGCAAGGAGCAGCGCAGAGCCAAGTCAAAGGCGAAGCGTAAGGTCCCAGCAAAAAGGCAGGCTCCGGTGCCACTGTGGAAACTCGACCGAACGAGGTTCCAGGCACACTTTTCGCCTGAAGCGTAGCAAGCCAATGGCTTAGGCCTAATGGCCGCGGACATGAGAAATCACGCACCCTCAAACGCAGGAATCCCACCTGAGGCAAGGCAAGTCATTTCACAAAGCGAAAGCAATTTTCTGCTTGTTCTGTTCTTTGCTTTTTGATTTTTCATTTGTTTCTTTATATCTTTTGTTCGATTGTTTTTTCTATTGCCCGCATTCTTTTTTTCGCATTTGGTGTTTCGTTATTTTTTGGGTTTCGCTTTTTTGTTAGGTTTTTTTTTGTTTTTTAAATTACTTTTTTTCGCTTTTTCTTTTTGTTCGCCTTTTGCGTTTGCATGTGCTATTGTTTTTTCTTTTTACTTTTTTCCGCTTTTTTGTTCGCTGTTTGCTTTTGCATTGCTGTTTTTCTCGCTTTTTGTTTCGCTTTTTGCTTTCTAGTTTTTGCTTTTTCCTTTGCATCTTTTTGCTTTTTGGATTCGCATTATTTTGCTTTTGCTTTTTGTAGTTGCTGTTTTTCGCTGTGTTTTTGCTTTTTTAGTATTTGGAAAAACACTCAGAGATAGCCTAAGTGGTTTTCTTAAATATAAATTTGTCATTCGTATGCGGTCATTGGGTGAACTTAGGTGAACTTAGCAAGCATGAAGGTCACCCAAGAAGGCCCTCCTTGACGGTGTGCATAAGGGTGTCGCCTTTGGGAAGCCTTAGCTCAGATTCACACACTTCAGAATGTTACTCGTTCTGCGGGGAAAAGAGTGAAGGATGGTTGCATGTTCAGGTTGTTGCTCAAATCTTAAAACACTTGTCACTTGTCAAATTCTCTGATGCCAGTGTTTCGGAAACAGCTTCGTTCTTATTCTGCAGCGGTCCGAGGGGCGGCCCGTAATAGATTGACACGCAGCAAAAGTTTTCACGGGAGAGGTCCTCAGAATGACGCAGGCTTGCTCAAGGTGATTTAGTGATTGGCCCAAACTTTAAACAACAAAAAACTGCATCAAAACCGATGACTGATGCAAGGAACACAAATAACAAGGGACAATCCTCTGCAGTCTGGCGTGCTGCGGTCCCTTCAATTTACACTCTCACGCTCGCTCCTTGTCGAGCATCAGAGTCCGCACCTTCGACGTGCATTTCACACGACACTCAACCCTCACAATCACAGACCGTGTCCATCACTGTTTGAATTCATTAAGTCATACAAATCGTATGCCAAGGCCTGAACAATTTGCCCAAAGGCTTCGCTAGGCTTTCAAATCATTTTTCTTGAACCCCACAATGACTGGCCTCCACAATACCAAAGCGCCGCAGAAGCAACGGTGTTGCTGCTCGGCTTCGCGGCACTTTCTCCTTCACACTGCGGTCACTTTTGCAAACCTGTCCTCAACTTCCATTTTGGCGCGAATGTTGTCAATGGAATTTTGCTCCAGGCAGAGGGGTTTGTTCTTCCTGCCTGTTTTCAAAATACAGCATAACAAGTCCAATTCATGTGGCAAGTATGGGACTCCCAAGCATCACACCCTTGTTAAAAAGCAAAGATTTGCCTCGAACGTCTCCAGGACCCTATGCCTTCGTGCTTTTTGACCGTAATTCATTTGCGTTTCGAGTTTCTACGCGAAATGCTCGCAGGGCCACTGGGGGAACACTTGATGTTTTTATGTCACAATGTAGGTGTTTAACTTTTTTATTTTGGGGGGCGTGAGGTCGCAAATTTTGTTTTGAGCACTTCTTGCCAATATCATGTTCCATTTACGTCTCACGTTTTGTGTCCGTTGACATGATCCTTCGGTTGGACATGATCCTTCGGTTGGATCGTAAGGGGTGGGGTCCAAAATGTTAGCCTGCCTTTGATATTGTGTCTGAAGAGCTGGCGAAGGCGTGTGAGCTCCGATGAAAAAGGAGCGAAACTAAATCAATTCCGGAATCAGTTATTTTCGAGGCAAGCCATCTGCATGACAATTCCATTGTTCGCATGTTCACGTTGTCGCCCACCGTCCTCGTGCCCTTATTGCCTGTATGACATTGAAAGGCATCCAAGTCAACCACTCGCTTGAACTTGCAGGAACCACACAACTTGCGGTAAAAGGTACGAGTACATATTAAATGTTATCACACTAAATGCTTACTGGATTGACATAAAGCGGGGCAACGTATGACATACTTGCCGCTGCCCTTGTGGCGAAACACAAGTTTGTTCTTCTTGCCTGTTCTCACAACACAGCATGGGTCGGCAACAAATGGAACCGTACAGGTTCAGGAGTATGACGTCACTTGTCACACCCTTCAAACTTGATGGTACTAAATTCTTGCCGCTTTGGGAATCAAGTGGAGTGACCTGTCCGGCCAGTACTGTCCATGGTGGAGAGAGAGAAGAGAATGTATGACTGGTATTGACTGGTCAAGTGCTGCTCCTCCACTTTGGATTGCTTCTTTTCCAGTGGTGCTGCTGGCACGTAGAAAATCGCAACCTGATGATGTTCATGACGTGCCCGATGCAATGATGCTTGACGCTAATTCAAGCAGCTCTTGACTGAAGCTCTGGAATGCTGTAGACTTTTTGTGTTAGTTCTGCCTCTTCGGAACTGAGCCAAAGGATTAGAAGCTGCCAAACCTTGGAGAACTACGAGAAAGTAAAGCTCACTCCCATCCAGGTTTGCATCTTGTACCACAGCGACTGAGGCTTTAAGAAGCTCACGGGGCAAACAAACACCTCCAGAACTTGCACCTGGCACTCGATTGAAGTCGCAATACGATACAAAGTATGCAAACGCAGCTTAGATGTTAGTCAAACAATGTTGTGCACATTGGACATGCTACAAAATGTACTTGGCTTCGGCTTCAGGCAACTCTGACAGAAAAAAAGAAAAGAGGGTTTCCTTATTCAGCCTCGCTGTTTGGAGGTGGCGGCAAAGTTGATAGCAATGCTTTGGATTTTGCTGAATAAACACGGATGGCCATATCCTGCCAGTCCCCAGTCTTGCTGTATTAAAACCCCTGTGCGAACTGCATGCGCAGAAAGCAAGTCGACAATTTTGAGAGTCAGTGTGCATGGGTGCATTGAGTTTCATGACAGTATCTCCTGACGCCGTGCTTCTTGTCTTTTGATACAGCTACCCGTCTGTAGTGGTTGACATGTTGACTTGAATTCTCAAGGTCCTCAAATGCCAATACTGCAGCGCTCGCCAAAAGTGGCTCAACCTGGCACACGCGAATCAACAGCATTAAGAAGATTTCAAACGATCTCTTGAAAGGATTGGCAAAGCACCTTTAAACCTCAAAGAAAACAACATGTAAAGCAAGAACAAGAGCTAACTGTAGGACTCGACAGAAGTGCCTTGTTCTCACCCTTTGTCTCCAAGGACCTAGTGAACTCGAGTGTGTATCTTTCCAGTTTGCTTTCCTCCAGTTCTTGACTGCAATGTTGCTGTACAAGTAATCCAACGTGTAATACAACAAGCTGATCTTGAACGCCTCGTGCTGTTCTGTGAACAGGGAAAAGCACATTTGTGATGACACTGAGGCTTCGGCTGAGAGTGATATGGTGGTTGTGCAATTTGGACCTGATGCAGAAACAGGAGGAATTCAACAAAGCACAACATCTTCACAACAAAGGCACATGGACAGACTTAGTCTTGCGCCACTGCACTACCTGTGGTCGTGGCAAATGGAGAGGCATAGTGAGCCTTAGAGCTCTGCAAAGGGACACTTAAGTTCAAGGCCGGCCTTGCGAGTCGAGTTTGCACACTTTTTGACACTTTCATCCGCACCTTTTGCGCACCACCTTTTTGTTCAAGATGCTCTGATGCCTTTCAGCGATATACCCGCCGCGGCAACTTCCTTCCTCAGTATTCAAACGCTTCGAAACATGAAAAGGCCCTGCAATCTCCGTGGCCTCCTGTTCGGCCTAATGTAATACCTTAAAGGAATAACAACATAGATTCGTCAATTATATACATCTCTAATCATCTTTATGTATGTGCATGTCTAGAGCTCTTGAGGCTTTAACGAAGCTCTTGCCAAAGCTCTTGAAATCGACCTTGGGGATCTCTCGAAAGCCTTTGAAGGCTCGGCCTTCGGACGCGTTCACTGTCCATGGCCCTTCGAGATCGCAGCGTTTCCAGGGCCATGACCTGAGAGCGCAGAAGGCGCAAAAAGCAACTTGCAACTTAGGAAAGAGAGAAGTCACTTATTTAACACAGCTACATATCATGCACAGGACAACACCAACAGTAAAAAAAACATCTAAGCAATGACTCTTGAGAGGTCTTTCCAGGCTAAGCTCATTAAAAGGGTATCTTGTCTAGGGACAACATTCATATACTCTGTTCAATTCTATTCAAAGAGACCTTCTTTTTGAGGCAGACTACAAACTCTACGTCAGACCACAATCATGTGAGTTCTGCTCTCTTCGTTTTTTGCCCTTCATGGACTTCTGCAGCTGCTACAAACATCAATACACACATGTTTCAGCAACTTCGTCAGCATGTACACCAGAAAAACACATATAATTATCACATTCGTTGCACAGCCTTCGGCCATCAGCCGGGACACTTGATCCGTGCGGTATATTCAGAAACCATCCTGACCGAGAAAAACAAGCACGCAGCATACAAGGAAAAGAGGACACATGGACACCCTAAGAGAACCTTCTGCTCCAAAGAATCAAAAGACCACGTGGGCACCTTCTACCTACAAGAAAGTTTGTCTCAAACACCTTCAGAACCTTGGTGCCGTTTTTCCACCAAGTTGCACAAAAGGCCTTGGACAGGCAAAACAAAAGCACTGTACCAGGCATGGTAATACAGAACAAAGTGAGAAAACAACACACACACAAATACGCAATGAATGACAAGCATGCACACAGAATGCAAACATAATGCAGAGTGCACTAAGGCAAAAATCAACGTCAATGTAGAGAAGCGGGGGCTATAGGTTGCTACAGGAAAGGTAGGTGAGCGGAAGCGCGCAGCATGTTCATGCAAAGTTGTTGGCCACTTGGCAAAACAAATGCACATAGCATACTTTTAAATTTTGCATACACATTGTGTTGATTGACTGACGCAATCATGTGATTTTCCAAAGGAAGTTGGCATGAACCAGACATGCAGGTGAATTGGGCCGATGTCTGTGGCCATCGTATGTTCAATGTTGTAGGGCCCTTGAGTCACCCCCGGCGCGCCACTCGCTCGAAATCGTGCGTCTTCATTTGAGATTGACTTGGAAGACCTTGTGAGCTTCAACTACAAGTCGAGATTGGTAGCGGAGCCCAACACGTTCCTTTCTGAGTATACCAAGGGTGCACTACTTGATTGAGGACTTCTTTGAGATCCCCCTTGCAGTTAAGGATAACGTCGTCTCGACGATCGTGTTCGGTGCACCATGGCCGGAAAAGGCCAACAAAGAAGAAGGCAGCAGGAAGAAGAAGCTGAAAGTGCCCCATCTTCGCCTACCAGAGCCAATGGTGGGAGCCAATGGTGGAGGTAGAGGATCTGAACCACCTTACCGAGGTCTAGATTCAGGACTCGCCAAAGCCGCTCCTCTGGCTGATGGTCTTAGTCAGAAGACATACCGGAGTTTTCGTCGCCGCCTAGAGTTGTTTTCACTTCAGTGCAGGCGGAGGTCACGTGATGCGGAGATCGAGGGCGCATTGCTTGTTGTGAGTTTGTTGAAAGACTCTGCATGGGAAGCATGCGAACAGTTGGACTACAAGGAGATACAAGATTCCACAGAACCGTTCAAGCCCCTTGTGAAGCTGCTGGACCACTTGTTTCAGTATGAAGAGATGGTTGAGATCCCAAGTCGCTGCGCTGAGTTTTTTGAAGAGTTTCAGCGAAACAAACATGAGGAGCTGCAAGCCTATTTGGTGAGACACAAATCGATGATGAAGAAGATGTCTGAGATCAAGATCACCATACCTCCCTTGCTTGCAGGTTGGCACCTCATGACACGTGCAGGTGTTCCCCGCTGGACTCATGTGCAGGTGAAATCCATGTGCGGAGGTGATCTTGACTATGACAAAGTCAGTCAGGCTTTGATGAGGATCTTCGGTGGCGACCACAAACCAAACAATAAGGACTTGAACTACCACACCAAAAGCTTCAAGGACGACACCTTCTATGAGGAGGAAATGGAAGAAGAATACTATGAGGAAGTTGATGAAGAAGATTGGTGGGCACAAGATGTGTTCTACGAAGAAGAATGGTTGGAAGAAGAAGATGAGGTTCCGGATGAACTGGAATCGTGTGCTGACCAGGTCGAGGAAGCTTTTGTGAATTACCTGGACAGTCGCAAAAGAATGAAGGAGTTAGCGCTTGCCCGTGGATTCTACCCCGTCATGGCCATTGGACCAGAGTTCACTGGCTACTCCAAGGGTGGCAAAAGTGATGGAAAAGGAAAAGGAGGAAAAGGAAAAGGAAAGCAGAACAAAGGAAAAGGAAAAGGCAAAACTGGTGGCTTCCGACGAACTCCTTTCAACCGACGACCGAATTCTGGAATCCGAAAGCCCTTCAATGCTAGTGCAAGTACAAATGCCTCGGAGATCAGGTCCACCTTGTCAGGATCTACATCTTCGCATGGTCCACGGTTCAAACGATACCGCTTGCAGGCCAATGGAGTGAAAGAAGTTCCTGAGGAGCAGATCTCTATGGTTCAGGAAGAGGAGACCTACGACATGCCTAACATCGAGGACGAGATTCACTTCGTTGATTTGTCTCCTGGCCTGGCCATCATGGACTCAGGAGCTACTCGAACCATTGTTGGTGAAACCTCTTGGAAACAATGGTTGGAGCATTATGGTTCTGACACCACCAAACCAGTCGTCGTCACACCCATGATCAGGAGCTTCAAATTCGGTGGTGGTGAAACATTGATGTCCCTGTATGATGTCACCTTCACGGCCGTCATCCAGAATCAGGTCCTGGAGCTGACTGCGTCCGTTGTGCCTGGAAATACACCTTTTTTGCTGGCTAGGCCGACTCTTGAGGCCTGGAAGGTGAAACAGGACTATGCCTCCGGAAAAATCCGAATTGGTGAATCTCCATGGTTTGAGCCGTTGAGAGGAAAGAAAGGTCACTATTTGCTGAACCTCATGGAGTACACGGAAATGGTGAACTACACCTCTGATGTGCTAGCTGCGCATGAGAACTTTGAAATCGAACCCGTGATTGAGCCAGATCTTTGTGATGCCGATGACCATATCGTCCTCGACAATGAGCAAGAAGAAATCCACAAAATCTCTGAAGAGGTGATCAAGAAGATGCAAAAATGCAAAGATCTGAAGTTTTTCGAGGTCTATGTGGACAATGGAAATCTTTCTACGTATTTGGCCAATCACTATGGTGAAGTTGAAGTCTCGCCCTTCGGACTGCCAGATTGGGACTTCACGAAGAAAAGTCATGCCAAAGCATTCCTGAAGCTCATCGAGGAGGTTCGCCCACACTTCATTTGGTTGGCACCACCGTGCACAAAATGGAGTGCAATGCAACGACTGAATGCTAGAGATGAAAAGGCAAAAGAAAAGCTCAAAATTGACCAACAGTTGGAAGAGAGCACACACCTTTGGCTGGTGAAGGAAGTCTTCAAAACCTGTGAAGCCATTTGTGCAGGATGCGCCATAGAAAACCCACATGGTGCAACTTCTTGGGAGACGGAAACCATGAAGGAGATCCATGACACTAGCATGGATGCTGTTTGCAACCGCTGCAGGACTGGACTTCATTTCTATGATCGCCGAGGAAATGATCAAGGTCTTGTGAAGAAACCTACCAGACTGCGAACTAACAGCCAAGATCTTTTCTCTGCAATGGACTTGCCCTGTCACTGCAAACCCGGAACACATGTGGCTATGGAAGGCAAAAGTGCCCAACTGAAGCAAATGCAAAACTATGAGCTGGGCTTTGTGAGAAAAGCAAGTGAAGCCATTGTGGAGGACATGGAGAAGCGTTGGAAGCAGAGAGAGATTGCAAAGATCTACATGGCTGAAGAAGTTGAAGAAACAAAGAACAGCAAAACCTCAGTTGTCTCGGAGGAAAACAAACAGCTGATGAAAAGTCATGGAAAACAAGCACTGCAAGTTGTCACGAAGCTTCATCGTCAACTCGGTCACCCTGGAACAGAGCGATTTGTTCGAGCGTTGAAAGATGCAAACATGAACGACTCCATCATCCAGTGTGCCCGTTCCTTCAAGTGCGATATTTGTCAGGAACATGGTCCCAAGAAGCTTGACAATCCTGCTTCACTCCCTCAAGCTCAACACTTCAATGAGTTGTTGGAAGCTGATGTTTTTCACCTCAAGTGGGATGAAAATGGTGGCAAACAGCGTGTCCTTGCAATCCTTGATGTTTATTCCCGCTATGAGGTCAACGCTTTGGTCGACCGTGAAACTGAAGAGATCGAGCTTAAGGTGTTGGAGGAGCAATGGATCCAAGTTTTTGGGCCACCAAAACGATTCAGAACAGACTCATCAGGATCTCATATGTCACAGAAGTACCTAGACTTTTTTGACAAGTACAACATCAAGCTGCTGCTCGTTCCCAAGGACTCTCACTCTCGCATGGGTACAGTCGAACGACTTCACGCAGTACGACGATTGCAGCTTCTGAAGTTGAAGAAAGAGATCCCGGACATCTCCTTGTCAGATGCCATTCGCATCTGCTGCCAACAGCGCAATCGGTTGCGCAGTGTTCAGGGATCATCGCCATGTCAAATTGTCTTTGGTCACAACCCTTTTGGTGAAGGATTGCTTGATGAGCCCCTTGACGAACGACCGCCTGGAACCACAGCCATTCAACAGGACCAACATCTCCGTTACGCTGCAGGCCGTGCTTTCTATGAAGCAAATCATTCCGAGTTGCTTCGACGTTCATTGCTGGCACGACAACGCACAGAGCCTGAGCAGACCTTGCAGCTTGGAGATTTTGCCTACTATTGGCGGCAAGGCGAACAGAAGCTTGAAGCCCGCTGGCGTGGACCCGCTCTGGTCGTGGCTATCGAACCGCGCAGTGATGGTCACCAGACTCCCTCAGTTTACTGGTTGGCGCATGGCACCTCTCTTGTGCGTGCTGGAGCTCAAAATGTCAGACCCGAAGTCGCTCGGGAACAAGTCGCTCGTTTGACTTCCATGCCCGACACTGCCTTGAGTGCCTCGGTTCGTGCTCGCTTGAAGCAAGCTTTGGATCCAGTGCAGGGTCCGGTGCGATTTTTAGATGTCTCTGGGGGTACTTCTTTCGCTGACGCCAAAGGCATCCACACTGTCACAACACCGACAGTTCCTTCACAGAACGCAGACCTCCCTATGGACATCGAATACGAACCGACAGAACCAGATCCTGAGGCAATGAAACAAGAAGAAGAACAAGAAGAAGAAGAAGCGGCACGCAACAACGCGGCAGCCACAAACCACAGCGACAGCAGGTTGGACGAAACGACAACGGCAGCTGCAGAAACAGCCGCAGCCACAAACCACAGCGACAGCAGGTTGGACAAAACCACATCGGCAGCTGCAGAAGCGAAAGCGGAAACAACAGAGCGTGCCGCAAAGGAGATCGAAGAACCAAGAAATCGGTCTCGAAGTCCGCCTCCAAAGGATGAAAGGCATCGTGCTTTTGAGTCGTATAACCAAGCGCGTGCACTGGATGGTCTACCTCCTGTGGACTGGACGGACTCTCGATTTCATGCACAAATGGATGCCTCCGAACTGCAAGATCAACGAGATGAAGCCCTCGCTTTGGCTGAAGGGTTCAATGAACGCCTGCTGAATCCTGAAGAAAAGAAGCAGTTCGATGAAGCCAAGACTCAGGCTTTGCAAGTTTGGTTTGACAACCAAGCATGGAAACCTGTGCCTGAAACTGATGCACAGGAGGGCGAATGTGTTCCAGCTCGTTTCCTTCAACGATGGAAACCAACGAAAGATGGAAAGAAAGCGAATGCCAGGGTAATCATCCAAGGTTTCCGACATCGTGACGTTCTTGAGCAAAAGCTGGATACCGAAAGCCCCACTTTGTCCATGACTGGAAGACAAGGCATCTACATCTACACCGTCCACAAGCAATGGAAATTGTTCTCTGCCGACGTGAAAAGTGCTTTCATGCAGTCCGACTCCATCGACCAAACCACTCGAATCTATGTGAAGCCTAGCTCGGACATGCGTCGTCGTCTGGAACAAATGTGTGGATTGAAGCCCTGGGAAATTCTCAAAGCAACTAAGCCGGCGTTTGGTGCTGTCAGAGCGCCTCGACAGTGGCACAACACAGCCGATGCGTACTTGGTCAATGAGTTGAAGTTTGTGCACCACCCGCTTGATCGTTGTCTCTACTTGTCCCTTCGAGCTGCAGTACCTGAAGATGACCCCTTCTGCGTGTTTGAAAAAGATGGAATCAAAATGACTGTTGATGGCATTTTGGGACTGCACGTCGACGACTTTGTTGGAAGTGGTGAACATGTCCACAAGACCACCGACTTCGTGAAAAAAGATATCCCTGAAGGTGATTACTTTTTGAGTCGACTTGCTCGCCTGTCACGAAGGTTTCGTTTTGGATCATGGGATTTTGGTGAAAGTGGAGCAATGTTGTTTTGTGGAGCTGACGTTGTTCAAAGCTTGGACTACAGCACCATCACCATTTCTTTGGCAAACTACATCCAAAAGGTGAAACCAATAACGCTGGAAAAGGCCCGGAAAACGATGGTTGATGATCTTTGTGATGAACGAGAACACAGGCAGCTTAGAGCCCTTATTGGAGCACTTGCTTGGCCGGCCCACCAATGTGTCCCTCAGCTGAGTGCCTCGGTGAGTCTTTTGCAAGCTGCTGCAAACAAGCCGTTCATTCGGGATGTGAATGAAGCAAACAAGCTTTTGAGGTATGCCAAAGAGATTTCCAAAGACTTCAAGCTGCGAATCCGAGCACATGGGCCGCTAGAGTCTCTTCGACTTGGGGCATACTCGGATGCATCATGGGCTGCTCGTCCTGACGGATCCAGCCAAGGCGGAATGTTGATCTTCGCATGTTCGCAAGAAGAGTTGGACAGCGGTATGCCCATGCCCTTGACCATCATGGCTTGGCACTCAAAGAAGCTTCCACGAATTTGCAGGTCCAGTCTGGCTGCCGAGTCTCAAGCTCTTGCTGGAACGATCGATGAGCTGGAATGGTGCAAGATTTTTTTGACTTGTTTCATGGATTTGAGCCTACCAATAGAAGGAGATGCTGTTTTGCAAAAGATGCTCATGTCCCCAGTTGCCACCGACGCGAAAAGTTTGTTTGACGCAACACACTCCATCACGGCTGGCATGAAACTTTCCGAACGAAGAGCCGCCATAGAGATCGCAATCATCAAACAGAGGCTCGAAGCGATTTTGGGAGAGCTTTTTTGGGTGAACAGTCACCAACAACTGGCCGACGGACTCACAAAGAGCGCAGCTCGTGATTCGATGGCTGTGCTGATGCAACGTGGCACCCACAAGCTTTCTTTTGATCCCAGCTTTGTTGCAGCCAAGAAGGTCACCCAACAAGAAAGAGATTTGGAGAACCATGAACATGAAGTTTGTGCTCGCACCCTCCAAACAGAGCAAAGTTTTTTTCAAGAATGCGTTGAACACCATGGTGAACTCTGTTTGCTTCCTGGGTGTGGCAAAGTTCGAGATTGTTCCGATCCTCAAAACCGTTTTTGCAGCCGCCGCCATTTCTACAAGTTCAATGCTCGAAAAGGAGGCCAGGATCCCTGGCGTATGGCCGCAGCTGCTGCGGTGGTGACACTGATGGCTGAGGCACCAAAAGCTGAGGCCCATGAAGGTGTGAAGAATGAAGCCCAGGACGATTGGAACGTCTTCATAGCTTTTGCTGTCATTTTCACCTTCGCTTTGTTTGGTTTTGAGCAAGCACTGTTCAAGCTGTGGAATGCTTTTAAAGAGCTGCTCGTGAAACCTGCTGCACCGGTCGAGAACGACAATGAAGTGATTGAGAATGACACCGTAGGTTCGAGCCATGGTATGAACTTTGACTCCCCGAGCCATGGCACCGCTGCTGAGCCGCAAACGCTGCAGAACGATGCAGTGGTCCGGCAGGTTTTGATGCTGAAGTCTCCAAAGCGACCTGGAATTGACACAGGTAGCTCATCCGTGAACACCGATGAAAACATCCCCGACCACGAATGGCAAAGGTGGAGCAGATTGAAAGTCGAAGTGCACAATGAAGCTGCCCAGCGCGAATGGCGCTCCTTTTGTGACGAGTTGGAGAACCACAACTCCAACATGGATTCCAGCACCCGTGGAATCCTGACGACGGAAGCCTTCACTACTCAAAGGTGGAGGAAGTTCACCCAGTTGTTGAAGCTGGACAACACCGAAGAGTACACTGATGAACAAATCAAACAGTGGCATCGCATGTGGAACGACAACCTGATGTTCCTTGGAAGCGTGAATGGAGAAATTCACAACCAAAGAGTGAAGCTGCTTCAGCTGCAGGGATTCGACAAAGTGAAAGCGCAGTACCAAGCTGGAGTTGTTTGTGATAGGATGACCCAAACTCCTGTCACCTACGACCATGGCGCAACACGATTGCGCGCAAGAACGCTTCCTGCTGCACAAAGTGGTGCTTGGTACCACACGAACGAGCTCGAGAACCGCTCGTGATGAGAGGGCCAATTTTTGAATGTTTTCCTGTCTCAACGGGGCGAGTCTTTCCAATAAAAGAATTTTGCCCGTGTTGATTGACTGACGCAATCATGTGATTTTCCAAAGGAAGTTGGCATGAACCAGACATGCAGGTGAATTGGGCCGATGTCTGTGGCCATCGTATGTTCAATGTTGTAGGGCCCTTGAGTCACCCCCGGCGCGCCACTCGCTCGAAATCGTGCGTCTTCATTTGAGATTGACTTGGAAGACCTTGTGAGCTTCAACTACAAGTCGAGACATTGCATACTCTTGTATGTCTCATGAACAACACATCACAACTGCTCGGTAGATCTTTTGGTGACGTGGTATGGTTCTGCCGCAGTGGGATGACGTGGTGGCTCAATGTGACCAAGCGCACCTTACTGAAAGCTTTTTAGCTCCTAGTAGTAAGGCCAGGAGCCCCTAGTAGCTTCTTGTTACTAGTAGTAAGAATGCTCCCAGTGGCGATGCCAGGAGCCCCTAGTAGCGTCCTTGCTATTCTAAGCCTTCTTAGCTTGCAATTTCTTGCCCGTGGCATGCGTTCTGCAATGATGTGGGCAGATTCTTTCTGCCGTTGTGTGGTACGGTTTTCTGTGCAGTGATGCGCTGAGGCGGTTCGCTTTGACATGTTCTTTTCTTTGAGGATGAAACAGGTTTAATTAAACAAGTAAAACGAAAAACACACGCAAACAAATACAAACATAAAAGGAAAAAGGAGAGCCTGTGACCCGTGATGAATGTCAGTCAAGGTTCCCTTCAACCAGAATTCGCCCCGGTTTTCCAAATACGCAGATCCCAGAGAGGCCAGCGCGCTTTGCTGCTTCCCGAATGAACCGCTGTTTCCAGGGTGCAGTAATGTGGTGCATATACCTAGAAGGCTGCCAGATGCTGGAAATCCAGCTTTAAAGTTTCAACATCTTTCGATATTCAAAACACGTCTAAATACATTATATCATTAAATACATCTACTTTTTAACTCCAAATGTAGAATGTTTTGCAAAGTTGAACCATTCGCTTTCCTTGAAAGTAGGCTTGGCCTAGCGTGGTTGATCTCGCCACTGCCACTGTTCGCTGATCATGCTGGGCCCGCTCGGGCAAGTTGCATAGCTGCACGGCCGAGCTGGTCGGCAACCTCCGCATCTTCCGTGCCTTGCAGGCATTTGCGATTGAGAAGGACACCTTAATAGCCATAACCTCCCCCTAACAGCGATGGCCTCCAACCTAAGAGAGATGGGCTCCAACCTAAAAATAGCGATGGCCTCCCCCTAAAGGGGACCCGTTCTCTTCCTAAGATCTCAATGTTGGAACTGACGAACAAACATGTTTAGATGTGTGGAGCAAACCCACGCCAAACGTCAATGCAGGTCTTGGCAGTTCAATGAATGCGGGCCAAAAAACTTGTTTGGTGCCGTATTACTTCTGGATCCCATTCCACACGGGCTTGGCGTCGCTGTTCCAACGAGAGCTTTGGCACATCTTCCTCATCTTCTTCGTCGTCGTCTTCCACGTCCTCTTCAACGTCCTCCTCTTCTAACTCCTCAAGGTCTTCGACCTCATCCTGTTCTGAAGCCTCTACCGCCTCTTCTTTCTTATCCACCTGTGAAATGGGCTCGCTGGCAGTGCGGGGCGCTCAAAGCTTGGGATGCGCTCAGTCGGTCAATAGCAGTTAAACATACAAACGAGCACACAAATGATGTGAAACCACATGTCAAATGTGATATCTGTTTGTTCTGCTAACGACAATGTTCAAACTACACATGTCCCAATTCCCGTCTCACTCTCGTCACCCGTCACAAAGGCTCACCTTCAAGCCTAACTGAAGCGAACTTCCAATCAGCATCTCTTGGTCACTCTTTGCATTCTGAAAGAGCTTCCTGCATCTGGCTTTGCATTCTTGTGGCTTTTGAAAGAGCTGTATATAGTTGTAATATATAGCTGAACTCATGAGTGACACTTCGTGACTGCTTTGAATTACACCACAAGGGAGCTCGCACATCGTGAAACATTTTAATGTTGACTTCCTAATAGTAAATGGCCCGTGAATAATACTAAAGCTTTTCAAACACCAATAATAAATGGACCTCAAATAATACGAAATGTTTTCTGGACCTTGATTTTCAGCTGCTTCCAGACCTTGATTCATCCAAGCTGATTCTGAGCTTTCAGCTGATTCCAAAACCTGATTATTTTGTGGTTTCCTTTACTCTGGAATTTTGATTTGGCTGCTGCATTTTCCTTTTAAACTTGCTTATTTGGGCATTGCCATTTGTAACCTGAAATCAACCCACAAAGACCACCCCCCACGAGCAGCCCAAAACTTCAATTACTCCAGCTGGTTCTTTTCGTGATTTCCTTTCCTTTCCTTTCATTGTCCTTTCAATTTCCTTTCCTTTCCTTTCATGTTCCTTTCATTTCTTTCCCTCTCCTTTCATTGTCCTTTCAATTTCCTTTCCTTTCCTTTCATTGTCCTTTCAATTTCCTTTCCTTCCATGTTCCTTTCACTTCTTTCCATCTCGGTTCATTGTCCTTTCAATTTCCTTTCCTTTCCTTTCATTGTCCTTCCAATTTCCTTTCCTTTCCTTTCATTTTCCTTTCATTTCTTTCCTTTCCTTCAATCTCCTTTCCTTTCCTTTCATTTCCAATTCAAATCAAGATTTTCTATGATTTTTCTGGATTTCACATTATTTGAGGCCGCACTTGATCAAGGGGGGAGGGGGGGGGGTTTATTATTAGGAGGTGGACATTACATGGTCCTGTATCGCTGCATAATGGTGTCCTCAGCGGTCAGCAAAGAAAAACCAGTGACACTGTCAGTACCGATTGAGCATCTTTGATTGACTAGGCGCCATCTGGAAAGGTGCTGAGTACACAAGCTGTCGCAAGTTTTGCGCTGCCCGAGCAGCCTTGAAGCTGCTTGCCACTGGCTTCCTGAGAGACATCATAGCTTTTTCCCACGAAACAGCAGCTTGATGGCTTCGAGTTTCGAACGTTTACATGACCCCACTGCTCACTCCGCTAGAGCAACCATCCACAAGAATGATCAATCAGCATTAAAGAACCGAGGTACAATGACATGTTGCAATATCGTGCATTTCCCAAGCCAAGCTGCCACTTGCTTTTCTCTTTCTCAAACGCCTGCTGTCCCGCAAAGCTAATAGCTACACAAAAACATGGCCCAAACACTAGTGGCATTTCATTATTTCGCTAAGAATGGTATTCAATTCAAGGCAAGAAAGACTTGGCAAAGGAGAATACTGCACCATGTGTATTGCAGCGTGGAATCTCAAAAATGGGACATGGTGCAATCCCCATGCCTTGACCATGTTCACCTCATCTGGATTTGTGCAAAGTGGAAAGCTAGGCAGCTGAAGTTTCAAAGGACAAACCCATAGGAAGATTCTGGTCAGATATTCAATGTGATGTTGTGATCTGTGGCGATTTGTGAAGTGCAGCGTGGTGATCGTATGTGATCTTTCGGAATCTCCATTCTTTATGCACTTTCTCGAGAAGCCTCTACCACGTGTCTTACAAGCATCTACTTGGAGGAACTTCACATAATGCAAATAGTCAGGCATGGAGCAATTGAATCTGCAATCTTATATGTCATATAATATACAAGAGCAAAGGTTTCTAAGGATATGAACGGGAGCGCCACTGAGTGGTTTGGTGATGTTTGGTCTGGAATGAATAGAATGCTCTAGCTTGCCAAACAAAGGCACATCGAAGGCCTAGCAATCGTCTTAGAGTTACCGTCAGAGTTTTGAGCCGTGGCCACCAACTTGGAAAAAGCAGGTGCGCACTCCAAGCGGCTCCAGAGTATTTTAACTTTTGAATTTGTTTACCAAACTTCACGTCATTTGAAACATTTGGCCTTCGGGGACTTTGAGGTCGGCAGCCCGACAGCTCTGTGGGCTGCGAGAAATGGGAGACAGTCAATCGAAATGGGACAAGGCATGAAATGGCCACACAGATCGTGCGAAACCTGGCTGCGAAAGAAGATCTTTCCACAGCGTTCCCCAATGAATGGAGATCACCAGCGGCGATTGTTCGTCGTGTTCGTCTGTATTTCCACAGTTTTGTGGGTACATAATTTTATAGAATGTTGGCCGCACACCCACACTTTCCTGTAACATTCCCACAACAGATTCTGTGGCTTCATACCGTTTTTGTACGGTTCCGTGACTCTAATTTCTCAGCAATACGTCTTTTTGACAAACTACGCCATGGAAAACTTTGTTGACACTCAAACATGTGCTCAGCAACGAGTGGTTTTGGGGCCAGGCCACAAAGAGCAGCGCATCCGCATCCAAGTAGCTGATGTCTTTGGGCCATGGACATTTCAACTTCATCGCGCTGCAACACTCGTGGATAACCCTCCTCAACGAAAGAAGAATTCCGTACTTGCTTGAAAAAGGGAAGGATGAGGAAGGATGGTAAGAATCGAAGCTGAACCAGTTCATTCTCTGACCAAGGCTCAGAACGTCTCCAACACAAACAAGGAGGTCCGCACCCTTAACGCCAGGATCAAGGCGTTCAACCTTCCTGACTCACAAATCGAATCAAATCGATAAGAATCAGTAATGATATGATTTCACATCGATGTCCGTTGCTTACTTTCAGCAGGTATTCTGATTGCCAAATCATGTCAAATCCATAGATCGATGGGAATGACAGCTGTGCACAGCAACAAATAGCAATAGCATGCATCGCAAGCATTCCCAAGCAACACTCCCCTAGTTTTGGTAGATGGTTCCTCTTTTGGCTCCCAAAATCACCACTCGGCCTTACTCCTCTATTCATCACTCTGATTTCATCCAGGAGTCTGGTCTTGCAAAGCTTGTAGGACGGACGTCCACATGTCTGAGATTTGCTTTTCATCCCTCGCCTGGACATTGCTCTGGCAAACCCAGTCAGCACATCCAACATTCGCTATTGCAATTTATTTTCTGTCCCAGCACCGTGACCCCATGAATATCCACAAGAACACTCAAATGACACATGGACTTTGCTAAATTGTGCAGCCAGCGCGACCGCGAGGGCGCGACCAGTCCTGCTCACTGAGGCTAAACTCGAGGAACCACAACAAAGCACAGAACTCACTCTTTTCCACGGGCTGTCGGCTTCCTGTCAGCTTCACAAGTACTGCAATGCAGGAGTAGCAGTAGGAGTAGGGGATAGTTAAATGGTTGGTTTCTCTAGTTGCTCCTGCTTGGTCCTTGACAAAGAAGAACTGTGATGCTGTCTGGCTCATTGGTCTGAAATTGTCACAAATTAGGCCATGAGTCTTGCAAGGAGCTCGGCCAGTGCTTTCACTGCCAAACGGATGAGGGTTGAAGCAGAACTTTGGCTGCTCATCTCAGTTTGCAAGGTCTCCTAGTCGATGGATGGAAAGGATGAAAGCAACAAGTGATGATTGGTTTCTGTTTGTTATTGTTCCATCGTTGCAACCACAGTATTCCTATGGATGGTTGAACACCTGCTGCGTTGCATGAAAGAACATGCAAAACCATTTAAACGGTCTGTGAAAAGCAATTCCCACCCCATTGGGTTTCTGTGGCTGCTGTGTCCTTTGGCAAGCCTTGTGCTGATTCAGCCCATGTTGACAGAAAATCGTGGCCACGAGCAGCCCACCGCAAGGATTCCACAAGCAAGGCCCATCGTGATGCCTGATTCACTGAAACGGTTTCCCAAGAGCTCTTTGCGAGTCGAGTAGCTACATTGAGCATAAGGTCAGCACTTTTGTGCATTGTATTTGGCACTGTGCACATGCAACCATGCATCCACCCACGCACACAAAGGGTAGGGCTATTGAGAACTTTGGAGTGATGGTAAAGCCCATGACCTCCTAAGTCCACCGCCTATTACAAGGTACAGCTTGTGCAAGCGACACAGTCGACGATTGTCATGCAGACTACTGTAGGAGTTCCACATGCTGGTTCTCGGCTTAGCCCAGTTGTCATTCGAGTGATAACTGAAAGGTTCGTTGCAGGTACGTTCGGATGATCAGTCCGAATACCCCACTCTGTGACCTAGCTTCGTTGAACTGGGTCAGTCACAGAGTGCCCAGTTCCCCTGAACAAGAACAAGAATCAAGAAGCTTCCGCTTGCGATAGCGGTTTGCGAACACACACACACACCCTTATAGATATGCAGAAAGCGGTGCCACACGCCAGCCTAAGTGAAAAACCAAAGGGACCAGGTAAAACACCACGAGAAACCTACAACTCCTCCAAGGTCAAATCCTTGAAGCTCAAACGTCAAGCTCAAAACGAATGCAAGTCTGCAGAGCGCAAGCCGATGCAAAGGCCAGCGATTTGTTCTAGTAACGAAGGGGCCCATGAGGAAGTAAGTGGTAATCACAGCAGGTACGTCTGGCTGATCAGGCCAGATATCAGCGCGCAACTTGACCCTCTTCGTTGGGTCACCAGTCAAGTCCGTGGGTGATCCCCCTGCTTTAAAAGAAGAAACCATCAAACGCAATCCAAAAGGATCCCTGTACTACAAGGGGCGCACACACACACGCACGCCTCCCCAAGGGGAGGCGAAAAACTAAGGTTAAGGCAATTGCGCACGTGTGCACGCGCAAGAGACAAAAGAATGAAGACGTGACAAGAGGACGGGACGGGACAAAGGTGCAAGTGGTTGTGATGAAAGGGGAGCCAAGTGCACAGGGACAAACAATGAAACCCACCTCATTACAAAAGACCTGGGCCACCTAAAACCTGAGTTTAAAGTACGTGTAGTTGTGCACGTACACGCTAAGGCCGGGACCAATGTGCGCAAACGAAAGAAAGGATGAGATGAAAGACATGAAGACAGGAGGACATGAAAGAAAAGAGGGGGACAGAGGTGTGTTCAGGGGAAGAGGATGAAAAGGGAAACAATTGGAGGGGACGAAAACCAATGACCCAAAAACTCATTAAAGAACCTAGGGAAGCCTCGTTGAACATGCGTGCACCTAAGCTCACGACAGACTCAGTGAGCCTTGAACAAACTTTGGTCGCTGTGACCACGTACGGCCTGCCCGGAGGCTGCCACCTTTGACCGCTTCGGTCACGTGTAGGCTTGAGCCAGCTTGGAATTCAATACTTCAGCAAATCTTAGTACTTTCGGCCTGGGCCACCTACGCTCGCTGCGAGCTGCTCTGTATCCGCCACACGCCAGCCTAAGTGAAAAACCAAAGGGACCAGGTAAAACACCACGAGAAACCTACAACTCCTCCAAGGTCAAATCCTTGAAGCTCAAACGTCAAGCTCAAAACGAACGCAAGTCTGCAGAGCGCAAGCCGATGCAAAGGCCAGCGATTTGTTCTAGTAACGAAGGGGCCCATGAGGAAGTAAGTGGTAATCACAGCAGGTACGTCTGGCTGATCAGGCCAGATATCAGCACCGAACTTGACCCTCTTCGTTGGATCACCAGTCAAGTCCGTGGGTGATCCCCCTGCTTTAAAAGAAGAAACCATCAAACACAATCCAGGGGATCCCTGTGACTACAAGGGGCGCACACACACACACGCCCAGGGCCTCCCTGGAGGGCTCGGTGGCGCAAGGTCGGGCCAAAAGCCTTGGTGGCACTCATGATAACCCGAGTGTGAGCAGGGTGAAGAAGAACCTTAGTTCGTTCAAATTTTTCCGACTAGCCTGGAAGCCAATCCAGTCAGCGATTTGCATTTAGCATCATTTAGCAATCAGCATTTCCACGCCGAGAAGAACCCGTGAATGTTCTACTCGTTGGTAGAATCCAATAATGTCTTGTTGTCGGAGTGTCAAGATCAATTTCTTGACACGTCCGGTGTGCAAAGAGACGTTGAATATCTGTGAGAATACCGGTGATAGCAGCCACTTCCAGTGAACATGGACAACAAGAACAAGAATCAACAATCTTCCGCTTGTGATAGCTGCTTACACACACACACACGGCGCTCCCGCCGAAAACTAAGTTTTGTTGCTAGCAATCGCCAAAGGGTATTTCAATGCAGGAAAATGTTGCGATGTAGACTGTAAAACATGAGCTGGATGCTGAGTGCCTGAGTGAAACGCATCCGACTCCTGAAACTTACGAGGCAACAAAGAATGCCACTGACGTGGACGCGACAACAAAACACTGTCAGAGAAGTGGTCGGCGGGGGAGGCTGCAAACGGAACCACCTTCTTCTTAGCTGACAGTGTAGCAGTTGTGAATTTTATTTTTAAGTACCGGAGTACCGGATCCCAAAACGAACACAAGGCCGGACAACTGGAAATTGTTGGTCAAACACATACGAGCATTGATCAAGACTGATTGTCAAGTTGAAACAATCAATGATACGCCCTTCAAAGGCCGGGCCCCCAGTGTGAACGACCTTCCGCTTGCGATAGCGGTTTACACACGCGCGCCTGGCCCTCCCTCTGGAGTCTTGTTTATCGAAGTGTCAAGTCAGTTTCGTGAAGCGTCCAGTGTGCAAAGAGACGTTGAATGTCTGTGAGATTACTGGTGATGGTGGCCGCTTCCTGTGAAAGTGGACGAGTCAATTTTGCCATCTCCAAAAGTACAACTGCAAGAGCGTATTTGAGTGGCAATGTTCAACTACGACTGCAATCAACAATCGGTCATGCGTTCTGGTTTGGGTAAGGTGCGACTCAAAAACAAAGGCTTGTTGCTAGCAAAGGTTGTTTCAAACGAATCCACGCAGGAAAACACGTGGTTATGTAGACTGTAAAACCTGAGCTGGATCCTGAGTGAAACACATCTGGGTCCTGAAAAGTAGAAGCGAAACAGAATGCCGCTGACATGGACACGACAACAGAGCGCTGTCAGGGAAATGGTCGGCACGAGTAGCTACAAACGGAACCGCCTTCTTCTTGGCTGACAATGTATATAGCAGTTGCGAATTTTAGTTAAGTACCGGATCCCACATGGAACAGAATTGAGGCCGTACTGCAGCTGGGAATTGTTGGTCGAACACACAGACTTGTCCTAATCAACTCTTCCCAACTTGTCCTAATCAACTGTGTCACATGTGAGCATTGTGTCCAGAATGATTGTCATGTTGAAACAATCAACGGTAGGCCCTTCGAAGTCCGGACCGGAATTCGAGGGAGGCAAGGATTCTTTAAGCGTGCGTGCACGCGCAAGAAAGACAAATGAAAAAACATGAGGACGGACGACAAAAGGTGTATGTGGTTGCGAAAAAAGGGAACCAAGTGAAAAGGGGCAACCGATGCGCCGAGCCTCCTTGTCGAAAACTGGGCCACCTAACCTATTTCCAGTGTAAAGGTGCACTTGCGCGCAAAGGGTGGGCCAGTGTATGCGCAAAACAAAGACAGGAATGAAGTGACTGGACGTGAAGGTGGACAAGACATGATAAGAACAAAGGCTAATAATATGGGTGCAGGAGCAAATGAAATATGAAGGGGATTCGGTGTGTGCTCTTAGAGACGTAAGTGCTCTGCCCCGAAGGAACGTTGCACGCTGGCAGCTTCTTCACGAGACGGCTGCACGGCCCACAGGAACCGCAGTCTTTGCGCGGGTCAGATTTCGGTGGCCTCCCCGCAGGAACCCCGCATTACTTCTGAAGGGAAGGCCCTTGCCGACTCTAGTCACCCGCGGCCCGCAGTTCACATTGGGTAAGGCTATTGAGGAAAACTTTGGAGTGATGGTAAAGCCCATGACCTCCTAAGTCCACCGCCTACAACGTACAGCTTGTGCAAGCGACACAGTCGACGATTGTCATGCGGACTATAGGAGTTCCACATGCTGCGTTCTCGGCTTAGCCCAGTTGCCATTCAAGTGAAAACCGAAACGTTTTTTGCAGGTACGTTCGGATGATCAGTCCGAATATCACACTTTGTGAGCTAGCTTCGTTGAACTGGGTCAGTCACAGAGTGCCCAGTTCCCCTGCTTCTGAACAAGAACAAGAATCAAGAAGCTTCCGCACACCCACGCATACACACCAACACGCATACCGTCCAATCGTCTCTTTGTAGAGAATGGTCACGAAGCCTGTCTACATGCAATTTGTGTATATAGTGTATATACATATATACTGTAGTACATGTGATTATACAATATTGAAAAATGATATATGCATATAAAGTAGTTCATTTCAGGTGACAGGTGGTGGTGTTGGTGGTGGTTGTGGTGGTGGGTCGTCATATCCAGAAAACTTGCGCAGCAACACACGAAGAAGCAGAACGGTAGAAGCCCGAGAGGATCGCAAGATAGGACACGAACGGAATTTGCAAAATGCACGAACTCAGAAACAAATCCAGCAGAACATGATGGCAAGGGCGAGATGAAAAGAGATAAAACACCGGACGTGGGGGTCCAATGCCAACTTGGCAAGACAAACAATCAACAAAAACTTACAGATTCCGAGATAGAGGTAAACAAAGAGGCAAAGTTGCAGGAGCAGCTTAGAGGCGCTCCAAGAGCGTCTACTCAAGGGGTTGTACTGATCTCGATTGCTATTGCTTAGGCGACCCCCGAGATTGACAGAGAATACAAAAGCACCTAAGCGACTTACTTAGTGGACACATGACTAGGGACTTGACTGCGGGAAGTCGGCCCACGGCCCGTATACGCCTCCCAGTTTCAATACTTTTCTTAGTCTTATGATATGGGATTTACAGATTTACAGAACTTTCTGTGTTTGCCTCAGTTCCATTTGGAAGAACATCATTTTAAAATCAGTCCCAAAACTTGTTCTTCGATCTCACAACATTGTCTTGCGAGGGTGGGGGGTTCCCGGGAGGCCATGATCAAATTCACAAATTTGTCGTCATGACATTGTCTTTGATCTCACAACTTTCTTCACGCCATTGCTTGCTCGTCAGTTCTCCCGTGCAGTCGCAACTTGGTCGCTTTGCTGAAAAAGCAAGGTGGCTGAAATTGACGATAGTTGTGCGCTGTCTAAAAAGGGCTTTTGGAACGTTTTTGGAAGGAAACAACGTTTGCAAAAAGCCTGTGGATCAAAGATGCTCAACTCCTCCAAGGCAAGAGTGACTCCGACGGCAACATATCTGACGGACATGTGTTGCCCAAGGGCGGTTGTCTAGGAGCAGAATCGTTCTGGAATATTATCGACTGATTCTGAACGGTTGCAAGTGCATTGTTTCGCTCAAAGTTCTGCAGTGGGAGTGTGGTTGCGCCGTGTCACGGAGCGAGCTTCCACATTGTGTTCACCCGTAAAATTGCGACGCACCCAGGCCGTCAAGAACCCAAACTCAAGCATTTACAGCACGAATGATCCGTTTACCTATAGGTTGCCTTGATTGGTGGGCATTAAGAAGCCAACCAACACGCAGAATTATATCACCAGTGGTAGGACTCCATGATCTCATTCGTCTCTTTCAACGGTTGAACTGCCGCTGCCTCGGGCAGGTCCATTTGTGCCAAGCCTGACCTTGTCTGCTCGTCTGGGACTGCCGCCTCCCAAACAGTCCATACCTCCTAGCAATCTCAATTTTGCGAGACCAAAATCTGAGCAGTGGCTGGACTATGTGCAATCTGATTGGTTACAGTTTGATGTGAGCTTCTGAATCATTCAAAAGAGTGTTACCGCTTTGCCAGGCTTTGCCATTCACAAGCATTATAGGTGCCCAAAGCAACCCTCCAAATGCAGACTCCAAACTTAAGAGTAGAGGAACATGCAATCGTATTCAGCTCCTCTGGCGTCCTCTGGAAGTCCGCATACGTGTAAGGGAAGAAACCATTTGCTCTGCCCAAATCCGCGTTCCTCTCTGGAAGACTGCGAAGCTGACTGCGAAGGCTTGTACGAGGGGCTCTTGGCCAAATTGGAGGAACAAAGACCTCGGTCTCCACAGTATGAAGCTGTCACTAGCATGCGTTCTGATAATGTTGGGCTGCTAGGCCTAGGGCTAAAGACTATATATCGCATGCATCCTCTGGCTGCGGCCAAAAGCACAGGGGCACAGCAAAGAATCAAGAAGACTCTGCAAGTGGCACCATGGGTCATTCAGAATCGATTCATTAAGAGTTGGTCGGCACTAAACAGCCCTTGAGACTGTGAACACTGAACTTCTGCGAGATTTGCCGCTCCATTGAGTGACTGGCTTCAAATTCAAAGGCATGGCAGCATAGCAACAGGTTAGTGAGTAGTTATATACTTACAATTGTCCTTGTCAGATTGTAAGATTTGATCCCAAGCTGCACAATCCATCCTCCTAGCGATCCAGTGCATCAATTTGTTGCAAACACGTACCAAAAATCAGCAAGTGCAGTGATGTTGTGCGCTCATTCATCACTCTAAGAGGCTTGCGTTGAAGCGAATTAGAGCCACGCTAGCTCCCTTTTGCCCATCCTCAAACAAATAAGACACGCCAAACACAAACAATAATAGTTTTCTGATGTTTTCTGCATTCTATCTGAGAACTCGGACGCCCGTGCTTCCTCCAATAGTGTAGCTCACAGCCTGACTTGGGAAACTCAGCCAATAGCCATTACATGAGTCATTGGAACTCATGTGCAGAGACCCTTTGCAACCGTTCCACTCGGATTCTCTTGCGCAAACTCCAAAATCCCAAATCCATATTTGTCATGAGTCATGGCAAGAATTGCTAGAATCTAGAAGAATCTAGAACCCTGTCTTGAAGTATTGTATGTCTCACAGTCTTCAAAGCCCTACCACCTGCCAACTGCCTAGTATTCATTCCAGCGACTGGTTACATTTCCCCATGCATTGGGGGGAATGTCGACCGTGTGACCTTGTGTGATGATGTTATATTAAAGGCTTGCCTTCTTTTAAAAGGACTCTACCCTAACCTCAACATTTTGGAAGGCAATGTACTTCTGATATCTTTTGTCGTCGTAGGGAGACGATCACTGCTTGGTCCCCCGCGAACAAATGAGGTGAGATCGGGAAAACATGCGCCTCAGGTGTGTGCGAAACATGGTGCTACTCGGGCTGTGCCAAGCACGAGGCACCTTCGAGTCGGTAAGATTGATTTCCAGGGTGTAAATGCACAAGAAGTTGTCCAGGCTCCACACCTCCAAGTGAAGCGCAAAAAAAGCATGGAAGCAAGAAAGTAACAAAAAAGAGAGATGAGATGAGCAAAAGAAGGTAAGAGGCCCTATTGGGCATTGCATTCTTTGTTTCATGTCTTTTTCCTTCTCATATCACTATTTGAATACTGTAATACATTGTAATACTAAATATATCACTTCACATCTCAAAATTGAAGCTCGCACACCTGCACCCGAAGGTCCAAACCACAGGACACTGCAAAGCCTGTCGCGGACAAAGCTTCACTTGATCACCGAGTGTTCAGACGACATGGGTTTATCATCAGGTCTATCCAAACCACAATGTCATATCATCAGGTCTATCCAAACCACAATGTCATTCCATTGGCAATGCGGAGATGCAGGCGCACTCTGCGCCACAGCTTTCTCAGGCCGGTGGTAAAAGGAGACCATCTCAACCTTGAAGCCAATGCATTTCAGTTCAGCTCTTTCCCAATTGCTTTCTTGAGAACCATGCAGGCCGTGTATGACCGTAGAAAGTGTGCTCTAGCCTCGCCAAAGTTGAATAGCCAAGCTGCGACACTTGAACCTTGATAAAATGTTTTTATTGGATAGAGCCCATCTGCGGATTTTGTTGAAGCGATAGGACCTTGTGCCCACGCCATCAGCCACAGCATCTGTCCCAGGACGGGCGTCAAACGCCTCAGCATAAAGGAAGCAAACTTCAATCAATACTTGTATTCTTAAGTGCCTTATTATTTTAGACTTGATTATACTTTTTTGTACTCCAATACAACTGTGATCTTTGGAAACACAAGATCACAAGTTGTTGGACTTTGCTTGCCTGGATGCTCCACAACTGGACGGCTCCATTGGCGGCACCTCACTCAAGCCGACACATCCCTGGTCCCAACCAAGAATGTATGCCAGTTGAGAGACTATGTCACTCAAGCGTGGCATGAATCCTTTTACAAACCCAGAAGGTGCTTTACACAACGACGAGGACATCAACAGGAAAACAGTGAACAAGCCAACCATCTACAACTTCGTGGTGAATATTCAAGGATGTCATTGGTGTAGTATTTGAGCAAAACAACAAACACAAACCACGGCTAACTTGCACACTAAGTGTTCAAAACACTGTCTGGCACGAGCCTGTGATCATCTGAGCTTGACTGGATGAGCGCATGTGCAAATGTGCACAACACACCTTGCAACGGCACATTGGAGTGCTCCGACTTCAATCATATTATCTCAACTCAATAGTTGAAAGGTCGAAAGAACTAGTACTGGTATGTACTGGTAGGCTTGCCAGAGTCTTGAGCCAGTTTTGTTGACATTGCGCTGTCCTGCCTGACATTTTCTATGGTCAACATCAACCCTGCGCCCTGTCACTTTCTGCTAATCCAGGATAATCCAGGCTGAGGCCAAAGTGCCTAATGTCAGATTCTAATTAGTCAAATGGGAGAGAATAATACACAGTTTTCGCAAAATTATTTCAACGCCCTGAATAGTTTAATGGGAGTGAAAGATAAAAGCTCCTTTTTGCCCAGGGTGCTTTTTTGTTGTGTTGTTTACTTTCCTATTGTTCTGTTATTGCTCCCCTTTGAAATCCCTACTTGACTCTCCTGCGGTTTGCTTGATACATGGAATTCTGACCTGGAAATTGCTGTTTAAAATCAGTTACGCTTTCAAATGTTCAAGGGGTAGTAGACGAGCCCAGGGGAAGTGAATGATAAGAATTGTTTAGGGGGTGGGATTAAGAAGTAAACTTGGAGCCCTAAGAACATATCTAAAGGTGCTTTTCTATTATTCTGTTATTGCGCCCTTTTGAATCCCTACTTAACTCTTCTGAGGTTTGCTTGCTTCATGGAATTCTGACCTGGAAACCGTTTTCAACAACGCTTATTAAAACTATCTATGATGCAAAATGGGGTAGGGGGTCCTGCTTGAGATTTTATAGATATAAAACGGCGTGGCGTGACCCCCAATGTGTTCATAAAATGAGCTAGCTCTATAAAATGAATGCGTTGACCGCAAACTTCTTATAAATTGACGCGGTTTGCTACCATCAAGTTAACTGGCATGAAGAGGGCGTGATGTCTATGAAATTCACCGTCCTGACACCACATTCAACATCAAATATATAACTGTTTGGATGTTTTGTGTGGGCGGGCAGGCGCCCGATAATGTGCCCGTGAGACGCATTGGCCATTTTCAATTTGTTTCATGAACATGGTCAACAGCTAGAGAGGATTGTGGCCGAACAAATGGCGATGTCGATGCCGACAAAAATCATTGATGAAGCAGTTTGCTCTTGGGGGGAAAGGCATAGGGCGTACCAAGAAATCGTTTTTGACTAACATTGGTCCAAACGAATTGAAATTGTTTGGAGTCTATGCTGGGATTAAATGAATTTGATGACATATTTTCACAATATCCAACTGAAAAGATCATGTATATATATAGAGTACTTTCATGTACTTCCCAATTCTTGCCTATAAACTTATATCTGGAATCAGGAGGGGCTGCTCAGCTGCAACCAGCTTGCTTTTCTTGGGGGATCTGACATTGAACACAATTTATGGAATAAGCTGGCGAATAGACCACATGATTCCATAGAAAAACACTTTGTGTTGGCACTGGCACTGGCACGCTTCACATTATCTGATGTTTTAAATATTTTTGTGTTATTTTTATAGTTCTTAACCTCATTCCCCGTCGTGAATTTAGATGTGTGTTCTTTTTCTATGTTCTATTTATATTTTTCTTTGAGGCAATCTTCAGGATATTCACTGAAACATCTGCCACATTGTTTGCTATAAAGTCACTCGTATCTACCCTCACTAATGATTATCTATAAAACCAACATGCTCTATAAAATAATACGCAAGGAAGGTTTCTCTATAAAATCAACGTAGTTAGCAGTGACCCTCATTTCATTTTATAGAGAGGTATTGCATCCTAGATTTAAAACTCAACGATTTCATTGCTCCAAACAATTGTAAGGGGGTAGTGCACAAGCCCAGGGGAAGTGAATAATACTAATTGTTTAGGTGGGAATAGTAAAACGTTTTCTTGCCCCAAGTAAAATATCCGCGACGACTACTACTACTACTACTTACTACTACTTACTACTGCTTACTACTGCTTACTACTCCTTACTACTACTCACTACTACTTACTACTTACTACTACTACTACTTACTACTACTACTTACTACTACTTACTACTACTTACTACTACTTACTACTACTTACTACTACTTACTACTACTTACTACTACTT
>CAXAMN010003047.1:143547-158257 GCA_963970005.1 Durusdinium trenchii
TGGTAGGTTGGAGGCCATCGCTCGTAGGTTGGAGGCCATCGCTAGTAACCATTGCTGGTAGGTTGGAGGCCAAAGCTAGTAGTTGATTCAATAAAAGCCTGAAGGACTGAAGGCTTCTGAAGGACCCTCTGGGAGGACCCCTGGGCACATCTGGGGACTTTGTCGCCAAGCCTTGCCGCTGGCTTTGCGTTCGCTTTTGCCTCTCAAAGCCAGCCGGGCCTCACGTCCAGCTCACGAGTTAATGGATTTATCGTCCAACCCACTGACTCTACTTCTGTAAATTCATGTAAATTCTACACAAGCAGTCTGAAGAACCAGTGCCAATCAATTCGGGATCTTGTCTTGCCTGCTCCAGTGCAAAAGATTCCACCAAATCCAGGCTCAGCGAATAGCACTGGCGTCAAGTTGGAATGATAAATGGTCTGCTTGAAACACTTGTGCACAACGTAGCACTACAATGCACTACATAGTTACTTGTTGTATGTGAGTCCGGCATCATGTAGCACAGATCTGTTTTCTCCAAGGCATTTTGCAGTGATCAAATCTTGTCGAGTCAGGTCTCGATGCATCACGAAAGCCTCAACGGTACGGACCTTAATTTGGGTTCGAACGATGCGGAGAAAACAGCTATGCAAAAACTGCAGTAGATTGCCCTGGGAAGAGGAGAGAATGATAGAGAATGAGAGAGCACACTTAGTGACTTAGTCTTGAAGTGAACACCGCTACGAGTATGTCGCCCAGGACTAATGGTTTGCCCCCACGGACTTTGAGGAAGCAGCAAATTCCGTGTAAATGACAATACGAAAAGGACTTTAGGCTTTTGACACCTTTTGAAGCTTTGTCATGCTTTTTGGCGATTCGATCAGAGAGATATAGAGAGATATATACTATAACTTTGCCCTCTTTAAATAGTCCAACAATCCAGCAATAATGATGAAGTTCTCAGCGGTTCCATGCAACTAACAGCGCAAACCTTAAACCGATAATCCTGATAGTCCCTTATAGTCGGGTGGCGGTCGGCAAACCATGCGTCGCCCCAAGATGTATTAGTACTACTGCACCTCAGCCTCAGAAGCAGTGAATGCAAACAATCATGTTGTTTTCATCGCTATTAGGTTGGAGGCCATCGCTATTAGGTTGGAGGACATCGCTAGTAGGTTGGAGGCCATCGCTATTAGGAGGAGGCCATCGTGAGTAGGTACGGTACTAGTAGGTTGTTTGTATTTCTTTTCTTCTTCTTCACTTCTTCCGTCACTGCCGTCGCGTCACTTTAACCTTGGTCACTGTCACCCTGTGTCACCGCCGCGCTGTGCGACCCGTCGAACAGAATGTCGGTGGATGACATCTGTTTGAATCATTCAAGCAAGCGGCCGACCAGAACCACCAGAACGTCCAGAACCAGCACCACCAGCACTCTTGGCCTTCCCTTGTTGAGTCTGTCTTATAGCCATCCGGAAGCTGAAGCAGCTTAAGGCTTCGATTTGCCCTGCCACATTCAGAATCAATTGCTGAAAAGGCCTTTTAGAATCAAATGGGCTGCCCGCCATGCTTCGCCTGGGAGGAGAAGATGTGCTGGTTCATGGTACGCATAGCCACATCCTGGAAGTGGCCAAAGTTGTCTACGAGGCAAACTCCCTGATCAATAGAAGGCATTCCAGGGAGTCCTTCTCAGAAGGGGCACCTAGGAAAGTCACTGAATCCTCTGAAAGATTTTCCTGAACTGAGAAAGTACCGAGAGATGCAAGGATCAAAGTCTCGCAAAATCGGGCACGGTATGTGCGGTGAAAGTAATGTAACAACTCACAATCAATGTCCTGCAAATCAGGAATGTCGCCCTTCTCTGAAAAGAGCTGCTTCACCACAGGCGTGGAAGGGTCTCGATACATGTGAACCTAAGGTCTGCCAACTACAGTACGAAGCCATGCATAGAGCCTGAATGCGGCCATGCTGCGGAATCCAAGGGGCAGGTCGCCATCATGCTCAATGCATTGTAGCTGCAAAGCACGAAAACGGCCTAGATTATGATGACAGAAGCAGGTGGAGATTCTACTTCCCAATCCAACGAACCTTAGACTTCTACATGGTGCCAAGTGACCAAAGGAATCAAGTAGATGGGGAGTGCCACAGCCCACCACTTGTCTGGGTAGTAGGTGATACCCCAACTGTGCAACCTGAGTCTGTTGGTCCGAACACGACTGCTTTCTCGCCAAGCTTAATTTTCCTTCTATCTGCTCCAAGCAGCACCTCTTCCGGGACAAAGACCCACAGCAGCCACACCTTAAACATAGTCTTGTTGTTGCGAGGGCGGTCACTTCTTGGAAAACTCAGTTGCGTGCGCAAACGAAAAAGTCTGCAGTGCAGACAAGAAGCACATAGCGCCAAGTGTGAAACCAAGAAGCTAGCAAAACTGTAAACCTGCCCACTCGTCATGTTTACAAACTCGGAGAGACATCTTCCAGAATGCTCGCCCAAAGTAGATCTTGCAACATTACATTTTGATTCAAGTGGATAGTTTTAACAAAACTGGCTCCACAATCTATTTTCCACTACGTACTTCCCCGCCTCAGTCCGCAAGCGATCAGAGTCCATGTGCAACAATCTACGGTTCTCTTTGGGTAGCAGTACTTGCATGTTGAAGAGCTTCGAGGTAACTTTCCAACCCTTCAGCATCCTTTTCAGACTTTAGGATACACACAATTGTGCGACGTGAGTCGTGATGATTTTCTTAAATTCAACTTTATCACCCTACGCTGAAACATGTTTGAAACTTAATGCCATGTAGTCTGGAAGCTGAGTTGCACGCAGCACACAACATGCATAAACACAGTGACAAAGCAAGCATACAATTACATACAAATACCAACTCTGAGACTGTTGATGTCTTGAGTCGAGCCCGCCTTCAGGGTCATGTCCACCTGTCATTGCTTGATGCAGCTCAAGAATGGTGGCAAGTGATCTGAACCAACCGTTTTAAGTTCGAATCGTCTTGCAAACCGACATGTACGGCAAACTTGGGATAAGGACCCAGCAGATATTGGTGCTTCAAGTTGTCAAAAATCCTAGGTACAAAGGCAACCCTCAATGTCCAACATAGCCTCGCCCGTGACAATCGTCGAGAAGTTGGGACAAAAAGTCATGGCAGACACCATAGACCTGACACAGCAAAGGTGTGTTTTTGGGTTTCGGGGCGTCTGAACGAGTAACATATCAAAATACAGTAATTCAAAACATACACTCATACACTGGATCCATACATCCCGGTCTTGTATAAATTCATGATTCATGTTGCTGTCATCTTCACGGCTTAAGCACAATTGAAGAATACCCAAAAGAAACACAACTTTCTATATGGTAAGTTCACTGGGCATAGACCCCAAACAAAGAGATCGTTGATGCTCTTTGCAGAGAGGTTTCCGAATCTTATTGCACGTTCTTTTTTCTCTGGTGCCCAACCAACTATGGTGCACCCTGCAGACCTTTCCACTTTCATACAACTACAGTACCAGGACAGAAAAGAACACGAGTGATTTGACTGCAAGACCGCAGGGCAACATCTCACTATACCACCGTGTTAGAATATCAGCACGCCGCCGTGCCAGCACCAACATATGTGTCAGCGTCAAAATAACATAAAATTACTTGTATAAATTGTACGCATTTTGAACATCTGAGCCCCCTATCGTCTTCCGTGCCTGTGCTTTCCCGAGGTGCATGTGGGCTTCCCTATCGTTCTTCATGTCGTGGCTCACTACCAGAACAAATCTCAGAGAACACATACAAACAGTCACACACGCACACCATGACATGGCTCCAGCTAGTGTGTGTGGTTGTTTGATGCCAGAAACCTGGTTTTCCCTGGCTACATTCCAAGTAGAGTGGTGGTTGGAGCCTGGCCACCATCCCTTCCATCCTAGACTGCTTGCCCAACACAAATACCTTGAGTACAGGTTGCACCGACCAAGGGAGACCTCCATTTCTCCAATACCCCTTCTCCACCCAACCACATTCCTTTTCTACCCGGAGGAATCTGAAGTGTCGGAGGCTGAGGTTGCAAACAAAGAGTCTGAACTGGCAACAGAAGCTTACTTCAACTCTTTCCGTGCTTTTGAGCGTTCCCTTTGTTTTTCGCTCCTTCTCATTCTTGTGTCAATGAGACATTGGTGATCTGGTTGGCCTGTGAACTGCTGGTCTGTTCCACCAGGTAGCAAGTTGCTCTGGGCGGATTGTCTCCTGGTGAGCGCGCTTTCATCGCTGTACCCTCGTCTGTATTCAGGTGCTGTGTCTTTGCTTGATGCAATCATGTTTTCCGCGGGGAAGCTTTGCTTGACCCGGAACAGCCGCCTGAGCTCTTCCAACCAACTTCTGTCGCTGAGACTCATCTGCCAACATCTCCTTCACAAGTAGTCTTAGAGCAGCAATCACGGCAGCAGATGTTTTTCATGGCTGCGAAGGGAGCTCTCGCAAAGGCCACGTGGGCGATGTCTCAGCAAGGATATCTGTTGGGACTTCTTGGGTATCGTTTTGGTATCGTTCGGGTATCGTTTTATTGCCGCACTTTCTGGCTGAAAATGGCATTCTTGTCGGAAGTCTTGTGTTGAGCAGCCTAACATCATCAGCTAAGTTCACGCTCAAGCTCAAAGCCACTTCAACTCGCACAGTGCGTGGCGATGAAGCAGCAGCCAATTTGTTCTAGTTCCGCGTGGCCAATCAGGCAATAAGCGCGCGGACGTAAGAATCGCTCTGTAGATTAAAATGAGTTGAAGGGTTGTGGCCACCGGCTGCGACTTATAATGTGCTCCAGTGCACCACATATGCAGGTACGTTTACCTGATCATCCAGAGTGAGCTTCGTTGGCAGAGACCACATCTGGAGATGTATTGTAAGTGAAAATCTTGCCTCATTCTTCTAAGGCATTGGCCCTGCAAGACCAATCATGCAATGAAACATGAGATGCCTAGGAAGTGGCATTGCAAGAGGTTTCGTTTTTTTATGAGTCCCCTATCGTTTTTCAAAGAAACTTCACATTCCCTTAGCCACATGAAACGCTCTTTACAAAAGTTGTCTTCGATAATTTTGAGGTTGACTCATATGGCCTTATCAATGCACCACGCCAACGTGCCATAATACCAATAAAGTATGATGGGGGACAACCTGGAGACAAAAAGGTCCTAGACAGCCAAGCCGCGGCTACACCGGTCCCACCAGACATGATGGAAGAAAAGCTGAGGGACCAGTTTCGAAACATCGAGTTTGAGACAAATGGTCATTTTCCACCACAGAATCCAAAAGAATTAGGAACCCCTATAGCGCCCAGCTATCTGGGGAATATCAGCCTGCCTGCCTGTTCCAATGCATTGATGCAATGACCATGATGGCCATGTGAGCACACTTGAGCACACCTCTTTACATGCTGTTGCATACTCCCCTCAACAGCCTAGCACAGGACGTGTCAACCTTGCTCTTAAAGGATTTGGCATGGAATCTGAGCAGCACCAAGTCACTAAGTACATGCCTCCACTGCATGTTCTGCGTCGATCCGGCACAAACTCCGCTCGGCTTTTTATCCGCTAATGGGTTCGCCAGGATTGCTATGCCTAGAGACTAACCGGAGGCCTGGCACAGCCTCTGAGTCCCTTCAATTGCTCGTCATTGCAATGAAGGAGTAGGAGCTGCGTACGACTGAAACAGTCTTTCTATAATTTTCTATCTAGGGGTGTTGAGTGTGGATTGCATGGCTGCAAACTGTGTAATGTGTTCAAAACAGTGAAAGACAAAGTCCTCAGAAGAGCGGTTTGATCTCCGTGTTGAACTTGCCTCAACATCCATGCCCATGATTGAAAGCAGGCGGGTGTGATGAACACTACATCTGCCCCCTTCAGTGCTTTAAGAAAGCCTGCTTGCTACAATTGGTGAGGTCAATGCCAGCTAGCCAAGAGACTCTCCTCATAGGATGTCATTGAGATCTGCCTGGCAACAGTCTATGTTAAATCAGTTAAATCTGATGGGTCTAGGCATGTCGAGCGACCCGCCTGCCATCGTACTTCCGATGGCCCATGGCTCTCATGACCTTCGTGGCTTCGTCTGTTGTGGCACACTGCAGGTAGACATCACCTTGGGTTTCGACATCACCTACTCGCGTCGCCAAGAATTTACTTCGCGAATCTTTGCGAACAAAGATCGAATCAATGAAAGCGCTGCTTTTCTTCAACAAGCGGCCTGGCTTCAAGGTCGCGTTGCCCTTTGCATGCTCAGGCTTCACAATAGCTACCTCATTAGAGTACAATCAACATACCCAAGGCACTGCGAATTGTGGATCAATCAAAGCTTGAGACAAATCATGACAAGTCAAATAACCACCTTTGTTTGGAAAGCGGGCGCTTCCACAATACTTGCTATTAGGACTGAAGCTTGCAACTGTCAGAAATCTACATGTGTTTATTCAACCAGTCATGCGAGTGATTCAGTGATCATTTGTCTTGCCATGCCGTGCATGTAAACAACGCCTCAAATAACCACCGTGTGCCAAGGGACCATAACAAGCTTGCCATGGGCTCCACAACCTTCCTGCATGTCTTCCTTTACATCGTTGAAATCATCCTCGTCAGAAGAACACAAAGGCCTATTTTGCTCCACAGTCTTTCAATTCATGGAAACTCGTCGACTTGCACGTTATCAGGCATGTGACATGTGAATGTTGAACCAGTATGTGTAATGTGTTCAAACAGTCTAGATGTGTTTTGTTAAGTATCACAACATATCACAACCATGCTGCAGTACGCTGCAGCACTCCACAGTCCTCCGTGGTCTTCTCATCTACCTTCAAGATTTCGTCAATTCTGATGATCGGGCTGGTGGCACTCACCTGCCCGGATCATCTCTGTGCGTGCATTGTTGGAGAAGTATGAAAGGGACTTGTGAAAGGCACTTGTGAAAGGCTTTTAGAAGAACAGAAAGCACCGGACTATAAACGTATGTGCTTATAAAAATATATTATATGAGCCAGTGTCTAAATGATTGGCTTGGGCTGTATTCATAAGTAAATTAGGGCGTCCCCTATCGTTTTGACTTTGGGGTGGGTATCGTTTTTAGGGCGTCCCCCATCGTTTTTAGGGTGGGGCTATAAAAACCCAATACTGACGAAACGTTCCATATAAAATGCCTTTACGATAGATTAGACTACAACTCATATCTTTAACTTTCGAGCGCTCAATAAAAGAATGCGTAGAACGGACACGTTACTGTCAGGACTTGAAGAATCTTCTCATACAATATCGAGTTGCCTGTGCGGATGGCAGCGCCAGCATGCCACCCTGGCCTCAGATCCGAGTTCAGTCGAAGTTGTCAATCTTTCATACTTCAAAGATCTTCAAAAATTTCAGAGCGTGGCCTGGCATCTGCATACCCACAGGCACACCACCAATCATGCCAAGAGGACTCACCTCGAGAACGCAGGAAGTAACTTTGACTTTGAGGACGGGTTTAAAATAAGCACAGCCACTTTGAATATCTCTGAGTACTCCAAGTTGCTGCGTCATTGGGCCGCTTGATGGAAACTGGAACACCTGCATGTAAATCATGTATTAAAAGCAAGCAAATTGAACGGGAGTCTGCTGCTCGAGAACCGTAAAACATCTATAAATGCATCCCACTTTGGTACAGCTTGGCATCCAAAGCCCACATTCCTCCTGTGGTCCCAGGCTGGCTTGACGGGAATTAAGGAATATTAGTAAGGACTCTCAATGGCCGAAAGGACTGAATTTGGGACGGAGAAAAGGGCTGCTGTTTGACTCCTTTGCTTCTCCGGTCACTCGCTTTTCAACCACTAGACCCCTACTAGGCCCCAATCATCCTAGTCTTTCCTAGATATCTAGGTCTACCTAGAAATCCTCTCCCATTCTGTGCCTAGGACCAGCATGCCATCCAGCTGCAAGGCGCGCTCGGTCTCCTCCGGTCGCACGTTGTGCCATGAGCAAGTTTCCAATCAATAACCAAAGCAATGAACAAAATGATGAATGATGCAATCACATTGAGTGAATAGTTTGCAAGTTTACAAGCTTTGTGTACACATTGAGGTCTGTCCAGGTGCAGTCTACACTGAGGTGTGAAATCTCCTCTTGCGAGGCAATCTCGCAAAAGCCATAGTTGGCACCTTTATCTCGCGCAAACCACACATGGAGCACCTCACAGGCAGGTTCGTAAGGGCGCTTTGTTGGGTGAAAGCTGGGGCCCAAACAGGATTTTGGTTTGGATCGTTGCACATACTGCGGTCACGCATCGTCTCGTAAAGCTGCTTCGAGAAAGAATCCTGACCATGAAAAGTGAAAGGCGATGAACCTCACTCCTGGGAATTCAACTTGCGTCAGCAGATTCGGGACAATAAACATGTCATCACGAGCTGCCTCTGTGACTCCAAGATGATACGGCAAATTGCCTTATCAAAGGTGTGACATAAGGCATCCCAACACAAGCTTGCACCATTGGTCCGAGGCTGATCGAGACTCAAAATGCTCAGTTCTGGACCTAAATAGAGCCGCCGATTCTTTCGGGACGCATTGATGTCGTTGGTGATGCCTCCGAATGCAGTCCATACGTTGCAACAATACATCTACGAAGATCATCCGAATGCCGCCAGCTGGGAGCCCCAAAAAGGCGTCTGCCCAAACTGTTTCCAGCCCAGTGAACAATTGTGATGTGGTCAGTGAACGGTGAAAGCGGTGTACTCAAAAGGCTCCGCTACTTGTTGATGCTGTTGCAAGGAAAAGTAGCAGCAAAGCAACAAAACTGCACCTGTGTCTGCGCGAGGCACCCACTGGAAACCATCCCAGAACATACCTGAGTCGACCCAATACCCACTTCCGTGGAATACTGTTTCGACGACTGCTGACAGGTTGTCAATCAAAGATGTGCATATATATAATATATAGTATATATACACAATTACAGTGATTGTGTTCACCACAATAAACCCCGGGCCAATTACTAACCTGACTCCTCTCCCGCCAAAAATCTACCAATACTCGTGCAATGGAAATCTAAAAACACAACACTAATAACCCTAAGTTCTTGCCCTTAAGCAACTAAAAAACCGCAATATTCGCCTAAACTTGATCCAGTACTCGCGCAATTTGATCCGTCACTGAGAAAGTCAATCATAAACCTCCTGCCCCTTTATTTAAAGATCCACAATACTAGTGTAATTTGATCTCAACAAACACCATCAAATACCAATACAGTACTCGTCTAATTTGGTTTTAGAAAAACATAGAAAAACTGTTGAAGAATGTAAAAAACTTTTCTGTATTTGAACCCATACAAAACAACACTTCCTTTGTCCAGTAGGTTGCAAAATTAAACTTGACCTGCTGGTCTACAGTGATAAACCGGCTTTTCATTTTTTATGGGTTAGGAGGTTACAAATGTGAACTTGACTCACATACTGTTCTATAATAATACACCTGCTCTTCAACCCAATTACAAGGCCCGATTAAGGTCAGTTATTGCGGGAAAGTACATTATTGCAACAAAGTAATCTTTGTCCGCCAGGCTTACTAAGGGGGTGGGACAGTGAAGATTATATATGTAGTTGGACCACGACCCCGGGTAGGCCGTGTTTTCTTTGCGATTTTTACAGTACTTGTTCGACGTTTTTTTGCATCCCAGCTCCAGGTCTTCGTTGCATTGCACAACAATAAAACATATCTCAGACTGCACATAACATTGTGCTAGCTCCTCGCATGTGAATCGGAGTCACCAAATGTTTGCTATGTTGCACTCTAAATTGTACCCTTGGGTGGAGAATTTCAACGTTTTTGCGCCAAGTTGATGCTACGTTGGGTTATGGGTTGGAAGTTCTCTGATGTCTGTAAACTTGCTTACTTGCAACAACAACACGTACGACATGGACAGTTGCTGACGGTCAGAGCTGCAAATTGTTGGGGTGGGGGGTGGGGGGTGGTGGAGGTGGGGCCAACATAATGACGTCGGTGGGGCCAACATAATGAACGAGCTGTGCAAAGTCGCTAAGCAGAGCCGGTGAGTGCAAAAAAAAGTAGTTTTGTGATTTCGCAAACCGTGGAATTTGCAGTTGCATCTTTGAGAATGATAGTGGCGCTACGGCGCCGTGCGCATGTTCAATTAGATGGTCCTCACGAAACGCCACGGCCTACCGGGGGTCGTGCACCATGTAGTTGGTGTCTACTACAAGGCAAACTGCGACACGAATCAAGAACTATCTTGGCTCATCAGCACCTAGCATTGATTCTCTTTGTCTGCTGTCAAGAGTCTTTGGCCGCCCACTCCACCTTCTCCCGCCTGCCGTGAGGGTGACAAGGGGTGACTTCTCTGAGTGATGCCGGTAGAATGTATCATTGGTATGATTTGGTTACCGCCATACTGAAATAGGACTGTACTTGCAAGTGGCTGCTTTTCAGGACTTGTGACTTGCCACTGGCCTTTCTGTTTTTATTCACGACTTGCTGCTGCTGCTTTCGTCGTCGCTTCTCGCGCCTCAGGAATTCAATGATTCTCCTTTCGCAACCAAGTTTGGGTGGGTTTTTGGTGGAACCGCCAAACAGTTTGGCAGTCGACAAGCTAGATGAAGCTTGGCAATAAAGAAACGCATTTGTCAATGTCCAACTTCTCACTTCTGACGCACATCGTTGCAATCTCCAGAATCATTTTTGCAACTTTTTCAGCGCGCTTCTGTTCGTGGTCCCAATGTGCACAAGGCTGCTGTACTACTGCATCACTTGAAGGAAGCATAGATCGGGCCACAGCTCGTTGCAGTGGCTAGCACTCAAGGTATGTGGCTGCTATGAAAATGGGATCAAACAATTGTATGCTGCGTCTATCGCAATGGATTTAAGCGGTTCGAACCATTCAGAATCAATGTCTACTAGCCGCTCTTGAGTGCGAGCATGCACAGCCCTGTATGATCTGCGCGCTTTCTCAGTAGGCAACGGATGTCGAAAACTCTTTTGCTCAAGTTGTGTTTTTCCTTTTTTTCATGTGCACGTTTGCCAAACCTACTCGGCCAACCAGCCTACCGATCTATTCAGCAGCCAGAATGCCTTGAGCTCTTGCGGGCTTTCGGGCCTCAACAAGTTGAAGCGATGAACCGAGTTTGAAACAAAGAAGATTACTAAGATTACTATTGTTTTTAAAGGCCGCTAGGAGGCTAGGTAGCTAGTAGGGAGAGGTAGCTACTACCTTGGACGCAGGATAGCTTGCGCTAATGATTTGGTTTCTGGATTTTTGGGGAAACTTAACCTTTGGTCAACATCGCATTCTTCTAACTGACCTCTGCGATTTCGCTGCTGCTGAGCTCCTTGCCCACAACTCCTTCCGTGCCTTGCACTTCCCACGAACCCAACTCAGAAAGGAGTATACAGGCAAACCAAGTGCACACCGGACACTGAATGATACATGAATCTTCATACATGCAGCTACCTGCAGCCAAATGGAGCTTGGTGAACCTGCCTGTTTGGGTGCTGCAAGCAAAGAAGAAGCCAAAGAGTCCGCTGCAGAGACCTGCCGCAGGCTCGTCGGCTCTACCGAAGCAACTCAATTTGATGAAACATCAATCAGTGTTGTGTTCAATTCTATACAAAATGGACGTGATATGAAATGACTGAACAGTAACACGTGACAGCTGGATGAGAAAGTAAGACTCTCTTGTGCATCTTAATGCAATTTGTACCTGCTTCTCCTTCAGTGTGTGGTTGGCAGGAGCTGTTGGCGTTGAAGATATGGAAGTAGCCGAAGTGCTTGGCATCTGGGCAAGTGCATGCATCAAACAACGTATGCAAGAGAATGGAAGTTAAATTTCCCTAAACATCTAGGAACCAAATCATTAGTACGAGCGCTTCTTCAAGTGAGCTATCCTGCATCCAGATACTAGAAACTTAAGAAGCTAGAAGCTTACTCCCTTATACAATTAAGTGGGGGTCTGCAAACATAATACTATATTTAAAAAAAGAAACACCAGTATGCCACGGCTTTTTTGCAAAAATTGCACGGCACCTCAAAGGTCTGGTTCACCAGTCGGAGGGATTCGGCATGTTGTGCCTTCATCCAATGCTCATATCCAACGGTCAAACGGTCATATCTTCATGCAGGATGCACATAAAAAAAGCAAATCGATGAACCGACTAAGTTTGAAGCAAAAACAAAAAGCACAGCAGCATATCCAAGTATATCATAGTATCACATTCAGCGACAAACTCTGTCGAAAGCCGCAACTTTGCCTTGAATGGCTTCACCTGAGCGACTGGTAGCAAAGACCACGGCAGGGGGAAGCGGAAGAGCTGCGGCAAATGAGGCTCCTGAATGCTGGCTATAGCGACACTCTTGGCCAATCCAAAATGCCCTGCTTGCTGCTTGGAGGCTCTTCTTTAGTACACTCTACCTCTTCACACCTCTTCATGCACCTTGGTTCTGTGCCATCAGGCACTACGGACCCTTTGTACTTTGAATCACTTACACCCCCCTTCACCTTGCAGACTATTGTAAGGTACAGTCAGTACATCCAAATTGTCCCTTCTGACAGTGTGCGGTCCTCAGAAAGGAGGTAGAGGCTGCCACCAGCACTGCACATGCCTGAGGAAAGAGGACAGAATGAAAGAACAATTCCCCAAATCATGAGAACCCTTTGTTGCATCTGTTGAACTCGCTATTGCTCCAGTTTCCAGACAAACTAAAGAAATCCATATGGCTGTGCGTCAAACCTCATCAAGACTCTGTAACCCTGGTTGAACCCTGAAAATGAACAGATTCCTATAAGGGGTGTGAACCTTCGATGGTTTGTACTGTTGACTGTAGGGGGAGGTTTTGACTCACGCCCATGTGATTGTTGAAGCAGAATGATGCCAGGACTCTACATAATATGACTTATCCAACATTTGCAACTCTACATGAAAAGCCCAGCCTGTCCACCGCTTCTGCAAAGGCAGGGGCCAACGGCCGATCAACTTGCCTCCCAAACAATCCCACGACTTGACAGGATGAAGGGTCCCAAGAGCCGCCAAAAGTTAGTGGATCTCCACTGTCTTAACCGATCGACACAACTTTCTAAGCCTGAGCTGCTAGAGGTCTAAAGCCAAACCGCCAACCTCTCAACCTTGTCTGACTCGACCGCTATTTGGCGCCTGAATTCTGGACATCAAAAGCTCGGAGTTCAGCGCCATCAGCGCCCAGCATCCCCAAGTATCGGTCGCCCAAAATATGCAAATCACCACCTCTGCTTGCGATTGAAAGAGCTACGTCGAAAATCAGGAAATGATCTGCAATACAAGACAATTTAAATGTAGAGTCTTGCGTGTACCTATATATATATACACATGATGGCTACATGGAACCATATGAAGGAATGGCGGATGGTCAAAGTTAACTGTTCCCTGCTGAGTGTAGTTGCCCATGTCCTTCCCCAGCTGACCAACAAGTCAACAATGAACTTCCTCATGTCGAGGCCTGTGCACAGTTCTCAGTGACCAACCCCGGGCCTCTGCGCATTGCTTTGTGAGTGTCAGCCATCAGCACCCGTGTTGGGAGCCAATCTGGCCGACCCGAACCTGACCAATTTGACTATCTTTGTTGACGTTGGAGCTGCAACATCTGTGCCAAAGCTTTCGGCAAAGGCGTTATTTATTCACCTGCTCTGCCTCTAGGGCATAGACTTGTGATGTGCTAAAGGCCTCAAACATTGCCCAGCAAAGGGTGTGACAGTGTGACCCAAATAGATCCGAGATTTATATGTACCATGAATTACCATGATGTACCAATCAAGCTAAACACTTATATAATTACCATACGTCAACCTTCACGTTAACAATTCGTGTTTGGGAGAAGCAAGCAACACCTCCCCGGCCTCCAAGGCCAGACTTCAACTCTACTAGTCGGCCACTGGTGGTCTCTGCGTAGGCACAATGCTGAGTACCTTCATGAAACAGTCCACAGTTGAGCAGTCAAAATTGCATTAGATAGATAAGAATCAGTCACACAAGCATGTTCTTATCTAGCGAACTAGAAAGTACGTTATCGTCTTGCTGCAAACACAAAGTAATTACAAACATGAACCATTTGTCTCAAAAGGGCACCCTATCCTTTTGCAAGTTGCCCCGAAGTCATTTAGGGTACAGTATGTTCCTCTTGGAACCTCCCCCTGCAACCTGCCGCTTTTAGAGCCTCCCGGAACCCGCCAAATATACCCAAAAGAGTTCTTGGCTGAAGACCCCAAAGCATTCTGCTATTGACAACGATGAATACTTGAGCAATCCACACCAACCACGTGTTCACTTCTGACAACCTTTTGCCTTCCATGTTGATAAACCAGCGAGTTGCAAAAAAATGAGTAAGGCACTTGGTTGTTACACTATGAGATTCCCATACAATTTGACTTCGGTGTGCATATCGTGATATATGTTGCAACTCGTTTCCCTTGATCTTGCTTACAAAACATTACACATACCATACCCACGACAGATGACAGGCACCAATCTCTAAAGTGACAGCGGAAAAGCCTGATTCGATGGCCTCCAACCTACTAGCGACAGCCTCCAACCTACTAGCGACGGCCTCCAACCTACGAGCGATGGCCTCCAACCTAATAGGGATGGCCTCCAACCTACGAGCGATGGCCTCCACCAACCTACTAGCGATGGCCTCCACCAACCTACTAGCGATGGCTTCCAACCTACTGACCTACTAGCGATGG
>CAXAMN010003047.1:158267-204411 GCA_963970005.1 Durusdinium trenchii
CTAGCGATGGCCTCCTCCAACCTACTAGCGATGGCTTCCAACCTACTAGCGATGGCCTCCAAACCTAATGCCGATGGGCTACAACCTAGGAGCGATGGCCTCTAACCTAGGAGCGATGGCCACGAGGCACCTGAAACATTGCCATTGGCACCGCAGCTGTCCAGCAATGCCAACGATGAAACCTGGACAACCACAGCTGTGCAACTTGTTGGGGCGATAGAGCTTGAAAACACCAACGAGTTAGTTACAGTCGACACGGTATCTTTACGGTTACCTTTTTTAAAAACATCTTTTTTCAATACTTCTTCCCTCCAATGAAAAACCTCCAACTTTGCGTTATCTTTTGTCCTTCACCCTTTCTTCTCCTATCTTCTCCTCCTCAAACACTGGACTTTTTTGATAAAAAACCACAGAACACGGTCTTTGTACATGCGCTTGACTTCGCTTCGCACCTCCTCCTGCGCTTCGCCTGCAGCTGCATCACCTTCACCCAGCCAAGCATCGCTCAGCGACATGGCAGCCTGAAAGCAACGAGGTTTTCTCGAAAAAGAACAGCACTTCACATCACTTTGATGGTACCAGATGGTACCAGTACTTGCAGACTGCCCCCAAGGAGGTCTGGGGGACTATCAACATCTTAGAGTTTGGGGGTTGATATTAAATTCTAGGCTTTGGGGTGTCTCTGCGTTGCATGCAAATTTGTGCTGCTATTCACATGAAACTTGGCATAACCCCTATAATTAACTCTCTGTCCCCAAATCCCAGCATTCAGAAGCCAAAGTTTCTATGTGCCTAAAAGAGTGTGTGTACCGATTTGCAGTGATCTTGTCACAACCTAATAAAATATCTATCATTCGATCGCCAAATGCCCTCAAAGCCTTCAAGAAACAACATAATGATGCACAAATTTCACAGTATTTACACTCTTGGTTTTCTGTCCTTTCAAAAGTGAGCTAAGGAAACGTGGCAGAATTATTGAGCCGATAGCCACTAACCTGTGAAGTCTAAGCCTAAGCTGTGCCTGTTGTTGAGTGGGTTGTGCTGTGAGTCCGCAGCTCGTCAGCCGCTGCCCTTGGCGATGTAGCACCAGGGCACATCGGCCACGGCAAGAAACTGCAAGATCTTGCAGCGCCTCGCCATATCCACCCCGCACCAAAGAATCAACATATCCCATCTAAAAAGCACAATAACATTCTTGTTGCCTAAGCTTGGAGGTTATGCATCTCATACTTGGACCCAAGAGCATTGAGCGGCTGAATTTCCTAAACACAGAAAAGTGTTTCTATGCTTTATTGTGAACATTTTTTGAAGCTTTCGTTTTCTCACCAAAAGCTTGGAACATGTAGCGCATTGCACGCAGCCTCACCCTCCAGAGCGTCACAAGCAGGCGCATAATTAAAAGCAGCAGAGAGGAAGGATGTGCGATTCGTACCGCTCTTCCTGCGAACGAATGCTGTGATACAATGTTCAGAAGTAATACTGTACTCAGTACGCCTTTAGCCTCACTGTGTGGCGAAAAGAAACTATGTAAGTAGAGAAACAAAGGAACATGTTGGTTCCGAATAGTGCGAGCGTGAGCTATCCTGCGTCCATATGTAGTAGCGTCCTAGGAGCGGGGGGGAAGCGCGCTTTTGAAAACATATGTAATTAACAACCTTTTTTTTTGACGCTACTAGGAGCAAGAACGCTACTAGGAACAAAGGGCATCGCTACTAGGAGCCCATTGCTATTAGGTTCCATTATAGTGCAGAGTCTGAAGAACTGCGCAACCCCTCCGGTCCTTTGCTGCAACTCTGCCTGGAAAAGGCCGAAGCGGCTTGCAGCTGCCAGCTTGACATTGGCACCATCTGTTGCACACGCAAGGCGACGTGGGAAGGCACCAGAAGGCCAAGTGGTTTCGATCTTCTCCTCAGAAATGGACAAACTCTTGGGAAAACGAAGTATAACAAAAATCTATGCTCTTTTTCTACACGTTTCTCCGCTTCTCAACTTCCGCTTGAAATGAGTGCGCTTGGTTAGCTCACAACCATGGAGTGAGCCGGACAGTTTTGTAGCGCTGGGTCTAAACTTGGTTGGGTCATATAGTCATATAAGACTACGCTAACACCACACACCCTGATCTATTCAATACTGAGACATATCGCAGCGGACAACACTTGCTTAGTCAACTGTCTGACACGCATGATATGCACGAGCTATGCAAATGCATTCACATTTGGCTCGGTCACCATCACTCTAGCAGCTCATCAGACACCCATGCCAACAGGTACAGTGTAAGTAGCTGGCTCAAATTTCTTCTTTGCCAGGAGACGAATTCTCTCAGACTCACAAGGTTATTTGCCAAAGCAAAGCGACCCCAGATCTGCCGTTGTGCAAAAACTCTTCTACATTGAAAACAAATGCGCGATGACCATGGGAATGACGGATGCCTTATGTTTCTATGATAATGATGATGTTTCTGTCTGTTCTGTCTACTTGTTACAAGAAACTCCCAGGAGCGGCTGAGACGTGGAGGTGCGGCTTTCCTCAAGTTCAAGCCTGAGGCAACGACACGCTTCGACTGACTCCTGTAAAATGTGACAAAACCCTGATCATCTGCTACTGCAGGCTGTTTCAGCATCACTCCGTGATGCCGACATGCACTGTCATGGTTCCAAACAACTAGTGGCAGGCTTTCCGCCTATAGTCTGGCTCCCTCTCATTATCAAAGAGATTGATAAGAAAGACTGGTCAAATCATTAGAATTGATGCTAGAACTTGGGGTAGAAGGTCAAGCAGTTGAAGTGAAAGAGATCTGCTCAGGCTTTCTTGACATTGAAACTCGGTTGCAAGTCTGAACAAAGTGTCACCTGTCAATGTGTGTTGCCAATCATCTTAATACATGAGGTATCTCATGATCTTGCTCAAACTTTGAGATATCTTCTTCAACTTTGCCCGATGGGAAGGAAACAAGAACAAATCAGAACGAAGGTCAATCATGCTTGACCAGGCCACAGGAAAGCTGCGCCCTGCTCAATCGGCTGAGGTCCCTCTTCACTATCACGGATCAGTGGGGCTACCCGCAGTGCTTTCCAGCCGGAAGCCTTGCAGAGGCGACACCATCAGTTTGGAACACGCTTCTTGCCATGTCGGATTCATGGATTTGTTGAGGTTTAGACGGTTTAAATGAGACACACATTGTCGGCTGCGCCTTGAAACAAAACTACCCCTTCAGACTTGTGCCACTGCGAGCACAACAACCAATCAGCTACTCCAATCTGGGACACCACCTGCAAAACTGGAGACAGACTTGTTTAACTATGAACTCTCAATGTAACATGGTGCGAGGCCGCCAGCAACTCAATTGCACCTTGTTCAAGAGACCATTGTTTGTTTAAGAAAACCAACCCTGCTCATGATCTTGACTTTGTGATTACGTCTTTTGCCAAACATTGTAGTCAGTCTGCACAAATGTATATTAATATCTATCTGGTATCATCGTAAGGCGGCAAATGTGTCCTGCACAAGCAATGAAAAACTGTGGTCAAGTTTAATTAATCTGCCTGCAAAAGAATCAGCACGCCGCTGATCCACCAAAGGATCACCAACCTTGGGTGCAAGCCGGCGGTCTGGAAAACTGGTATCATGTTCTGGGTTGAAAACACGTCAAAACTGAAAGAACAAACATTGCTCCCAAACTGAAGCTGTCTCGATCCCTCCCCATAGTGGCATGCATTCAAAAGAGTTGACCAGAAAAAAGCACGGTCACGCATAAATGAAAAAGCAGAAAGCTTCAGGCATAGTGAATCCAAACGAATCCACCAGGGTTTTGAAGATTCAGTGTGGACGTGTCTGAAGCAAACGTGCTCCTGTCTTTTGTGTTCCTTCTTATTCATGATATTGCGTTATACAAAATCTTCAATGCAAGTCCTTCAAGACCGGAGCCTCTGGAGCAACTCTGCCATGGAGCAATGACGTGGCACTGCAGAAAATGCGCCACGGCACAAGGCCAGGCTTCAAGTAGGGGTGGATGTCCTGAAGACTTTTGAAGCGCTGAACCGGCAGTGCCATAAGTAGTCGTGATGCACTCGACTCTATCTACTGACCTTCATGCAAAAGGATTGCCAAAGGTGTGCAGTGGTCTAAAGTTTGAACATTGACGGCATTGTTCAAAAGAAGCAAAGGTTGACCCATTTCTACAAGGAACTCGAACAATCTGCGTAAACCAAGCAAACCAAAGAGACCTTACCGCTCTTCTCAGAAGAGTCTATTTGGAGTATATTTCTCAGAGGTCTCCAATAAGCAAAGCAGTAGGGGGGTTCGGGGCACTTAGCACTTCATGATTTTGCGTCTCCGTCCTCAGTCTGATTCGCCTGCTGCCCATCCTCAGGGTTGTCTCGAATCAGGAAGCTGTTTGTGCTTGACTTCAATGGCTTCAAAGTCTGCTTTAGTTTTGGCACAAACATCGTGCAAGAAAATTTATACGCTAGTGCACGCGTGCATAAGACCCTTTATTGCGCTTAACTACGCTCTTACTCAAAGGACCCTTTTGACTATCATTTTTCGCCTCTTACTCCTCCTCGCCCTTCGTCATCCCTCACTCGTTTCCTCCTGCCTTCTCTCGAGGCACAAAGGTGGTGGGATCAAACATCTCCTTCGAGGCTAAACTCTCTGGAGCAGGCTTGGCAGCACCTGAGCAGGAGGAATCAGGAGGAACGAAAAAAAGACACAAGAGGAAAATCAAAGAATCACAAATCAGGTGTGTATATTATGTATACTGTATACCGTATACATGTTGCGGTAGTGATGAGTGGAGGTACATCTTCACTCAGCAAAATCTTTTGCACAAGAGAATTGAATCCAGTAAGTGCGCCTGGAAGTCGTTCTGGGCGTGTGGCCTTTGGGCCCTTTAGTATGTACCCATCGTAGCTCACAGATTCCATGGCTGGACCTTTGCCTGCCACAGCCTCAACTTCCTCCTCAGCTGAAGGAGCGTCAGCGACAACCAGGACTAGAGTGACTAGAACAAGGACAATCACCACCACCATGGCAACGACAACAACAACACCAACGGTACAGCTAACAATACGTAAACCAAGCAAAAACCACGGTAATTTCAGGTGATGACAAAAACACTGAATTATCCGATTCATGTATTCATGTTTGCTGCAGGGGAAAAGAGCAAACAGGAACTTTTGGCTATGCATAGCTAAGCATCTGCTTGGGCCGCCTCTTCCGGTATCGGACTGACTGGTGTCGGTGCTGGAACGAAAATCGGCGACTCGCTGGCCTGGCCCATGACAAAGAGAAGCCTATCTTATTTGTTCAAAATAAGTATCACATAAAGCAGTTAAGGGCCCCTTGAACAAGGTCCCTTTAAAAGGGGCCCTTTGCTAGTTCTATTTCTTCGGTGACTTTCCAGTGTCTTCTGCCAAATTGCTCCATGTCATTTTGCCGCTTGTGATTTAATGAAGGCTAAATGGAGGGTGTGCGGAGAAAGGGGGTCAGCAAAAATCACTTATACGAAGTTAGTGCATCAAAAATACCTTCCACGAAGTTCTGCGAAGGTTTCTGGGATTTCGTTGCAGTCAGTTCTCCTACTGGCCCACCAGTCCACGAACTGTCCACGAATAGCCTTGGGTTCTACGAATGTCCCGTGCCTTCCACGATGTTAGTAGAATAGGTTTTTGCAAAACCCTTTCTGTGCACTACCCTTCCGTTTGCCTCTGATTTTACATGACTAAACGCTGGTGGCGACCTTTTTGTGATCCAGCCCCCAGGCACTGATCTAACCACCCAACAATATCACAGCGCAAGCGATGTGACATTATATAAATAAAAACATATCTATACAGTTATATATACATTATATCTTGTCCATGATCTTGCCATCACCTTGCTTGAATGAAGCTGGATGTTTGGCTTTGAAACTGCACAATTCTAGTGATCCAGCCTTGGCTTGTTGGGCGCGCTTGATCCAGCCAAAGACATCAATGTACCTAAAACCGCTCTGGATGTTCAGCACCACTCTTCTCAAATTTTACCGCGCCAACATACCGGGAGTTCGACAATGATGTTTTTTTTGATTCAAGGCTACAGAAACAAGCATCACACAAATTACAACTCTGACTCTGCGCATGTCTATACATGTACGGCAAAGCACATCACCGAGCGGAAGCCAGTTGGGAGCATGGCACCACCCTCCTGCTCGCCCACCTGTCTGATGAGTCCGAAACTCTTTGAATCAAATATGCTTTACAGAATTGATCACGTCTTGTACACCAATCAAGGCAAACCACATTCTCTCACATAGCTGATGCAAAGTTTCACATTGCGTTAACGCATCAACTGTGATAGAGTGAAAGTGCATGACATGAGATTGCTCTTAAGCTATCCTGTTCGGTGCTGAAGTGAATGGAAAGTGTCTTTCATGTGTTTTTGAATGCTTGGCAGCTCCAGCAGAGTCTCAGCTTTAAAGGCATCGCACGCCTTGCTGATGTACAGCAGCAACATGAGCCAGGCTGCTTCAGCAGCATATGGCAAAGGGGCAAGCAGGTGCACCAGCTCATAGCCTTTAACCTGATAGGACAATCATAGGATTTCATCAATTGCATGCACTCCAAATTTGCATGCCTCCTGTTGAACTGACTTGCTCTCAAGTCACCATCATTTCAAAAAACGGTAAACGGTTGACTTATCGGGTGGACCGGCAAAGGCAACTCATGTTGCAATGGTGGCAAAATACATTCCAGCTCGATTCTGCCTCGCTGAATAGTTTTTGCCGGCAAGCAATATGACAGAACATAATATACCAAATTACAAACACAACTGACATGACAGAAACCGGGTAATTAGTACGAGGAAGGCAAAATCACAAGACTCTTGCTCAGGACCGTACGGTGTGGAGGCGCCACTGCTGCGCTGCTAAAGCAGCAAGAGCCGGGCCAGCAGAAACAAGGACCACTGCAGTCTTAAACTCCAAACCTGTCAAGGACATGTCCAGTCGGATAAGCCTGAGCTGGAGTGAAGCGACTGTCAACTTCTGCACGCTTCTTGGAACTTGTTGTCTTTGGTTCTTGGTTGGAAGTGGGCAAAACGCCTTTCATCGGTTTCATCTCTGAAAGTATATAATTAGACTACGCTGATTGAACTGAACACCGTGACGCTTGCCTTGATTACAAGGAGTGGCATGTGGATATACTCATGTGGATATACTTTGTTACTGACCAACAGATTATGGACAAGACACGCTGTAGCAATCACCATGAAGAGCAGCACTACCAACCAGCAAGCCATGATTGCCTGCAATCTGGGCAGGCCATCACATCTGGAGAAAGCATTTGGAGAAAGGGTGCCCAGTAATGCCTTGCAAGAAAATTTGACAAACCTGCACGGAGTGGCATTCAGCTATTCATCCATTACACAGATCACTGTGATCACTGCGGCTGAAACTTCAGGTCACCCTTCTGCAGTGGCTGTGCTGTGAAGAACCTTTGAAGCAGCTCGGCCTTGTTAGAGATCAGCACATACCCGATGACATAGTATGACCTTGCTGTGTGGAGTCATTGAATCCATTTGGCCATGCGGTTAAGTTTGCAATTTGCATCAGCTTCTGAGCTGGCTCTACGTAGCCTAGTCCCTTCTTGCTTACCTTCGAGACAACAAGCCGCTTTACTTTCAAGATAATTATGCCTTGCGTTTTCGGCCCAGGTGCAAGCCCAGAATAAGCTGATTTGTGCCCATGCTCATGGCGACACGTGCAAAGCCATCGTAGGACCTCTGTAACACCACAAAGCAGCCTGGAAATACCATCAAAACCAACTTCCATGAGCGCCTCATAACTTTTAGAGAAAGGCATCTGACATCTATGCCTGAAACGCATGATCTGCAACATTGTCCAAATGATGTGGAATTGTTGAAACCTTCATCGAATTTTGTTGAGCCAAGAGGGTGTCTCAGTAGGTCAAGTTGCTGCCAGTACTTGATCACTTCCTTGATGAGATTCAAGTGCCGAAGCTCATCAGGCTGGGTGCCTCACTTGACATCAAGCAAATTGTGTCTCATTTGAACAATTGACCATTCCACGCAACAAATTTTCCTGGCAACACCCAGTTTAAGTTTGTATCCTCTATATATGCCCTCTAGAATCAACAAGAACAGGCTCTCCAAAGCTATACAGCACAGAAGCTTGAATTGTCTCCAAGAAACGGATGCTGCCATCCAGCTCATAAATGTCTTCCTTGGCTGTTGGGTCTAAATAGTTGGGCAGAACTGGAAAAACACGAAACAAGTTTGCCAAGACCTTCAAATGCTGAAAAAAGAGCTCAGCCCCAAAAAACCTGTTGTGGATAGAAGTAGAACATGCACTGTATAGTTCAACACAATTATTCATCAGTGCATGCCAAAGATTCACCACGACCCTCGAGACCCCAAAGGTCTGTCGATGGGAGGCTGGATGAGCCTCGAGTTGCACGTCATTGCTGAAGTTGCGACAATTGCGCAAGCATCAGAACTTGTTTGTCTACTGCAGCTGATGAACACCTCAGAGTACAGTTTGTTTCTGAGACCATTTCTGAGACCCAAGAACATAAGCATGCGACTCTTGATTTTGTAGCTTGTCTAAGCACTGCCAATGAGGGACGGTCGGAATTAAAGTACCCCGAGGACAAAAAGAGTCTCCCTGTGGATTTAGAGCCCCCCATGTCCCTCTTAAATGTATGTACCTTTAGTTTAAAAATCAGAACATCGAAGCCTGCAAAATCTTGCTTACTTTGAAGTTTGCAGCTTTGGTGAGCGCCTCGACTGGACTGGCGCTCACATGCACTCACAATTCGTTTTAACCTGATGCATATCAGTAACATGCTGCATTCTCCAGAAGTTTCACAGTTCCCTGACAACTCTCATTAATCTCGCGGTCTATCAGTGTATCACCCACGGTCAACGTTTTGATGGGGCTTTTCACCTGCCTGCAGCGCCTTCAGCGTCCTGTGATCCAGCGGATGGCAAAGCTGCTTGCTCGCCCAAAACCTGGAAATGGCGACTGTTTTTACGACAGAACAAGAAACGATTAAGAAACGTCTGGGACCTTAGAGAGCCACCTTGAAACAGCTTGCGTCTGTTGCCATGGTCTCCCAAAATTTCAGAAGGGACAAGGTTGGAGTGGTGCTACTGCGTAGAACTTGAGCACTTGCTGGCTGAGCAACTTGCTGCTGTGTTCCCATTACCTTGGATTCGTGCAACGGAGGTGGACACACGAGAAGGCTTGCAAACTTACACGTCTTGCAATATATCACTGGCAACAAAGAAAATCCGGCAACCTTTCCCACTCGTCCTCTGATGTGGCTGAAATGTGGAGTCAAGTGCGCAAAACAAAGTATTCAAATGGCAGGAGTGGCCCGCCTTTGTTGGCAGTCCCAGTCCCTCCTCATTCAACATTTCAGATTCAAACCCTATCTGCAGTGCACTAAACAAGCTTGTCTATCAAGCAATGGTCCCATCTCCAATTTCATGTCCACGCGCAATTCTTTTTGCCTCTAAGGACTGCACAAAATTACAGCCAGAACATGTTACTGAGTAACTTGTGAATATCCGTGTAGTATAGAGCAATACATATATATATAGTAGATACATATTGCTACGTGCTATAAAACATATGAATATCATTGAATATCCATGTAATATCCGCCGACCCCTGCCTAGCTGGGACACCGCCGGGTGGAAGTTGTTGCCTGTGGACTCCTGCGACCTGCGCAGCTTGCAGCAGCTACCTGCTTGTCTTGGACTCCTTTTTCTTGGGGTTCCAAAGGTAACATTAAACAGTGGCAGCGGTCGCCCCTGCCCCGTTGAAAGCTCCAGGACCAGGGTGTTTCCCGTAGTCCATGGGGCCTCAGGACCATGCCAACTGGCTTACGCTGAGAAGGCTGTTGCCTGTGGACTCCTGCAACCTATGCCGCCAGGCTAGGCTCACTCACTCGGCTCTGCCTGCTTCTTGGAGCTACCTGGGGCTTGTCCTGCACTCCTTTTCTATGGTGCTTCGGAACCGTTGGACAGTGGCAGCGGCCGCTCCCTACCCCGTTGAAGCCTCCAGGGTCAGGGTGCTTCTCCATGGGGTCTCAGGACCATGCAGGCTCACGCTGAGAAGGCTGTTGCCTGCACCTGCAACCTATGCGGCCAGGCTAGACTCACTCACTTCTGCCTGCTTCTTGCAGCTATCCGGTCGCTCCCTGCCCCGTTGAAAGCTCCACGGGCTCCGAAGGCAACGTTTGACAGTGGCAGCGGTCGCTCCCTGCCCCGTTGAAATCTCCAGGGCCAGGGGATGGTTGCTTGGCTGCCTTCTGAAGATATGATTCCTTCCAGCCAGCCGCATGCAACCCCCATCAACCACACCAACCACGCCCAACCCTGACTGCTCGGCAAGCCTAGAACAAAAAAATCGGCGGCACCCGGGCGCTAGCCCATTCTATAAACATACTATAAAACCATCTAGTACCGGGTCACAAATGGGACTCGAAACATCTGCTTCGTGTTGGTCTTCTCAAAGGTGGAACCATACGTTCTGGCACCTTCCTCAGTGTTTCCCAAAGGGCAAAGACTGAGACGCGCAAGTTGAGACTGTGACTTGGATCACTTAAGCGTCAAAATTCGCAGCATGTGGGACTCCAGAAACGCTGGAGTCCTATCAAAGAAACATGCTTCCCTTTCGAACATTGAAGGCCTCTCACCATCAGACAAGGAGCGAGCTGTGTCCAGGAGGGGACTGGCAATCGCACAAGCTGCGTCAGGAGACGAGTTTCATAGCTCTTGGCAGTGATCGAGGCATGCATTGAGAACCAAACCTCATAACCAAGACAAACGCAGGCATGATGGCACTGGATCTGGTAAATGGACTCCGGGTCCGCAACAAGTAGTTTTTGATAGTTTTTGAGTATCATGCTTCGTACAATATCTTTCTCCGCCGACTTTTTGCGCTCTTTTGCAACTGTTCAATTTCTATCCTCCTCACGCATACAACAATTATACAAGCCAAATACCACACAACAACCCTCGCAAAGACAATAATGCAACAAAGCCATCACCTTTGACTCACCAGTTTGCTCGAAGCAAGCAAACTAGACTACTCTAGATTAAATGCAACAAATCCATCCGCATCTGTCCATTTGCAAAATTAGTTTCTCCTAATACTTGATGGAAAGTAAAAGGCCTGCAGCCTGCGTAGCAGCTTCAGTCCAAGCTGCTGACATGAGGAGGTACATAAATGCTCCTGGCAGTTGAGTGAGTACTAAATACAATTAGTACAGTCCTTTCTCACAAACAGCGTGAAAAGGCAGTCGTTTTCGCATATCGAAGTATACACAATTCAAGTGAAGAAAATTTCAACGACTCGACCGTGGACCCCAGAGTTGCGCTGGGTACCATAATATAGACGCAAATGTTCTGGAAGTGCGTCCTAGCTTCCAATAAAGGGCTGAAATGTTGAGAAGCTCCAGAAACATTTAAAAGCTTCCCTTCAACTGCTGTGCACAAGTTCTTGATAAACATGTTGCATGCAAGTTGTTGAAGTGTGGTTTGCTGAATGGAAATGGGCAAACCAAGGACGGATTATGACGATGGGCCCTTGTCCGTTCTTCCCTTGGGTCAATTTATCAGTTCTGACTTACATCCTTTCACCTTTCATAGCCAGGTGTGGCATCGTCTCTAATGCAATGAAGAAACGCCATGGCACAGGTAGCGACGTAGCAGCATCCGGGGGGTTTGAAGTGTTACAGGATAGCAAAGCACACCATCATACCAACTCACTCGGAGGTAATGTATATAGGTTCACAACACTTGCAAAAAGTTAGCTTCACATTGCATCATCCTGGCACTGAATAGCCCGCCTGCTAAGGATAAGGTGTGACAGCCCACCAGCCATGTAGGGGTGCCACTGGCTAGGCGGCCCTCACAGAATGCCATAACCGTGAAGCCTGCAAGGCCAAAAGCTTCAGTTCCTCACAGACCCTCGAAGCGTGTTCTGGCTTTTTCGCACTCGGCCGCCTCCACTCATGTCTTTCTTCTCTGGTCTTTCTTCTCTGATTCGAGCAAAACTTGCTTGCTTGTAAGATGGAACACAACAATCTGGCTGGACAATTAGGATATGCGGAAGAGCTTTGCATGGAGAGCCTAACTGCACTGCATTCACGATCAAATAGGTGTCCATTTTCACCTTAGCCGCTCGTCAGCTCGAACATCAATCAGTACAAACACATTATCTGATCATTTTAATTGTTTGATCTGTTTGTACTCATCATGTAAGCACAATAACAAGATGGAAGTCGTTGGTCCTGTGGATCCTGACACCTGTCCATTTGTGGCAAAATGACCGAAAGGGACACTTTCGCCTGTACAAGAGCCTAACATTTACTTCGACAGGTAGCCATTGCGATACTTCACAGACCTTCACCCATTGAGTTCTCCGAACTTCTATCAAGATCCAGGGACGGTTTCCATGACAGGGTCGCGGACGAAAAGGTATTTGAGCGTCTGCCAAAACGGTTTCAACGAAGAGGACATGATTCAACAAGTCTAGCTTTTGAGGGAGGCCTGTCGCTTTTCGACCTGGCCACACTTTCAACAAAGCTGAACGTATGCAAAAACTGCGGCATGGTTATCGCTTTTGAGGCCTATGGCTTTGTCGATTTGAGCTAAATTCCATTAAATTCCTAATTCAAACCGTTCTTTGCTCAACTGGTCATCACACGTTTTGGTGGTTGCTAATTTGAAGCTGAGCAACTGATGTTAGTCCGATGATATCACGGACATCTTCTCGCCAAAGCTCTGCTTGCTTTATGCGGAAGTCCATGATCTGATACTCCGTCTCCTCACAAGAACTATTTTGCGTCGAACATTGTCGAATTGATTTGCCCAAGCGGGGGACTTCACGCAAATTCGCTGCTGCACAAGCATGCACCATGTTGGAACCTGCCTGCCGCATTTTTCGGTCATAGAGGTAATTGTCTCCTCAGTGAAATGACAGGCAAAGACCAGTCCTGTTATATTTATACCTCCTGTTCACGCTTTGAATCAAGAAACATCGCAAATCAGCGTAGCATCAAGCTGAGTGCTGGACGGTTGTACTGGAAAAGGGAGCCACCAGCACCGGCCGCGGCTGCGGCACCAGCTGCTGCAAACAGCGGCATGGACCCGAGAGATTACAGCTGCAAACAGCTGGTATGCGGCTATGGGACCTGCGGAGTCAGACAAGACGTCGAAAGTGGGGAGACTCCAATAGACATGTTTGTCATTGTGTTCGCAGGCTGGTGCAGAAACCAGTCACTGGGGATCGATAGTAGCAGGCAGCAAGTTCCTTTTCTATTTCAACTGCGCAGAGGTCCTCAAATGTTTGAGAAGACGTCAGAAAACAGCGTATATAAATACATATATGTTCGTCACCAAAAATGACTTTGGTTCCGTCTCCTCAAATGGCCACAGAACTCGCAGTGTACATCAACCTCGTGTTCTCATTCTAGCAAGGCAAAGTATTGGTTTCAACTGCAACTGATTTGTCTACAACAATCTTGCATGAATCTTGCAGTTGCAAGTCTCTTGTGCACGTGCGAAAGTGATTGGACATGGCTATTCCTATAGTTCCGCTAAGCTTCCTCCCAAGTATTGTACCACTTCTTGGGCGAATTGCTGCTGTATTTTATTTTGTTGTACAAATCCGATTGAGCAGATTGGTGGCAGGTCTGTATTGCCTGCGGCTCAAAGTGAAACGATCTGCCTTGTGCTTTGATCAAAGGCTTAGCATTGGCCTCATCGCGCTTTTTTCACATCTTGGTGGCCGTGCCACTTGCATGTTCGCAGCCACAATAGCCGACACTAGTCTCCTGCAGGGCGTGCTTCACCGGTTCGTTAAAAACCATCCAAGGCTTGATTGGTGGACCAAGCGTTTGGTCGGCCCAGGTTTGGGACTGCTTGGCCAGCATCGTCCAACCCACAATAACTCATTAAAAGCTTGCATGCATATCATACGTCAAAGCATGGTCTAAACATAAAGAAACAAACTAATTCTCCAGATGCAGAGTGCATACACTTCGCAGAATCCTCTTCGGACACCACTAGTCGGTGTAGCTGTGCGAAGCGCTCTCCGGGCCTCTTGTGCCCTTGAGTCCTTGACATGTTGACAGTTTCGACTCGCAGAATGGGATATGTCATAGCGGTGGCAGAATATGCTGTATCATTTTGTGGACGAAGTATCGAAAAAGGATGTTCATAAAGTGTCCGCTGGGACGGAATTGCGGCATCGATACAACACTTAAGTAGGCTTGCATTGGCAAAATGAGGCCCACAAGCTATCCGAGATCCGTGCCCTGCAAACATAGGGATCAGGCTGTCCTTGGGTTCAAGCAGAATGGGCAGGAATGCCACAGACTTCAGTCAAGCTACTTGCAAAAGTCCATGCTGCAGGGCATGTAGATATGTATATATATATATAATATATATATATGTATATGATAATATATGAACCTACAAAAGGGGTATTATCCACAAATATGCAATGTCTTGTCTCTGCTCCGACTCCATTCAAGCTGCTGCTTTCTTCGGCGCCCTCCGACGTTTCGGGTGACTTGCTGTTTGACTGTTCAAAAAAAGGCAGCCAAAAGGTGCACACTTGACAATCAAGAGAACGTGCGATCGACTGGTATCTGATTATCTGATTGAGCAACTATAATTTTTCTAGTTACAAATTTAAACAAGGCAGTGGGCTGGTTCTTGTCTTGACTGACATGGCGTGTCCATTGCCCGCCTTCCTGCTTCGCTCTGTTCCTGCAAAAAGGCCCAACCAGCAAAAGCTGTGCTTGATGTTTTGTCAATCTTGCCAGGCTTTGTGGTGCCAATTAATGTTCCACCTTTGGTTCCGCCATTGATAGCAATCATTGCTATGCCAGTCATGCTGGCAATGACGTGCCTGAGCCCTACGGATCAGCAGCTCCATGCACATGAGAAAGCGTTGAGATGCCACCTCAAACAGCTGCAGCGAGGACAGTCTGGCAAATGCAGAATTCAGAACTGTTTGTATCAAACATATCCAAGGCAAGTTGCGATCTCTCCGAAGACAAAGGCCAGCTTGCGCTTCATAAATTCAACAACCACTATATGTTCCTACAGTTTTGGCTCGCTGACTCACACGGCTCGTCCAGAAGGAACGATGCCAAACGATGCCTTTTCCAACTGGGCCAAGTCTCTGCATTGGACAGTGGCAAAGGTGGCATGGGTGTTGGCCCGGTAAGACTTCCTCCACTGAACCACCGGTCGTCATTCTTCACGATGCGGTACCTAAGCACGAAAAAAAAGAACGACAAGTAGGCCTACGTGACATGACCATTCGGTCATCATTGCAACATAGGAAAAATTGGAAATTACTGGGACATAAAACCTTTTGGTTAGAAACAACTTGGGTCAAAAAGTGTCCGCTTGACATCCTCAATGCCCCGATATTGGTTGATGAACAGGGCATCCATGAAAGCAACCGCCAAATGATGGCAAATATCAAAGACCTGCAACCGTTTGATTCTATCGAACAGTTCGATACTTCGATGTTGAGTCTATCGCCTTTGGAGAGCCCGTGGATCGTGTTTTAGCAACTCTATCCCGTTATATAGACCTAAATACATTAATCTTCAAAAAATGACTGTGCGCTCACAAATCTGAAAGTCGGCGCTCATAATCTTTAACGAGGCACACCTTGGAAACCGCTGTGAGTGGAAACTCAATAATGCAGCCACTGCCCTGATCGATCCTTAGCAATGCCGGAATGCTCAGCGTTTGGAAGTTTAAAGTAAAAAGCTTAGATGGTTGATCATTGGATTAACATCCCAGGCTCTTGAGGGTTTGTAGATCCTCCAGAATCTGACAGTGAATGTCGGAGTATTCCTGGTGGACTTCAGCATGCAGTTGCGCCAATCATAGGCTTAGGACTTAGGACCGCTCGCACACATTTCAAGAGTATGTAAATCACTTCCGCTGGCCTGGCTGGAGCCTTAGCCAACTCACAAAAGTCAAGCTATCTCTCTCTATCTATCTCTCACCATGCTTACTCGTGTGCTGAAAATACAAACCATGAGGCTGTAGAAGCCATCAGCATGTTCAATCAAAAGCTTCACTTCCTGTTGACATGTTCGGCATGCAACTGTTTAGTTGACCACAAAGCAGTCTTTCCAGATAGTACAGCTGAGATTGATGCTAATTTGTGTCATGTGCATGCCTCGATTGAGGTCCATGACAAAATCCTGAAAGGGTAGAGAAATTTGAAGAGCAACCGAGTAGCACTCTTGATTGGAGCAGCATCCATTTCTAGATGCGTTTTGAAACTGAACACATTTTGTCCACAGTGACCATGTTCAATAGATCATGTCCAAAACATTTCACGAGAAGTCGTAGAAACGGAAAGGTCCTGAAAGACCTTGAGCAGCGTCGCCCGCCGCCTGAGCAAGTTGTGCGACAAACAAACTATGGACATGTTGAATGTCCTCCACTCTCTGGCACAAAACAAACCTTTTCCCAAAGCCAACTTCAATTCGGCTTCTGATTTGCTGTCAAAGTCACTTCTCCTCAGGTTCATCAGCCAAACAGTCAGGTGGTAGCGGATAGCGCAGCAGCCGCGGAAGCTGTATACGGTCCCTGAAACGCTGAAACCGTTTGTGCTCGTGTGCCACTAACGATTCACTATCAAAAGTACAAGACTTTCAGACTGGTTTTGAAACCTCTAGGGCAACGAAACAGAGATGATGAGCTGTACTTTTGAGTCGAGTACAGATGTGTGCGCCTGAAATCATGCTGCCGTGGAGTCATGGACAGGTGCTTTGTCCATTCGCCCATGGCCCCAGCGCGAGGTGAAACCTCATCGGAAAGAAAAGAGTTGAGTGAGATCCACTATACTGTAGCCGTTTGATCAAAGGTTGATAGACTATATGGATCTACATGGTGCATGAAGGTATGAAGGATATAAATGATAGGTGCGGGAATATCGTAGAACTACTTTGCATTTTCTGCATGACCATATGAACTCTACAAGAGGTCTAGAGTTGAGTCATGTAACTGTCACATCGAAGGAGTCATGCTCGGTCAAGAGGTGAACTGGATTCGCCAGCCGCACATCTGCGTCACTAGTGAGTTCCACCTGAGGCAGAAACAAACTTCACACTCCCGCCGACTTTGGAAACCGTTAAAAACTGAAATCATTTGAGAAGAAGGAACGGCTCCAGGGGGGCTTGTCCAATTGATTTAGTGCAGTGAGGCCAAGAAATGTGAGACTTAAGGACAAGGGACCACCTTCATCTCACCACTTACGGATTGCTCATGCCTTAGTCGGGTAGCTCAGCATAGAATGTCATCTGCATTCTCTGCACTGGCTTTATCACACGTCTTGAATGGTTTTGAGCTGTTTTTGCAAAAGATCGGAACATGCTTGTCGTGGTGTACTACTCAAACAGAATCAAACACAGTCGCTTTGGATTCTCAGCGAAGTTGCTGTACATTGCAGCAAAGCAAATGCCTGCGAACAAGGGAACACATCAAGCAATCATCTGCACTGGCAGCTGAACACTCATTGTTGCTTAAAGTGGGCAAGTACCGAAACACATCCAGAGTTGCCAATCAATAAAGCAATCTCAGGATGCTGTTGGCGCGAGTATGATAATCAAAGTATTGTCTGCAAGACAATGTATATAATATATGCAAAAGCATTGGAACATGTAAATCGTAAGTCAAGAATACATTGCTCATCAAATCAACTGCTCACATTGCCGAGTATAAATGTCAACCCTAGAACTAGATTTCAATCTTTAAAAAATGTGCGGTTTGTGCAACTGGAAGCTGTGCAGATCGAAAGCAGGTGCGCATTCACGAAAAAACGCATTGCTGGCACCTGTCCAGCGGCAGAAATGACACCAGGCTGCTCAGCAGTGACTTCTCCTGGTCCAATGAATTGAAGGAATAGTGGCATGGGGTATACAAACATATACAGACTATCTCTAGGACCCTAGGATCAACTGGTCTTTGCGTGTTTTTTTTTCTTTGTACGTTGCCTAAGCAACGTTTACAAGTTCTCTGATGTCTGCAAACTCTTGGGGCTTTCGAAACGAATGATGCAAGGCTGAGAGGTCCCGCTCCTGGCCCTTTCCATGGGCCATGAGTTCCGTCACAGCTTCCCCATGACAAGCGGCTACAAAACCGGAAAAACACTATCCTTTGTGATCTTAAATTAGCTACTTTCGTATTTGTGCTTGAACAAACATAAACAGAAAATTACAACCAGCGGTAATTAGGCAATTGACAGTGGATGCTTGTGCAAAGCGGCCAGCTGAATGTTTGTGCGCGTCAAGCTCGTCATGATTTGCGTCTGCTTTTGTTCTTGTCACATGTCGCGCGAATGCAAGACAAAGTAAAATCTGCAGCCAATCTTGCGCTTTGAATGACGAAATGCATGTTTTGTCAAAAACATCCACCCAGTGCCACCCAGTCCCTTTCACAACAGTTTCAAAGCCTCAAAACTGGAGGGTGCATGGCGATGAGTGATCATGAGTTCTTTCCGAGAGCCAGCCTTCGTCCGATGCCTGAAGGGCGGCACAAGTGTCAATTTTGCACAACTGGTGGCCACCAAAAGAATTGTTGGTTTGGATAAAGCAACTGCAAAAAAGAAATGGCAATCGAAATTTGCTGCACAGGACCCAGGACTCGTTGCTTTCGATGCATTTGCATTTCAAAACCTGGCCTTTCTACATCAAGGTTATGGATGGCGGATAAGGGTGTGCTTGAGCACTAACTCTGCGGTGAAGGATGATAGACTCCAAGTAATGATTGAAGGCGTCCAATCCAAAGCTGAACAGTTGCGAGATCCTATCGAAACGGGAAAGGTCAAAACCCCAAGCATCAAGACAAGGTGAATTCGTTGTCTAACCCTTTGAAAATCAGAAACTCCCTCTAAGCCTCTACTCCAACACCGCTTGTCGAAGGCTCTGAGTGCTCTAAGTCTGAGTGCTCTCAGTGCCCCTGCTCTCGGCTACGCTCGGCCGACTCAGAGGAGGCGCTTCGGCGTTTCTTCTTCTCCTTCAGTACAGTAAATCCTAGTCAAACTGAGTCAAAGATGGTGTTGTCAATGTGACAACATGTCACTAGTGAATCTCATTGTCTCTTTTTTAAGCAATTGAGGGAGAAACTTGTTCGCTCCTAGCTACTTGACGCTACTACATATGGACACAGGATAGCTCGTGCTAATCATTTGGTTCCTAGATTTTTAGGGAAACTTAACTATAGTGCATCATAGTCAATCAAAGACTTCCACTGCATCGAATTGGAACACGATTTTAATCCCTATATCCACACAACACTACACAGCCACGTGGCACGTGGGTTTAAAAAAATCTCAACGAGATGAATGTGAGGACATTGTTGAAGAACTGGTTGCAAAAACCATCAGCTTAGCTTAGGAATATCTACTATACAGGAAATTCATGATGGTTCACCCCGACTCTTTGACTTGAAATTCTTTGAAGGTGTTCCAAATCACTGCCTTCTTCTCTTTTCTTTCGCGCTCGCGACCATCGCGATCTTCTCGATCCCGATCATCCTTACGGTCGCAGAAAGGCATAAAGAGCAAAGCATAGCGATCCGAGGCAATGCAAAACACCCTTTCGCATCCATCATCATTCCAGAAAGAATTGGCCGCTGTGAAAACTCCTGAAGGAGACTCTCGGGTTTGGCTTAACAGCAATACCTTCTCTGAACATGCAGTCAAGGATCATCTTTGCCCATGGCGAGCGAGAACACACGAGGGAGAACCTGGCATTCTACAGGAGAAGTTTCCGTTGTAGGTGAAATGCTTCCGGGCACTGCTTCATTCAGAGTCCAGAACAGCCAAGAACAGGTTGCAATGCTCGTGGAGGTCACTCTGTATTTACAGCAAATCTCCTTACCAAATTGGACACAACGAAGCAATTTTGCCACTCGACATCTCGACTCTAACACAAGCTGGCAGCTCTTGGGCGCAGCTGCAAAGTTGCCCAGGATAAATGGCCAAGGAAGAGGAACGAAGCAGCGACAGAAAAATCCTTTACGACTCTACCGACGTGGATCAATCACACTGGACTGGTTTTCCCTTCAGTGTGGTTTGCACATGCTCTTCATTGAACATCATTGCACACAGAAGCCCTAGCTTGGAAAGCTAGAAATACTTTGGTTGGCACTCCAAGTCACAAACGAGAAATCTGAAGCACAAACCCTCCGGAAGCATCAGACTTAGACTGAGATGCCGAGCCGTCGGTTCGAAGGAAAAGCAAACTTGGCCAAGTCCCCAGCCTGACCCAGTTATGCAAAGAAGCTCCGATTTGAGCAATCAGCCCCTAGTAGCATCCTTGTTCCTAGTAGTAAGGCCAGGAGCCCCCAGTAGCTCTTGTAATCCATTTACGCCCTTTAAGCCTTAAACTCTATACGACAACCAGCTCTATGAAACTCCAAAACAACATGCCAGCGGCTCTGGACCCCATACTCGAATATGGGTTTCATCGGCTGAAGCAAAGGTCCGCTTGACCAAGGGTACCTCACCAGCATGTGTCATCTATTTTTCATGTTCACGATTCCCATATATAAACTAAGGACCCTCAAAGTTACTGTATGTCAATCATATGCACTTAAGTTCTAACGAGTCTACAGGAAATTGAAAAATATTGAGAAAGGATAGGAGGAGGCAACCCACTCTGTTGACTGCGCCATTGAAATCAATGACCTAGAGGTGGACCTAGAGGTGGTGGGACAGCTATATAAACCTTTCAGGTGGTACTGTCTGTACATGTCAACACCACCATCGCTCAGTGTCTGTTTGCATTTGATTGCAGAGGCTGACAAATTGAGCTGGATGAGAATGTAAACGGGTGCTCCCCCATTTTGTTTCATGGAACTGTTTGTGCAAAGGGCAAGTCGCTATTTGAATTTCTGACGACTTTGCATTCCCCAAGCTGTAGAGTTGGTCAAAACATCATTGAGTGGGCACCAGCTGTACTGCAGGCGTCAAATGCCCTGCATAGGTGAGTTCCCGCCTCAGATTGCCAGGTGACGTTGAAGAAATGCGGCGATTTAATATGTAATTTTCTTGTTCTATTGATTCTAGTACGACCTAATGGTTTGTGATTTTCACGCGGCAAATGGCAAGTCTCTCGCTCAGGCTCTCGCTCCAAGCCAAAGTTCAAGGGCTCCGAGCCCTGCCCAAGTTGCGAATGAAACCTATTCCAGCTGAAAAAATGTCTGCAATAGACAGTATCGGGCAAGAGTCTTCATAGTTTTGAAAAAAGAACTTACTTTTTCCTCTGTTGGCCAGATCTGCCATTGACGCAGTCAACTGATGGTGCATCTGGGAAGCGCAAACTGTCGACATACGTTCTGTAAATCAAGTTCCGGGCAAAATCGAGAGTGAACACCTCCATGAACGCAAAACATCAACTCAGAACTACCCAAAGCCCAGAGCTGTCCTTTGCATCTGAGCCAGAACATATCCTTGTGCCACACAAATGATATTATGGAGCAAGAACAACAACAAACAAACAAACAAACAAACAGCCAACCAACCAAACAAACAAACAAACAAAGAAACAACAACAACAACAACAACAACAACAACAACGCGTTTCATGCTTTAAAACAGTTTGCACATGGAGTTTCAAGCGTGATTTTCGCTGCTGCCCGCAGCATTTTCACACTGTCGCACGAAGGGACGGCATCAGGATGGCATCCCATCTTTCCGACGCGGCATTTTCTTGCCATTGCCATCCCCCCAACCCCCCACCCCGTTTTTGTTTATCGATGGCAAGTTCTATGAACCCGATGATAAGTTCTATCAATCCGATGACAAATTATTCTTTTGCATCCGAAAACAGGTTCTATACTCCTGATGACAAACTCTATGAATCTGATGACACGCAGTATACCCACCCACCCCAGATATGATGGCTTGGGCACAGTCACAAACCCTGCGCGCACCATGATTACGGCCCTGAACCCCGACTTATAAGGGGATTTAACATCTGTACTGCGCGCCGAACACAGCAATCGGACCCAACAACAACAACAACACCAGGTTAACATCAAACAGGGAGAAGAACGGAAAGAAAACAGCAGCGAGACACATACACACACACTGACAAACAACGGCAACGTTGGAAGTAAGGCGCCCCCTCGCAGAACCAATCACGAATTGCAAAACCTGTCAAACTGGGCCAAGCAGGCGGAAAGATCATTCAAATCAAGCAACAAATTGAATTTCGGAAGTGCGACCATTTGCGAATGTTATCTCACGAATTAAGCAGAATAATAAATTTAGATAAATATATATACAGCAAACTGTCAAACTGTTGCAACCAAACTCAATCCATAGAGCCGTAGAGATGCCAAGAGAACACTGAAGGACGAGTTCAGCACGAAAAACACATACAGGCGAGGGTTTTGGAACACAAGCCAATCATGCAGCCAACAGCGAGCTGGTTATCAGGATGAATGATAAAAACTACATAAAACTACAACAACCGCGCCGATGCCGACGACCAACAAAAAACGCCTTGTCTGAGACAAAGCAGCTGACACACTGGTCCTGAACACCCGGACACCCTTTTGAAAACACCCAACTACAAACAACGCACGTCGGAGACCCTTGAATACAGCTTACTTTTGCTTTTGTGCCACCGCCTTCATAAACTACTACAAAACTACACACACAGGTCACAGGTCATCTTGGCAACTTTGTATACTTTTCCAGACACCCCTACCCCACCGCTGCCTCCCTCTCTGCGTCTCTCTGGCTAGGCAAATTGATATTCTTTGCCCCAGCCCCACAAACATGCCACGGTCCTATCTATCGATAATCTGCCTTCTTAGAGGGCATCAACCTGCCTCTAGCGCCATGCTCTACTGGCTGCCCTGACCATAAAGAAAGGCTTGCTTGCAAAGGCAAGAGGGTTGAGTGGGGGGGCCTTGCTTGGCGCACTGCTCGCGCCTAGCTTCCTTGCTACCTCTCAGCCTCGCTTGCTTGCTCCAGGTGCCGCTGCGTGTCTCCAGTACGCGTCCAGCTTGTTCTCCAGGCAGTGTACCTTGTACTTCACTGTCTGGAGCTCTGCTGGACTCCCTGCAGGTTTGCTGGCTGCCTTCTGCAGCTGCAAGCATGTGGCTCTGCCTCCCTCAGCTGGCTGATGGACTGGGCTTTCTGACTGCCTGAGACCTGTCTCACTCTCCTGGGCTGGTCTGGCTGCCCAATTTTCCACTGACTCGCGCTGGCCCGTCTGGCTGACTGCCAAACCTTCTTAGCGCTAGCTGACTGACCGAAACCCTGGTTCCTAGTTAAATGGATCCTATTTGGGGAACATCCCATTTGGGGGAGTTTAATATTAGCGGGAGGCGTGTGTTTTAATAGGTGGAAGGGAATAGTGGTGCAGTCAGGCTCAGAATACTTGCTCTGTCACCCTGATGCATATGAATGATGAGCATGTGTGAAGAAGAAACGTGAAAGAGTTGCCGCTACACTGCAGGCCTCTTGTGGCATCAGCCACGTGGCCCACGAAGGGGCCTGTGGGAGATTGGCAAATCGCAACATCTCTCTGCCTGATTGCCAAATCCCTGTCCTTGTTTCTTTTTTATTCATTGACTGTTTCTGAGTCGCCAGTCCTGGATGTCAACTTGCCATATCGGTCAAAGCCCGAACGCCCCCCCCCGTTTGGGCCTCCAAGCTTCTGACACGCTGAAAACAAGCGCTTGAATCACTGGAAGTATAATTATCAAAGTATCCTTTGTGCTTTGACAGCAACTCTATGAAACACTCAGTTTGTTCAGACACTGTGCAGTCTTGAAGAGTCTCCAAAGATTCTCCCAGTCTTCGCATTTTCTTCGATCCAAACTGTACAACTCAGCGGCTCACAGGGCCGACTCTTGGGATGCTACTCTAAAGGGCAGTCTTGATATCCGGCACAATGATCCTGCTTGGTATTTCATGGTACCGGACACAATGGTCACACCGAGACTGGAATTCAGCTCCCTTCACCTTTTGCGTTATATATGTATATATAGTTTTACCCCGAGTACCTACTAAAGAAGCATCCCCAATTAAAAAACACCACGTCCGAAACCCTAAGTTCGGTTTAAATTTGCTTTAAATTGATGCCCTTTCAAGCCGCTACTAAACTACCAACATGGTCGACTTTGGGGGTAGTTTCTTTTATTCGGTTCCAAAATCAACCGTAACTGCCCACATCTGTCCGCCCTGTGTATCCACCATCACACGCCACGTTTACACCAGCAGGTTTTCCTTCCTCCAATGGCACGGACTCTCGCAAACGCACTTGCCACCGAGGTCGTGCAAAACCGCATGGCACAGCGACATCACCTTTCGAAAGCTTTGGTTGTTAGTCTAGTGAAAAATCAGTATTCTAATAAAGGTTTTTTAGGTGAAAAGGAAGACCCTTCGATCTGGAGGTTTTTTGAATTTTTGATACGAGTTTAATCAAGGATTTTATATAACACTTTTCTGGATGACTTTTTGGTTTTGAAGCTCTTCCCAGGTGACCCTATTCTGGACCCCCCGATTTCAGGGACCCCCTATTAAAAAGAATGCGACCGAGTTTCTCTTAATAAGGGGAGGTTTTTTTTAAATTGGTGGACAGGATTATATATATATAGCATGTAACTGTTGCATACTTTTACAATGTAACTATTTTGGATCATCGACCATTCGGTTGGGCTGCAGCTTCCAATCAATTCAAACCTTGAGAAGGTGTCCTACACTGGCTTGGCCAGCTTCAGAACAAAGCCCCAATTGACTTTGAGTCTGGAGCTTCCAAAAACTCTGGTCGAGAGCACTCTCGTCCAAGTTCAATTTCAAAGTCGGCCAGTACCCGCATGTACCTCACCACGGAGCAACAAAAACACAGATTGCTCTCAGAAGTGACATCATGCTGCCAGGCTTGCTAGCGGAACAGGGCAAGATCTAAAGGCACACTACAAATTCAACCTGTAGATCGAGCTGCATAAACCTCACAGGAATCAGCCGTATGACCAGTCATTTCATGGGCTGAAATTACTTCTAAGAAGGATATGTTGGTCCGTATGGATTCTGCAAATTGTTGATCATTTGGCTCGACAGCCCTTCCTGAAGTAGATGTACGGAAGTTCTGTCAAATACTCATATTCTAGAACCTAACAAATACAAACCACGGAGTACAAACAAATAGAACATACCAAAACTACCGAAATATGCGCTCTCTCTCTCTCTCTATCTCTTGCAACCTCAAACAAGTCCCAGCTGTACAATGTAAGTTCTAAAGCAGGTGCAGCCCCGGACAATAGAAAGTCAACTTTGAGAAGGACAAAAGTGAAGGCACGCGACCCTTTCATAAGAACCCCTTTAGAGTCTCCTCTTGACCTTGAGTAGCCAGAAAGCTTACTCCCTTACTTTATTAAGTAGGCGCCTACTTACAAGTAAGAGCGGGCTAAATACTCGCAAGATTTCAATTCACAATTTCAAGCTTCACTGGTGAACAACCATCAATCTGGCTCTCTGTGAGTTCAAAGCTACCTCTTTTGGTGACATGTAGATAGATAAATCAATCAATAATAGAAATATGTATTGAATACATCAATGTGCTAGCGCGGTGCTAGAGCTGTACTAGCGCCTAGCTTGTGTTTTACTGCATTTAGCTGGGGGCCCGCCTCTGAACGAAATTGTTCAGCAAGCAAAACACTTGTCATTATTGCCTTGATCTAGGTTCGGTGACCAGGACTTCTGGTCGCGTGCCTGTTAGTTTACCAAAAACGGAAAAGTCTGAACCTTTGGCCTTGGTGCTTCGGTCTGATTGCGGGTCGCTTCTCACGAACCAACTTCAGGGCGACGTCCAAAGTAAGGCCTTCAACGGCCATGAGAAGTGCCATGACAATGATGGCAGAGCGGTTGCAACCCAGTGCACAGAACACGTAGATCTTGCCTTGGCAAAAATTGCAATTACTATATACTGAAGCTGCAAGCAATTTCACCAGCCAAGAGCAGGAGCACAATCGAGAAATCTATATAGAAATCATGAAACTGAAACTGGAAAGGAAAGCCACATATGATAGTTTCTGACAGAGTGACATTCAGGTTCCTCCAAGGCTTTTTGAGCAAATGCCACTGCAATCTTGAAGGCTGTAAGACATTCTGCTTCGCTTCCTTTGTCCTCAAGGTTGAGGATCAGCAAATGCTCGAGCTTCTTCATGACCTTGGTGCTTTGAAGTTGCATATCCAATAGCACACACTGCATGTTTTGCATAGACTCTAGACAGATAAAAGGCCTTTTGCTACGCTAGGGAGTCAAAGCAACACAAGAAAGTGTGTCCAAAATGGTCCTGTGCATTGTGCATTCTTCAAAAAGAGCATTGCTCATTAGTCCAACTGTTTGTTTCCAAGCAGCTGGCGAAACATTTCGCTCCAACGCTGCACAAATCCCATGGGTTGTCTTCTCCAGCTGCCATGCACCATCTTGCAATGCACCGCCAAGGCACAGCCAGGGAGTAATTTCGCTCACGACCTAAGTCAGAGCACAATTGGCAGCACAACGTCCTCTCTAAACAACTTCAGAACAGGTGTGCAAGCAATGTCACATGCATTCACCATCAAGTCATATCAAGTCTACAGTTGTCCCTGCATCCACTCATGATATCAAACTTAGAATGGTTCAGAAATGTTCGGAATGACAATGGAGATGAAGTCAGGAGGTGTTCTTACACAAAGACAGATACAACAACCCAATGACGCCAAGGCCTTCCTATAATAATCTCCATGTTTTCACACCAGTGTGTGGTTCCTATGGGCCCTTACAGCTTGACTTGACTCAGGTGGCAAGCCACAGTCTGCAAACGAGTTTGCTCTCATCTGGCCGTATGGCTAAGCTACATGAGTTTGCGATTGCTTGTACTGCTCCTTTGCCCTTTGGCACTCTTCCACAAAGTCCAGAAGCCTGGAGAAAGAACGACAAATGGAGGATCTAGGGAAAGACTTTCCAAGAAACAATCTGCACGTTGGGATCAGCACCTTCAACTTCACAGCCAAACAAGAACATGTCTCAGAGAAATTCTCCCCAAGTAACGTACTGGCAAAGGTGGAGATTTGCATCAAGTACCCGAAGCCCAATCAAACCTCCTAGACCTAAATCCATCCATGAAATCCACCTTGTGGTTGTCCTTTCCAAGTTTGCCTTTGATGAGGAGGCCTTGAGTCTGTGATCTTTGGAGGATTCTTTGTCGTGCGGATGCAGTTTTTACAGCGTGAACTCTCCTTTCGCCATTGTGAGCCGGAAAACTGCTCCTTGCAAGACGGACCAAAATCAAACTCTCAAACCTAGAACACTTCGAAATGCCCAAATGCCCAAAAACATCCAAAAACAAACATGAGTATTGATGTCAGTGCCAAGACTGATGGGTGTTATCCGCAAGTTTCGGATGGCCCTTTGAAAAGCATCCGTTGCCAACAAGGAAATAAACTGTTGATCAAGACCAAACAACACTAACAAAACTGCTATCAGTGCATAAGCGCAGAAACGATCATAAAGGGAATCGGAATATCGCCAGTGAAAGACATGAGAGCTAGTTGCATAGGATGCACAAAGACCATCAAAGAGCTAAAACATCCCAAAACATCCTAAAACCAGGAGCGCAAAAGCTTCCACCCAGCTTCTCCTTGGGCAATTCTTCTGCACATGAAGTACAAATCCTCCTGGTCTCAAAGGTTTCGAGCACTGACATTGAGCCGCAACTGCGCAAGGGCACCATGCACGGCTGCAAAAAAACACGCGAGACTGTGCGAGATTGCCCATAAACCCAAAACAAACAAGGTGTTCACAGGATCCAAAACAACAATAAATACACAGAAGGAAACACTAGTCTAAGGGACACAACCAGACACTGTGTGTGTAATTGTGTGTATCTCTTTCGAGTCGTGCACTTGTGCAGGCAAAGACAAGTGAATGCAACATGATGCTGCGAGATGATCATCAAGACGCCGTTGGTTACCCCAGAATTGGAATACCAGTAGCTATTAAGTATATAACGGAATAGTAATGGTATGTAGAATATTGTAGAATAGTTGCAATCCTCCAGAGTGTCTTGGAAGCTCAGTGCTTTTCCCTCGTAGACTTCTCGGTCTCCTCACGGACTCTACATGAGCTGGGGGGACGAAAACTGGACCAGCGAGGCAAGGCCTCCCAAAACACCCACCGAGGCAAGGTCGAAACCGCCACGTGCAAAGCAGCATAGCACTGTGCACTCGATTTGTGCGGGAATTCACTTGAAGAGTGGAAGCCCAGCCCTCGGGTCCTGCACGCGTTGACAAGGTGTTTTTCAGATAAGTCATACACTATCACCCTAGTAGCGTCCTTGCTCCTAGTAGCGAAGGCCCTTTGCTCCTAGGAGCTTCTTGTTTCTAGTAGTAGGGGCCCCTAGTAGCATCCTTGCTCCTAGTAGCTATCATACAGTATCATAGGGAGATTAGTTTTCATGATCACCAAGGGAAACGCCACAGAAACAATCGGGTCACGTTTGTTCTCTGCCTCAAGGGTCTTTTTCTTTGTTTTTTTTTTGTACTTGCAACTCCAGACACCGTGGGTAGTGAAATTGATATGTCGATGCAAAGAATGTAACAGACCACGGCTGCCACGGCTCCCATGCCAACAGGTTTGGTTTGTGAATCAAACATATGCAGAGTTCTCACTGAGGACTCACGACAAGGACGCTACTAGGGGCTCCTGGCCTTACTACTAGGAGCAAGGACGCTACTAGGATGTTGAAATCATGACGTTACCTGCGTTAGCTCACCCCTCACTCCCAAGAGGTCCATGCTGGACTTCATCTCAGTAGTGCGGAACAACTCCAGGATCTGTTCCTTCTTGGACAATGCCTTGAGAAAGCGCGGAAACAAGTCAACCTTCAGCAAACATACCAAAGGCTGAAATGGATGCCCAACTACTTCTCTTGTTTGTGCCATTCGGCACCCAAAATGAATTCCAAACTCTCAAGCCTTGACCAAACCTTCAGGTCGCCTTGATTTTGTCATCTCCTTGCAATGCAGTCGACACGTCCTCGTTCTCAATCCCCACCTGCAATTTCTTGCAAATGGCATTAGTGCAAGACACCTCTTTAAACTTTGACTTATGACGGCACGATATTGTTATACGATTCTAGAAAGTTGAGTGTTCCCTGTCGCAGGTCAAGCGCTCTGGGCTAGCGGCTAGAGGTATTCACAAACTGGAGAGTATCATCTCAAGCCTCCTCGCACAAAGCATCGATCTCCTCATCCGTCAGCTCTGAGAGACGTCGGATCATGATCTCCTGGGTTTGCCCAGAACCCTTCAGCAGATTTGGCAGTCTTGGAAGACACGCGAGGTAGATCTGTCAGGCCAAAACACTGGCACAAACTGAATGACAAAAAAACGGTCAATGCGCATTCTCAACAGCGTTTCGACTCTTCCTGCTCGTAGTTCGAGAGCTGCTTGGCGTAGGTGGTTTGCTTGTTCTCCACTCGCCAAAGGTACCTCTTGAACAGTTCAACCGGACCACCTGATTTCGCTGCGGTCCATTGGTCCATGGATTCCAGTTGTGTCTTCTGTCGTTTTATGTATTTTTCGTCACAGCTTTTGCTCGTGTAGCAGCGTAGCATGGCGAACCAGCCAAACATGGCAAGGCTTCACCCAAAACAAGATCTGGCAGGCGCACATTGGCCCTTGTATGATCTCATCGTTGCTCGTTTTGTGCTTGCACAGCGTGTGTCTAGCATGATCTCATCTCACATCGCAATGCATGCCATGCTGGTGGTGTCCAGCTGCATGTCTCTCAACGACAAAAACCCAGAAATGCTTTGGAGGGCAACAGCTGCACCCTCAGTCTGGGTAGAGAAGCTCCTCTCCGAACCATTTCCTGGCATGGAAGACATAAGATATGGACTAGGCCCACTACGCAGAAGGACTAGGCCAAATGTAAAGCTGATGGCGAACGAACAACAGGAAACAACACAAGAGGATGCTTCTATTCGCAGAGTTCTACCGTTGATGATGTGTCAAAAAGGATCCCAACAACAGCAACTTGATATCAATGCAAGTGCGATTCTTGCAGTTGTTCTGTCTATTATGTTATATTGTCCTTGTTCTGCTTCGAAAGCTACCAAGGTCAGGCCTGCTGATGAGATGGTTTTGGGTCGAGAACATTATCGCCTGAGGCACAAGCAAACCAAGTCACGAAACAGGGTTGAAACAAAAACCCTGTTGGAGCATTATGATTTCCACAGCCCAGGCCAGGAGCATGGGCTGCAACGCTTCAGTTGAATTGGACAATCGTTTCTGCATCCGGTCAAAAACGACTGCAAAGAATAGTAGCACAAATTGCAACACAAAGGCCAGGGCCAGGGTATACTGAGATGATGTCGAAAGCAAGAGCTTGAAAGATTTGTTTCCGGGAAGCACCAACCGATAAAACAGGAGACCCTCCGGCTTCAAGCTGAGTGCTTGACGTTGTGCGGCGCAACTTTCATTAACTCTGGTGCCAAGCCCCGGAAGAACTCGCGAAAACCTGCACGAGCACAGAAGTTCAACGATAGAACTGAACCAATGAAGGAAGGAAGGTGCAAACACTTGCTGGAATTGCAAGAAATATGAACATGTCAAGAGACAAAACAACGTGCAAGCAAAAACCTAATACCTATAAGCAATCTCCATCGTTGCACAATGTTTGCTGGAGGGAGATTCAAACAAATTATACTTGTTCACATGCTAGGCAATTTATATAATCAAATATAAGATAACCAAGAAATACCAAGAAACTCAGGATTCACTACTGTCAAACTGCTGAGTCCGCACCGAATAGCCATCGTATTGGTGAGCCTGAGAAAACAAACACAACAGTGACAGTTACTCAGAACATATCTCCAGTTCTTCTGTCGCTGATTATGATTGTCTCCATTGACGACAAAAGCTTGTATTCAGCAATTTCTAGCAATTCAGCAATTCCATCATGTTCCATCCAACAGTGGGCAATGCAGCTGGTGACAAACGCAACACCGAGCTGAATGCCAGCCTTGGTTCCGCAATACACCGGTGAGGAAAATGTGGCGGATTGCCTGAAAGGCTCATCGTGTATGGCGAGTCCAATAGTAGCGTCCTTGTTCATAGCAGCGATGCCCTTGTTACTAGTAGCTTCTTGTTCCTAGTAGTAAGGCCAGGAGCCCCTAGTAGAGTCCTTGCTCTTGCAAGTATATAATCAAAATATACGACTTTCATTGACTTCGTGTCAGTCTTATTGGACACACAGCAAAGTCGTTAGACTGCCAGCCGCCCGAATCAACTTAGATCGATTTCGCTGCTTGGATCTCTTGCCTGCCACACGTTGGTGTAGACCAAAGGCCGGCCGCCAACGCCTCAGATTGGCTACAGTCATCGTGTGAGGTCAACCTACGTCATACACAAAGCAATACTTCAAACACAAACACACAAACACCCAGTATTTGCATGGACGGCACTCCCCAGGTTGATGTCAAGCATGACTTGTTTTCAAAACTTGTTTTCCTCTTGGACCCTTTCCCAGCGCGCGTGCAGGTGCTTGCATCCAAAAAGCCAACCATTTGCATTTGCCGCCGCACCAGGTCCATGGGAAACATCGCAATTGACGCAAAGCTGCCTGTGCTTGTTTAAGCTGTCAGAGCCGAGGATGGTAGAGAATTGCAAAGCTGTTAGAAACAAAGTAAAACCAGAATTGATCAAACCCAATGGTGGAAATCCTCATATAGATTTTACAATCTTACATGATTCCGCAGAAAGTGGCACACAGTGGCGAACTGGAACACTGACCTTTTCTCTTGACACACGCGGGTGCATATTGGTGCATATGTGTGCGTGTGATCCACCCGTTTCGAATGCATTGGACAAAAGTGAACTATGCAATATGCATCATATGCCACTATATGCCATATGCATGACGTCAGGCGCCACCTGCACAAGCGCCAGCGCAGAACGTCAGGCTAAAGCAGCCAGGCCTTGGACAAAGTTCCGACTGCAATTCGACGGCAATTGGATGAAAAAGAAGTCGTGCTTCGTTCAAAAACAGAAAGCGCATTGAAATATAGCTCTTTGGACAAACTCCTTGGACAAAAATAAGAAAAACACTTTGTCAAAACAATAATTATACCGGCATAGACCCCAGATAGCACTTCAAGAAAAGGATGGCATGGCAAGAGCGGGAGACAAGCTTGGGAGACATCCCACTCCAAGCCGGGAAAAGGATGGAAAAGGTAAACAAGACCTAAATCATCTGTATAGCAGCATCTGCGTCAAAGGCAGGCAAGAAAATGACAAGGCGGCAGCGGCAGCCAAGAGCGAAATCATGAAGGGAGACAAGCTTGAGAGACAAGGCGGCAGCGGCAGCCAAAAGCCATATCATGAAGGGAGACAAGCTTGGGAGACAAGGCGGCAGCGGCAGCCAAGAGCGAAATCATGAAGGAAGACAAGCTTCACAGACAAGGCGGCAGCGGCAGCCAAGAGCAAAATCATTAAGGGAGACAAGCTTCACAGACAAGGCAGCAGCGGCAGCCAAAAGCGAAATCATGAAGGGAGACAAGCTTGGGAGACAAGGCGGCAGCGGCAGCCAAGAGCGAAATCATGAAGGAAGACAAGCTTCACAGACAAGGCGGCAGCGGCAGCCAAAAGAGAAATCATGAAGGGAGACAAGCTTGGGAGACAAGGCGGCAGCGGCAGCCAAAAGCGAAATCATGAAGGGAGACAAGCTTGGGAGACAGGGCGGCAGCGGCAGCCAAAAGCGAAATCATGAAGGGAGACAAGCTTGGGAAACAAGGCGGCAGCGGCAGCGGCAGCCAATTCAGCAACCCATCCATTGAGAAGTAAGAACCCCCATAGCTTCGCTATCTGGGGAATAATGTCAAACAGCTTAGACTGCACAATGCACTGCACATGTGGTGCAGTCCAATTTCCAAGGCAACCAAAAAGGACTGATTCTCTCTTGACACGAAGTTCTCCATGAAATTCGAACAAGTTCCTGAGTGGCATAATGGCGGGTTGGGCTAGGCATCTGGCTCCAACCCAAGCTTGACAAAAAGACGTTTGAACTCATCAAATGTTGTGAAGTTGATGGCCTGATGGCAATGCGGCGCAAGAAATTGTACGAGTATCTTCAACACAACCAAGTAAAGTCCAAACAATGCCCATGAACCATGTTGCAATGCAGGTTGCGCTTTCATGTTGAAATATCTTGTGTACTGGGGTTGGCATGTTCACAGACCTCTTGACCCGTTCTGCTTGCAGGTTGCAACTGACTTCCACATCGAAGAAGAAATACACAACACTTCACGAGGTCCTTTTTGCAATGGTCATGCGCTTGCACCTCCTTTCTCATGAATCTTTCAATTTCTTTTGGAACCCAAATGCAACGCAGCAGTTGCTTCGTTGGAGTAGGAATGATTTGTTTCTTTTCTTTGCATGCCCCCTTTTTCCATTTCTTGTTTACCGTCGGCAAACGATTTCGGCAAAAAATGAAGAAGGTGTACGTTCCTACACTCTGCAAAACAAATGTCTGGTAGTCTGGTTTGTTTGGTATTTTCCGCAATAAGCTGCAGAAATACATCATAAAGCCCTTCATGTTTGCAGTGGGCACTTGCGCAAAGGAATTCTCGGAAGTAAAACACTTGACTTGACTCGAAGAATGTTCAAGCACAAGTAAAATCATGGGGCTGCATACTTACAGCACTTGATCATGAAAACAACATGACCACACGAGCCATCAGCGTCTGTCATCCGCACTTACTTTCAAAAGAAACCCAAGTTTGTTCAGCAAAGACAATGCAACCATGCCAGTTCCCTTCCACCTGCCTTCGACTCTTGCATAAAATGTCTTCAAATATTCGAATATATTTGCTTTGGTCATTAGTCAAGGTGCAATTGAGGGCGTTGTGCTGCACAGGGACACGCTGATTCCTCTGTACAAACCTGTCCGTCGATTCAACAACTGGTTTGCATTCAATGACGCAGCAAATATTATTCAATTTGGCATTCAAGAGCCAGGAATTGTTAAGTTTCCCTAAAAATCTAGAAACCAAATCATTAGTGCGAGCGCTTCTTCAAAGCTTCCTTGAAGAAGCGTGAGCTATCCTGCGTCCAAGCTACCTAGCTACCTCGGGCTACCCCCCGGCTTAAAAAAACAGTTTGCAGTAGTTTGCCGTGGTTTGCGTTCTCTGCATGGACAATCGGATGGTGACAGCGGCTCCCACATGTTCACTACAAAACAGTGTTGGTCATCCCAAATGTCCGTCTGTGTTCAATCGTCATTTCTGTTTGACTGTGCTACAGAAAAAGGTGAAAGACAAGTGATGTTCAATTTGCTTCTTGAGGGGTGTTCCAAGCAGAACAAGGCCTCGAACGCCTTCATCCCGGCAAATCTTTTTCGCGCAGTCGATAATGCCGGAGTAGTACTCAGTGCGCCTGGCAAACGCAGTTGCACATAGCGACTAAGCCGGTGTCTGGTGAAGCTGGTGCTGCCAATCTATGACCGTGATATGACACAATCATATTGATGATTATTGATGCTGACTATGCTGCGGCCAAAGCGAATGCTCTCTCGCAGGTTTGCGTCCGCTGTCCATGCCGGCTTGACGTTTGCGCCATCAGTCGAGTCTTGATCACATCCAAAGGGTGAAGGGTGCAAACCTAGTTGGGCAGTCGGAAAGAAGGATAATGAATACTATGTTACTGTTAGCACAACACTACACTCACTAGGCATATAAATGAAAGAGATGGCATGTGTTATTCTTCAGCTTGCTTGACCCATCAGGGCCCCCAGCCGCTGCACACGCAGCTCCACCACCCGCCAACAAGTGCCGGCTCTGGTCACAAGCGCAGTTCAATCTTATCCGTTTGAAGTGAAACTAGTCCGGTCCCCCAAGTCTTAGGCTCAGCAAACCAACCAGAATCTGTGATATGCACATGAAACCGTTGCAGCTTGCTGCCTTCCGTTGCAAAAACATGCAAAAACAAGGCTTCAAGACTTGAACTAAACTATGCGAGCATATAGACCCCAAACAGTTTCAATTCTTTTTTGCGTCAACTCCTTGAATTCCAATGTTGGTGGTAACAGTTAGTTATATTCCTATAGCCTCCAGCTCTTTGGAAATGGCATGTAAGCAAAAAATGCTTGAAAACAATAGCTCCTGATTCCCGGATCACATGTGCAAAAACAAGAGGATATATGTCATGAGAATATCCGAGAATGATATCAAATTCGAAACGCTGTATCACTGTTGCATTCATAGCCACTCGAAAATATAGGCGGTGGAGAAAGGGAAAACGGGACAAGGCTCAGACCAGGCGGTGATAAGAGGGCTGGCAACCCGGACAAGCAAGACAGACGGACCAGGACAATGCCTGGACAAAGCCCTCACAAGGCGAGAACGAAAGCCAGTAATCTGCTTGGGGAACAAAAGCTGTCACACGCTTTCAGCAATTGCTTGAAAAGTGTCTCGCACAAATGGCATGGTCGGATTTCCACCTGGTCTGGAAGCTTGGAGGCATAATAGCTTTGCTGCAGCGTCTCTCTGATTGCGGCCTTGGTGTCTTGCGACACAATCGGATTTCAATTCATCTTGATACAAAAATGGTTGCCAGACTTTCAGGAAACCAATGTGGCAGCTCTGTTGTACTCGATATTGGACATGATGGACTGAATGCTGGACAATGTACTGTTCAGCTGTCTGTGGTTCTGCTAATCTAAGATCTTCACATTGGCATAGAAGGTGATCTAGGCCACGGACCAACATGAACTAAGAATCTTCACAGTAAACACATGTAAACACCCTCTTGAGTCTTGATGCACTTTGCTTGTGCACAAAGTTCCAAACAATTCCAAACAGCAAGATTTCACTCTCTCTCTCTCTCTCTCGTGCGAGCCAACGCAAGCATGCTATCAAGCCCGCACAAAGGTTGACACAACGGATCAAGGTTGAGGTCACCCAAGTGATTCGCTCGACATGATTCACGTTGAGAAACCATATTTCTCCTGAACATTGGAGGTGTTGCAGCCGTCTTCGACATGGAATGAGTTGTTTTGGGGGCAAAGTATCGCATCTGAAGTTCACCGATTCAGCGGAATACTCGCAGTCTCTGCTGGCGTCCAGGTTGCTGAAGTGTATGGAAAACGATGAAAGCATGTAGCAAGATTCCTGCGGGCAGGGCACGATGCACTCAGTGTGGAGAGGAGCTATTGCGGGCTATCTGCCAACTAAATATCATCAAAAAGTGATATGATACACTATCTCGCACGTGCTGTCGTTTTGTATAATCGAGGATTGCAAATTGCAATGCCCAGTAATACTATCTATGGGTGTTTCAAGATTGTCTCTCTAGGTTATGTTTGTCCAAGCCCCTCCCTCTCGGGAGCTGCGGCAGTCCCTCGCCAGAAGCCGGTGATGCCTTCCTCCAAGTAAATCTTCCTGCAACGCAAATCGATGCAATGTCTAGTGATGTCCACAGAGATCAACACAAGGGCATCAAGTGTAGCATCAAGCCAAAGTCTCAACAGAAAGAACAACGTACAAAGGAAGTACGCTGGTGTCTTAACCTCGCCACTGTCTGCACTCTCTTTCCTCTTCGGAATGTGTGGGTTGTGGGGGAAACAATCAGCACAGGACCACGTCATGTAGGAGCAACGGGACTCCGTTCCTGAGACTTTGAAATAGGTACCTTGGATTGTGCACGAAACGTTAATTGGCTTCACGAAACTCTCATCTAGAAAACAGGCTCTGATTGGAGCAGACACGTAATGTTGCTCAAACAAGCTAAGCAAAGCGAAGGAAGCAAAAAAGAGTTAACACCAACGTTACGTCATGTTACGTCTACATTGTGCTTCTTTAGGACGGTACTGGTTGTTGGGATTCTTCCCATCGACGAACTTGTGGGGCCGCATGGATTGCACCTCGTGCGCAACCCCTCTCTGCTCTGTCTCTTGGACCGGGCGCACTGATCCAACACTGATTGCACAATGGACATGAAGAATTGGCCTAATCCTACATTGCATCATTTGGTAGCAGCCAGGTAGAGCTGAATATTGAATTGGCTCCTGTCCCTTCACCATGTAGTATGCGTGCCTGCATCAAGATCGTAACACGGCTCAGCGGTGCTACAGCAGTCTTGGAGACGCAACCAGCCTTAACTTGGCATGGGTGCAACACACAAGGGAACATGATCAAAAAAAGCTGTATGGCTGGGACATACATTGTGCCAGCTGGTTGCTGGTTACTGCTACTGCTTGTTGCTGCCAGCTGACGGTTGCTGTTGTTTTGCTTCTGGGCATTTTTTTGGCAAGAAAGGAGCGGCTGAAGAGAATGCTAACCAATCTGAGGCACCCACAATGCCACCTGCGACAACCTTCTTTACTTCCGGCAATGCATCGATACACCTCGCCACTGCTCAGCAGGCCAAGGCATTTCTAGTTCGCAGCTGGTGCACAGTGCACACAAAGACTATGAAAGCAACAACAACAGAAACAAAGCAACATGGCATTTCAGGTAGTACCAGGTTCAATTCTCAAGACTCAATGGCTTGCCTTTTGATGCCAGGAGTGGGCCAAGAACATTAAGACAGCATTCTGAACAGAACTCAACTAGTCAAGCAGTTGCACGGCCTCCTAATTAGGCCATCTCCATTCATGCCAGGCCTGTCCAGTCTTGGGCAAAGGTGAGCTAAACTAAGCCACATCAGAATCATCAAAACGCCTCTTCACAACTCGTCTTCACATCCAAAAGTACGAGCGCTTCTTCAAGGAAGCTCCCCCGGCCGCCTTTAGGGCGGCGGGGCAGGCTTCCTTTAAGAAGCGTGAGCTACCCTGCGTCCAGTTACTAGAAGCTGTTTGCGTTTTGCTCCCGAAAAAGACTGCTCAACATCCCACCTCAAAGGATCGATCATAGCCTCTCACCTTTCGTAATAGTCCCATGCTCAGGAGCTTCTCCAAACCAATTAGGACAATCTTTCTGCGATCGTTGCCACAATGCTTGGTGGTTTGTTCGTTTGAGTATGCCTCCTCAGGTTCCTGTATGATTGGTGCTGAATGCTATCGGGAGCTTCTTGTCCATAATTGTGTTTGTCCTTACTTCCCAAGTAGAGTGGTCTGGCATAATCTGACACTTGCTGTGTGTGTGCATATCGCTTCATGACACTTAGAGGGACTCTAATCGACTAGAATCTCTTTCACATGTCAATCGAAATGCTGTATCATGATCTGCATGAGGGCTGGGAAATGATGGGCTGTGGAAGCGAGTAGTAAGCATGCTACGCCCAGCATCTCGAAGTTGTATACATTACCGGAAGAACTCAAACACAAAGATACCGTTTGACTGCGTTTCTTTCGTTTCCAGATGGGGTTGATGCTTGGGTTGATAGGGGTGACCTCCAAGATCCAACGGATCTAAATTGTTCTTGCATAGAAGATCATAGAAAGGGCCGCGTTCCAAAAAACACACACATTATGTGCTCCTCGTTTTATCATGTTCTAATCCTCCTTAATAAAAATACTTCTCCAATAGGCATTCCAGGATGAAAGGAACATGCCCGCTGCCCAGGTTGCAAAGTTTGCAATGCCACTCCGGAAAAGGCTTTAGGCATGGCAACTAGGATTTCGTTGCGAGACATCTCTCAGTCTCTCCAGCCGTCGGAGGGCACTGCGACAGCCAGATCATAAATCCAGCCCTCGAGGACACGTGTTGACACGTGTTCCGCAAAGGGCGTATATCTCCGCCGATGATTGATGATTCGTCGAAAAAAAGGCTGTTCTGTTCTATGGCAGGACCCCTGCTGATCGACTTGTGACATTCTACTGTGACATCCACCTCATCTTTGATTTGTGTGTTGAAATCAAAGCATGATGCACTTCAGGCCCATTCATGACAAGAAAAAAACAGTGAACACCAAGAATGCAAATTATGATGCTGCCCTGTTGCAACCAAGGCTCGAGTATGTGAAAGTGACTGCCATGCCTGCCTCAGTGCAGAGCTGCAATCCGCTGTGCAGACCATCTGCAGACCCTTAGACAGGAATGATTCCCTCCAAAATCACAAATGATTCCATCTCCGACGTGTCCCAATGTCTTCCGAGTCTTCAGTGTACTTTAACTTGTACAACTCGAAAGACTCCCTTCTTTGCGTTTGAATGCCGCAACCAATAAACTCAACAAGCCATACCCCGCCTTGGTCCAATCCATGAAGAGCTCGAAGAATTTCTGGCCAACGATTACTGCAAATACCCACTGGCTGACAACTGACAACTCAAACGGCTTTTGTGGGAGCAGCTCGTCTTGCAGACAGGGAGAGCAGGTTGACTATATTAAGACTCATCTTCCGGCTGGCTTTAAAATCACCAAGCTGACCTATGAGCGACTTCATTGACAAGCCTCGAGACCAATGCCCAGGGCAATTGCAATGGCAGAGCCCAACAACAGGCCGCCATTGGTGCTCCTTAAGACGTGTCATGTCTTAAGTGGTTCAAAACCTGAAGGGTTGACAAACGCATTTTGTCTCATCAATCTCTTGAATGCATTGGCCTACAATCGCCCTATCTCCCCTGCAGGGTATGGTTAGCGCGTAAGAGTCTCAAAGCCTTTAGAGTGCTTTGTTCTTCGTAACTGGGGCGAGGCACCAGCGATCGATAAACTGTAGGAAAGGATCATCCTCCTGCCCGTATAACAGCCCTGAATTGTTTGAGAAAGTATGATTTGCAACGACTGAGCAAACCCCTAGCTTCCTACAATTCCTACAAAAAGCTGCCATCTTTGGCAAAATCAAGTTCTGAAAAATGGACAAGAAAACACATGCAAAAAGATCTCAATGTAGTGATATGTCATCAAGTCCACACGCTGACATCACCTTTTTGCAAGCTCAGGCTGCGCATGCTCATACAATTTTTTCGACACTATTCCTCCACTTGTCAGCTTGGCTTGGCTTGGTTTGTCAAGACTTAGATAGACGCTCTCTGAGCAGGTTCAATTCATGCGATGGAAAATATCCACTCTCAGTTGCTGTTGCTGCCTAAGGCGGGGAAGTCGCTGCAACGGCATCAATTGACAGTGTAATCTCACCAAGTTCTCAGTTGGATGTTACATGGTTGACTTCTTTTCATGTGATATTACAGATCTGATCTGTGTTCTTCTAGACGTCAATATATGCTCGCATGTACCTTTGACTCAAGCTGCCCTCATTCGATGGTGGTGGGTTCTCATGTTTCATCTTGCTATGATTCCGGCCTTTGATTTTCTAGCAAATCCACTTTGCAACCTCGTTCCAGCGGTGGCACTTTACTCGCTTCCGCACTCATCTGAGATAACTGGGAACGCCCCAGAGCAGGCAACCCAATGGCTGCCTGACTGGGACACAACCATTGATTCCATTGATAAGTTTAAGCACCTCTGCTTTGCAGATGCATGGTTAAAGCAAGGGAGCCTGCAGGCAGATACTTCTCGTGACAGCTTTGCATCAGACAAGCACACGTTTCACAGCTTGACTGGAGTGTTCTGTCTTGCACCCGCCCAGGCTTCTTTGCCCAGCTCGAAACCCGCCGCAGGGTCAAGGTGATACAAGACTTGGCTAGTCTGCAAAGCCTGCTTGCCAGAAGTGTGGGCACATTGTATCTGTTCTAAAGGCATTTCTTTGGGCAACGCAATCAAATGGGATAAAGCACAAGCAGGATTGCAGGAAGCCAAATCACCAACGAGTCATCCAGCTCGTCAAGTGTGGGAAATGTGAGGGCACACTCCTCCCAAACCCATACAAGCACCGTGATGTTTCCTCTGCACATCAACGAGTGGCACAGGACTAGGCAACATCTGAGACCTGCACAAACAGTTGGAAAAAAAGCAACCTCTCCTGACAAGAACGGTCCCCTTGGGTCCTGGACTTAAATACCCTTACAGTATCAAGAAGAACGACTGAATTGTGCTTTGCTTTTTGAAATGTTGATGTTTTTAAACCGCTGGAACTTCTTTCGTTCCGTTCTTTTGTTTCTTTCCTCTAATTATTTCGTTTCGCCTTGGGTCTTGGACTGATCATGACGTAACTACTAGACTTCTCCAACTACTAGCGATGGCCTCCAACCTAATAGGAATGGCCTCCACCGTTCTCTCTTTTCAGCACGGACATTGCCACACACTCGCCGATGCGGTGTTAGAGCCAAGACGTTATCACTTCGGCGGATTCTTTGCCTGCGTAGCCTTCAAGGGGCGGACGGGTGGCAGTCTGAGTCATAGCAACTTGAGTATCACTCACCCTCCCCTCAGTCTTCTTTCAACTTGGTTTTCTTGTGACTTGGTCTTCAGTATGTTTGTTTCTACTTTCTACTCTTTGACTTGGTCTTTTTACTCGTCGTCGCCAAAACCATTTCCACTCAATTGATGTTCTTTCATCGCTCGACCCAACCTTCGCCGGTGGTGGCTCGACTACAGGGTCATCCTGGCAAAACTCAGGAGCGAGACCCTTTGCATACTGGAATAGCAGGAGATAGGATGGATAGTTATGTAAAAATATGTATATATAATTAGATATTAGTGTTTATAAAATACTTTCATATGGCAAGGCCAGGATCCCTTGATTTAAAAAACAAAAACAAAAAGTCAAATGGAAAAGTCAAAGTCGAAAAATGCAGCAATTGAAAAGTCAATAAACAGAAGTTAAACAATAAAAACGTCGGAAACATGTCAAAAATGGTCAAAACTAAAAAACAACTCGAACAAGTCAAAAAAGAAGTCAGCAAAATGTTGGAAACATGTCAAACAAATACAACATTTGAAAACACATCGAGAAGTCAATAAATGTCAAATAAAAGTCAAAAACAAATCAAAAAGTAGGAAAACACGTCTAAAAAGTCAAATAACAGTCAAAAAAATAAATCGGATCAGGGCCAACTGACTTCTTTTCACTTGTTGAGACTGTCTGATTTGACTTTTGGCACCGACTACTATGTTGACGCTTTTTTACCCTTTTTGAGTTTTGAAAACAGGCTCTCTCCAATGAGAGTATTTTGTAATATTATGTAGTTGCACATGGTTGTTGCCATGGGATAACCTCATAAGGTGATGTGAGCACCAATCCTGGGCAAGCGCTGTGTTCCGCAGAATCAAGGCGGCCTAAGGGTGAATATTCTCTACATGGAATCAACTGGGGACACCGCTAGCTGCAAAAACGGATGTTTACAAATCCGACCAGGTCTCAATTAATTGACTTCATAAACTTCTGTAGAATCCGTCCTTGTTCCACAAGCACATGCTACGGTCGTGCTCCCCACATCACTAAACACCGCAAGAAAGGTTGCATTCCATGTCCTCGAAGTCCCCTTCTTCTTCCTCTTCCTCTTCCCAATAGGATTCCATATCATCCTGCAGAAATCGGGAAGGAAGAATCAAACAAACAAATAATTTGGAAGATATGATATGGTATGATTCAATCAACTTTAATGAGATCTGCAAGCAAACGGCTGAATAAGATTGAAACCAAGTCCAAATGGCTTTGCTGAGTCAAAATCATTGGTTATGAGGGAAGTGCAGCAGCCTCCTCGTCCACATTTCCCATGGTGGTGGCCGCCACGACGGTAGCAACTGCAGCCCCTGCACCGGAATCTGTGCGGCAAGATGACGTTTCGGAATTGCCATGGTGCCTTAACTTTCTTGTAAAAAGTCAATTTCCTTCCAACAACGATCTATGACTTCCCAGTCGCGCCGGTTGAGAATTTCAGGATGCAGTCGGCATATTTCTGAATTCTCCCCCGCATGTCACCTCCATATTACTGGTTCCAGGCGAATCGGTGGGTGGTCTGGAAACAAATGTCGATCAACACAAGTCGGTGAGCCACGACCATCTCACCTCCAACGGCCGCAGTCGCCTGAAAAAGACACTGCCGGAGTAGGGCAGTCACTCAGTCGTGTATCAATGTGCAATTCGTGGCTCACAATGCTTGCAGTTTTGTCATGTTTTGTCGACCAAATCATTTTTAGAGTTACACCGTCACGTGCATCAGCCATTCGACCTCAATGTGCGCACATGCATGCTTTTCTGAGCACTTGTGCTCTCATCCATATTCCATCAGAGCAACGAAAGCTCTGTGTGCAAACACCAAACATCAAAAGCACTTTCAGCTCGATGCTACCTGCACTCCAGGCTTCGCTGAGGTAGATTGCTGGTAGCCTGGTAGGACAATGTCAACATCTAAGCAGAGGGGTCCTCTTCACCTATAAAAGCATGTACTGTAATTACATGAGTCTGGCATGAAGTCTGCCAGCAAGTTTGTGCCAGGCAACACGGGATTGGTGGATGTATTTGGCTTGGAGAAGTCACGGCAGGTATTGGGAAGTCTTCGGAAGTAACATTTGAAGTACCAATGCTTCAGATTTGAGTTGTAAACCAACAGTTTTGTTGGAAGTTGCTGGTGTTGATCCAAACCTTGAATACAGCTACACTACAAGCATCTGATCCTGTTAAAACCAAACCACTATGCAAGCAGCTGCTAGTCAGTTTGGTCGCATGTGTGTAAGCTACAGAAGAGAACTGCATACTGATAGAGCAGGAAGTTGTACAGCCAGCAATGGGAACTACTGTAGATTGTACACGAAGGATCACGAAGGCACATGTGTCATCCCCCACTTTCTTTCTCCTTGGTTCGCACTATATAAAGGCTCTAGACTGTGCCCTCCCATCATCCTTCCTCTGGTAATTCCTTCTCAATAAAGGTGCAAATTGCCATTGGCTTGAAGCGGGAGGGAGGGAGGGAGGGAGGGAGGGGGGGAACAGGCTCTTTTGGCAAAACTGTTTACAATAAACTCCACCCAGTCCGTCCCTGAATCCAAATGCTTCCCATCTAGCCCAGATGCCTGGCTTCTGCAAGGTGCTGTTGCTACCCGGTGCTGCCTTGCCATTCTGCATGGACTTTCCTGCCGATAGAATCAAGGAATCATCAAGTGATCCCACGAAAAGGTGAGCCCTGTGACGCATCACAATTTGTCATACGTATGGAAAAAAACACAAAAGCATGTCAAAAGAGCCAAAAGAATGCACTGCACAAAGAAAGGCAAAAAAAAGATAGAAAAAGAAACTCTGCTTTGGCGCCTGTGTCCGTAGCGGTGGGAACAGAACGAGGTTGTCCTCACATGGGCCCAACCCTTGAAATAAAATGCGTGCCGGAATGTGCCATCATATTCATGGGCTACAGCATGCTACAGCTACATTACTTTTCTGCCACAGATCCCTCATAACTTCTGATTTGAACCTTTGGTTCTAGGGTTTGCTCGTGCTAAGCTAGAGTCTGGCGGCACACGGCTGGTGAAACATACTTGCAAAAAGAAAGCTGCCAGCCTTTGCCACCGCTGCCATCATTTATGCAAATCTTCGTCCATTGTTGCGAAGTCTTTTCCTCAAGAGGAAAACTTGCACATTGCAAAGCACACTACTTTGTACCCTTTTGAAAGATTCAGGACGAGAATTGAGAATTTTCCATTCGAAAGGTTGTGGGAGTTGACTATTTCCCGATTCATGCAAGACCAGCTCAAGTTCAATAGAATTTGCTCTTGTGTTGCGGCACTGGAGTTCTGGTGTCCTCAGGATAAGCTTTCCGAAGGTTTAGACAAACCATTTCCAAGTGAGTCGATTGCCCAAGGCACTGCGGGTCGGCCAGCGTAGGTTGCATTGTGCTGCTCTACAGCCACTGCTGTGAAGTTGGACACCTGATTCACATCACTTATCTCTCAAGACAAGGACGATCAAATTGACGGGGTCCATATTGTTTTCCACAGAAACAATGCCCTCCAACATAGATTAGGGTGTCAATCAATAATTTGGTCAGTCGCTCAACTCATGTAGATGAAATAGCGCATTCCGCTCATAATCACACAACATTGACCAAAGACCGCAGCACCAAAAGTGTTTTGGGATCGATCGATCTCCCTCGCTGTGGTTTCAGCTGAAGCTTGGGTCTTGCTTACGTGTTTCAGCGTGGGTCGAGGTAACAATACCGCTACTGTGTCAATATCTACGTGCCTGCAAGTGTTGCTAAGACCATTTTAGATCTATGCAAGTGCCAGTGAACGTCGAATCTATCGAATGCTAAGTAAAACCTAGTTTGGCGGTCCCTGGATTGCACGCTGACTTAAGCTGATACAACAAGCCTGGGAGACAAGGCTTTCTTTAGCAAGGCGTGCCTCAAACAATATCAATCTGGGCGAAGCCGAAAACAGCTTCAGCCTTGCCCTTGACGTCAATCTCTCCAAGGCTCTTCGGCTTCTCGATTTCACAACTGACACATCCTCAAACATCCTGAGACCCTTCCACTTGATGAAAGCCGTGACAGTCGAAAACACTGGGAATTTGATGACAGTGAGAGAACATCCAACAGATTGAAGTGTGTCACATGGCATTGTGCAAGTCATACGGAACACACCTGTCATCATCAGGTGTTAGAGCCTGAGGCAAACCACGGAGTTGTTTCTCCACCGCTGTCAGCGAAGAAAATTGTTTTTGCACTGTCCATGGCCCAAAGGCCCAAACCATTGAAATGCACGGGCAAAAGAGATCCACTCTTCCGGGGAGCTTCACGCTCTGAGTCTGGCCCGGCCACATCTTGTCTCGAAGATGTAACAAGTTGTCTTGAGCAGATATTGGTCGAAGGATGTTGAAGGGAGATGAAGGGAGTATTGTGTCCATTCGCAGGCAACCCCTTACAAGAAAGTGGCAAACAAAGTAAAGTGCAACCCCTCGTACTCTACCAAATCCAGAAAGAAAGCGTCAGCTTGTAAAACAACGAATCCAAAACAAAAGAAAGCACACAATAACCAGCACATTCTCAAGGGAATCACGATGTGCATGGATTTTATGTGTAAGGTTTCGGTGACCTGGCAGTGCCTACAGTAGTGCTGCTTGTCACAAGCTTCCTTGGTTGCATAATTGAAGGTTTCTCCGAATTCTCTTCGGACGTACGACGGGATGTACTACAGTAGACCGTCAAAGGACAGCCGTTCCGAGTTCGCTGCCTGAGAAGAGGAGATCACACGCTCCGAACCTGGTCGGCACTCTTGTTACTACTAGCAAACATTGTTACTACTAGTAAGGCACCTGTTA
>CAXAMN010003047.1:204421-304268 GCA_963970005.1 Durusdinium trenchii
TTACTACTAGCAAACATTGTTACTACTAGTAAGGCACCTGTTACTACACTTGGATCTGAGGCAGCTTTGCCTGCATGATTATGCTTGTTCGTTGTGATTGCCGCAATACAGCAGGCAATTCTGTCCGGAGGACTGGCATATTCTGTGAAGCTAAAGGGCACAATGCCAAACAAAAAAGGAGCTGTTCAGGGCCCAGCTGCTTCTTCATGTTCTGCAAGAAAGGCTACACTGTCTACACCAAATCCCCTAGCTTGGATTCAAGCACAAACATCAACAAATACCGAAAAGTCTTTGAAAGGCGGCAGAACCAAGCCTTCTGTCTTGGAGGGGGCTGGAGGACTCGCAGGCAATTCCTGTCGCACAGACATTCCGGATGTATTTTTCTCTGGCACTTTCTTCAACAGTCTTACCATCTCAAAACTGAACTTTTGAAATGTGGACCTACAAGAAATATGTCTTGTTCTTCCAACCGGAAAAATACAGAGACGAAAGTTCAACGCTGAACAGAGTGACCTCCTTCTGTAAAGATCGACACCCCTTTGGTTTGGGGGAGAAAAGTGTTGAATAGGAGTCATCTACGTCTCTACACATGTAATCGATGAGCGGGAGGTGTTCTTTTTCCTTTCTCTATTCTTCTCTCCTGTCGAGGATGAGACCGAGTGTTGTTGCTGAATTTTGATCTGTCCTTGGCAAAGGACGGGCGAACGAGCACTCGGCATGTTCTTCTTTTCTGAAAAGAAAAAGTGCTGCTTTGACAACAAGTCTGTCTGCCCCTTCGTCTAAGTCCAGTGCAGCGCCCTTCACCATGGATGCTCGCTTTTTCTTGAATGTTTTCGCTGGCCTGGAAGCGCGCTCAGCAGCCAAATGGATCGACCGGATGCAGAATGATGTAGAATGATGGAAGAAACAGCAAAAGGGTCCAGAGTTAAGTTAAGACCGACATTAAATGACATTAATATTGAAAAAAAACACGCTCTTGTTTTCTGTTTCTTCTACTACCTATCACAGCTGCCTGGGTGAGTTTGACCTCGACCTGCCTCGTCTCGTTCCTTGGGTGCTGCTAGGAACGAGTGTGTCTTTCATTTCTGACCAGCAAGCAGTCATGCAATGTGGTGCATGTGATGTCACATGCTGCGCATTGCTGCGCTCAATTTACGAAGAAAGGAATGGAATCAAACAAACTGTTTGGTGAGTGCATGAACATGAATACTAACCAATTGTAATGTTTGCTTCAATGTGGCATGGGAAGTGGTCTCCTACCACTTTCAATATGCAAATGCCAATCTGCACGAGCTGAGGTAGAGACCACAATTGGAGCCTTGGTCGTGCATTGGCAGTCGGCTTAAATGGAGTGGGTGAGAAGCACTCTGTGCACTTAGCTCATCTTAGCTCCTAGCAAAAATTTGCTTTCTCCGGAAAGTCTAATTTGCATTTACTGCATGCTGACTCTTCCCATTCCTCACACGACGTGGAATCAAACCATCACTGTCACTGACAAATTGGCACAAACACGCGGCAAACCAACGGATAAACGATGAATCGTCTGAACCTAGTCGTTCACATTCAGAAACACTGGATGAAAAAGGGAAGGACTTGTGGCCTTCAAGTGGAGATATGCTTGTCGAAAAAGAAACACGAGATCATGCAAATGATTTTGGTCAAAAAGAGCAGTTGCTGCAAATGCCAAAGGCGATTGAAAAGCAAACAAACATGTTCGAACGACTACTCTGCGTAGCTCCTCGTCCTCACCTCAGCCGCTCGGCCCATATGATGTTGCAACAAGCTTGTCAGACATGTCGTTTGAAGCGTTCCAACGGAATCAAATTGTAAACCTTTAGTGTTTGCTTGCTTTTCATTTGAGTAGTCAAGTCCAAGACCTCCGGATTGAAACCACTTCGACATGCCAACAAAATCAGGGCTCCAAGTTCATTCTGGGCAACGGGCTTTCTTTCCTGGAAAGGCAACAAATTTGACACTTTGTTCGAGAGGATGAGCTTTTGTGGTGAACAGCTTCCCAGCAAATACTTGTGCGGTACATCAGGTCGACACTCAAGCCAATCTCTGCCAAAATATGTGCCCACAAGATCCTACATAGGGAGTTGATGGGAGTTGGAACAGTTGCTGAGCTCCTGCATTGTTGTGCGCCCAAAGCATTCAAGCAATCTAGGAGCGGAGTTGGTGCTTACGTCAAAGACTTGAGAACGTCAACCCTCCACAACAGGCCTCAGAGTCATTGGTGTGGCAACCTCATCGTCATGGTCATGGTCGTTCGGATAAAGCTTGATCCAACGTCCAAGACTACTACCAGGACTGCAAATTAAGGAAGGTTCCAACTTGGGGATCGGACAAAGGCTTCACATGAATTGACAAACGACTACAGTAAACACAATGAGTCTAATAATACAAGTGTATAAATCGCTATTCTTCCAATATCTTCCAATCTGATCTTCCAATCTGTCTACTGAGGAGCTGGCCACCTGCACAAGGTTCTCTGTGTCTGCATCTAATGCACCTAAGTTGTTACTTCGAACTGAGACACAGACTATACGAGAAGTCACAACGCCACTCTGAACGCCTTTGGAATGAAAGATTCCGGGGGGGGTAGGCCACTAGTCGAGGTAGGTAGGGTTAGGTTAGGTTAGGTTAGGTAGGTAGTAGTAGGTAGGTAGGTAGCTAGTAGAGAGAGGTAGCTAGTAGTTTAAGTAGCTAGTAGTATGGATGCAGGATAGCTTAGGCTTTAGGGCGGTGGCGGGAGCTTCCCTGAAGAAGCGCTCGCACTAATGATGTGGTTCCTAGACTTCTGGGGAAACTTAACCTGTCTCAGGTCCTGCGCTCGAACTTGAAAGGGTCCAAAATGCCGGCTAGTATATAAGAGCAACCAGCTGGAAACCACCCTGGTTTCATATCAATTCGGAGAGTGGTCAAAGCACAACTCAGTTTGACAACTCAAACCAACGCAGCAAAGCCGAGACACAATAGCGTGGATTGGGTGGTCTCGCTGAGTAGCATCGAGAGTCAGAATCAACTGGACGAGCCTGCACAAGAGATCGTGGTATCAGTTTCGACGGAGAGCATCACAAGTGGTTGTTTGACGATTGATCATCATGCTCATAATCTATCAAGCGCCACTGAAAATGGGCAGCAACGATACACCGGGTTTTTGGCACAAGCTCTCTTAACGTACCCCTGCCTTTACATCCACCTTCAGTGCTTTGGAATTGCGCTTGCCCTGGCAGTGCACTTGAAAATCTTGAAATGGGCACAAAACGTTTGGAGCAAGTCCGGATGCTTGACATTTGACAATGTCTGATGCTCTTCGAAACAAACACTCTCAAACAGACAAGCGTACTTATGCAGAATACTTGCATAGAGAGCTCTGGCAGCATTGCACACAATAGTTGTGTCTTTGGAGTGCCTTTACCCCTTTCCCTGCTTGTCACATTGGAGGAGCGCCAAGGATACGACAATCGTCCCATGTCAATGTGAGCATGAACCTCTTTAGCAGACTGCGCGTTTTTGAAAGCTTGCATGCTTCATTAACTGCTACGTACTGTATCTGGAGACTATATGCAAATGAACCCTCCAATTGCCACGTTGGGGGCCTTCAGCGACAAGCCGCAATGGCGACAAAAGTTGGAGTCCGATTTGATCGTGTTGCCACATTGATGGCAGTTGATATCCTCCGACCAAGGGACACTGTACAGGGTCACTGCAAACAGACCTTGTAGGCCTAAAGACCTGATACTGAACTGACAATACCATACATCTAGGTTGGAGGCCAATCTAGAATGGAGGCCATCGCAATTAGGTTGGAGGCCATGGCTTGTAATCTCCCAAGGTCTCTTGGCCGTCTTGGCTCTCTCAAGCTCGTGCCGGTCCTTCACAGAGATGTGAATATTCGCTGGGCGCCTCAGGGGTTTTGAAGACTGGCGCTTATCAGCTCAAGATGGGGCAGAACACCTCTACTTACTGTACCCGTTGGAAGTTGCGACAAAAGGGCAAAGTTGGGTGCTTGGGACACATACATTTTTACATTACTTGGCATTACATTACATTACATTATCTTGTTGTGAATCCATCCAAACAGTTCCACCATGTGATCAGGGTTCAGTCGCTGCAGGACCGACTGTGGGCAGTCACCAGTGGCTTTGGAGGAAGCAACAAGTTCTGCGCACCGCACAACATGGAAGATCATGGAAACGAGGAAAACGGCTGTTTGCTGTCGAGTTTCAAGCGTAGAAGCTGTTCTCCCCTGCATAATAGTACATGCTCACTTCGCATGTGAGGAGCGCCATCACACACTTATTGACATGCGTACTGAACTGAACGCCGCTGGCCTCACGACAACCTAAGGAACCAGAATCCTGAAAGATCCCCCTTCGTACCGACAGCTAAGGTTGATCCCCAGGATTTTACGTATTAAAATCCTACTGAACCAAGGTGACTTTGTATTTTTTCATTGGTTCCCTAGCCTTTTTTCCCAACGGGTTTTTTTTGTAAAATCCTTTGGACCGACGTGTGTTCAGGGGGTTGGGAACCAAGGAAAAAAACAAGGAGTCCAGGCTGATCAAACGTTTAGTAAAATCCTGGGTATCTACCTTAGCTGGTCCCTCCAGTGCCCTCCCAAAGGCACTCAAGCAGCGAGCGTGTTTTTTCGACTGTACCACTGTTTACATTTAAAGAACAAATGGTTACATGGCCCCATACGCAAGCCATCATTTGATTAAATTGATTGCATCTTATGTTGTATATACAGCATGTGTATCTATCAGCCGAGCAGATACTGTAAGATCTGTAAGCAAATGCTGCAACGAAGTTGGCGACAAGCACAGCCACAGCAAAAAGCGTCCTCTCCAGTATCTCTGGGATATCTAAAATCCTAGCTCAACCCCAGCATCTCTACCTTGTGAGTTCCTACAATTTTAGTGAATCCTGTAGTCTTACGTGTTTTTGGAATCCTGGCGCCTTACCCTGAGCAACAGGATTTCAAAAAAGCCCCATTTCTTGTGTATCTTCCTGGGGTCCTACCTGACTTCCTTATCAGCGAATTTTTTCGAATGTTTTTTTCTGAAATTATCACGTCTACCCCTAGGATTTCAGTATGGCGCAACCAAGGGGGATCTGAAAGGTCAAGAGAGGGGGCCTGGGCACCTGTAGTTAAAGGCAAAAATTCCAATTTCACGAGACGACGAACAGGTCGAAGTGACGGCGATCGCTCTTGTCTGCAGAATGCACTAGCCCTTTAAAGAAAATGAGGGTAACAGCTTGTAAACATCACAACCAAGCAGGTACGTGATCCCAGCGTCCCAGGATCATATCAGCCATGGAATGCAGCCCTCTTCGTTGGACAACCAACTGCATCCATGGGGTTGTCCCCCTGCTCAAAGGGAAAAAGGCAAAAATCAAATCCAAAAGGATCCCTGTGACTCCAAGGGTTACACCCACAATCACTAACTCTGCGTCTGTTTTGCACGCAATATGTGGATTTTGTATGATGTTGTTCTGGTTTCCAGGAGCTCAGTTCTGCTGCCGGACGTAGCGAATGTATTTTGGTTTTGGCTCAACTTTAATGCGTCGCGTATACAAACTGCATCTAGGTATCAATGTACACATTAAAATGTCAACATGTCCCTCGGTAGCAACAAAGCAAGGCTGGACGTGTCCAAATGTTCAACATCGAGTGAAGATCTTGATGGTCTCAGGTCTTAGGTATGCTGGTGGACCCGGTTGACTACAGAAAAATCACAGCCATTCTTATACTATATACTATATCTTTCATCTCAGCCATCTGAGCCAAGAACTTTTCATCCGTCTTTTCAGGTAATCGAGAGGTTTGCATCTCTGCAGGAGGAGCCTCTACAGCGTGGATCCGCTTTCAGACGCTCTCCTTCAATAGCCCGATTCAACAAAGTCTACACTGGTGGGCATGGTTGCCGCTTCCTTTGGATCAAATGACTTATGTGTTATATATATATATATTTATTTAAGATTAACTATTGAACATGAAACAGCAAAACCTCTTTGGAGAAACCCCACGTTCGTGCTCGACTGACTGCACCAATGCTCTGGTCAAAACATGCGGGGCGAAGTTGCAAGGAGAGCGACTGCCTGTGGCTTCCCATCATGCTTACCATGGCATGCTAGACAGGATGATTTAATTTGATTCTGTTGGTTTCGGCATGAACTTCCTTGCTAGTGCCAGAAAGCAATGCATTGTTGCACACTCTGCCACTTCTTACCAAAAAACAAAGACATATTGCGAGGCTACAGTACAAATTACATAGGTTTGAGTCCTGGTGAAGCTTCCTAGACCGTCAGAGCATGAATCCTGATGAATCAAGTCACCGTATCTGCATACGTGACTCAGGCTGCGCCTCTTCAATCAAGTTCTCCCGCACATCTCTCGGCAACGGGACCTTCAAGCAAGGTTCAGTTTTTCAGGCTCATGTCAATGGTAAACATCTAATTGAGGAAACAAACCACCACTAGATTCGTGGCAGAGAGGACAACTACGCTTCAACTGAAATGACGCGCCAAAAGCATGGGTTTCTACCCGGCCCTCCTTGCACATTGAAATTCCATTAAAGCCCCTTGCCTGTGGAGCATTTGCCACAGGTGCCTGAATTGGCAAGCTCCATTCAAACCGGATCACCCCCAAGAAGGCAGTTCAACGTGACCGCGTAATCGACTTCCACAAGCTATGACGAATGTGCTGGGACAGTGTTTTCCTGGTTAAACCTGCCTAGACCTCATATAGGCCTCATACATCCCTACATGTCGAAGCACTAGACACCTAGCACACCACACGTTTGCACGACTGCATCATATTTCAGCAAATCCATGCAAATCCAGTGAAAAAATGAATTCCTAATCCTGTACAGTGTTCGTCTTTACTCAATGATGTGTCTTGTTTAGGTTAGGTTTCATACACACTCATACACATAATTTTGTGTTCATGCTTGTTTCATTCAGTTCAAACTTTGAACACATTCCTCCAGGGCTCCCCAGAACTGGACGTCTGTAGCATATTCAAACTTAAACGTGTCTCATTCACTTCGTTGCTCCCAAGCTCCCCATAGCTCCCCATAGCTAGACGCCCGTTTAGCGTCGGATTCGTTGAATTCCCGTAGTATGCTGTAGTCCTTGATAGTATTGTGGCTGACATAGGATATGACAGGGACAAAAAATATAGGTCCACCGCCCACCACACATCCTATCTACAGTCGAGAGAGCAGCGATGCTGGGGGATGTGGCGGCGGCGAGAGGCAACCATTGGCAGTGACAAGTAGCAATCACAATCAGACCCAAGCAACCATCATACGATTTCAATTGCTTAGATGTGCTTGGTGATCCAAACATCGTCTTCAAACTCCTACCACCCACCCAGATTGGAAAACAAGTCGGGAGATAGGTCTTCACAGCTTCAGAGCTTTGCCCAAGAGCCCAGGATCGCACCAAAATGGAATGTTCTGGCCCACTCTTTAATCGAGAAGAACCACAGAATGAAGCAACATGAAATTGTTTGGACAAAACCTGGGAAATGATCCGCAGCGAGCAAGGTTGTCCAAACTTGAATCCTGGACAGGTCAACTGTAGGAGCTTGCAACTACGGATAAAACATGCAACCCTCCGTTTCACAGCCTGTTTCCTTGTTGATACAACGAGAGTTCTATCAGGAGCAGCCGCCTGCAAGCCAGCTGAGCATGAGGCAGGTTGCACTATGGACGCATGACTTTGACAGTCTTGAATATCGACAATCCAAGAATATCCAAGAAAACCAATCTCCTCAAATTCTCAGCAAGCAAACTGAGTTTGATTGAGAACAACAAATGTGCAAAGACACTGAACATAAAAATACTGTATACGGTATACGTATGTATTTGCACATTGTACCCATACCTGCCATACCGGGTCTCGTGTTGAAGGTGCACGTCTGCATGTGTTCACGCTTGGCATTCCACCGAAAACCGCAAGCCTGCGGAGCGTTTGCTGCTGGTGCCTCAAAGCCATGAAAGATTCCGTGCATCGCAACAGAGTCGTGCAAGCACTGTTCAAACCCGATCACCGTCTCAATTTCTAGCACTTCCTGTATTTTGTAGAAAAGATGCTATTTCACTACATCATCCATACCTGCATGACGCAACATGGCGCTGTCTCAACCAGCAAAGACATGCAAAAACCACAGTTGCAGTGTTCGGGGTGAATGAAACGCAGCAAACATTAGCGTATTCTCATGCAGTTTGAGTAAAGCTGAGGATGATGAAGATGAGGATGAAGATGAGGGCAAGGGCAAGAACAACGACGAGAATGATGATGAAATGAGGATGAGGAACAGCATGAAGATGAGGAATAGTCGCGGAGGATCAGGATCTGCTTGTGGTCCCCTCATTGAAATTTATTGGGTGTTGTTCTCACGGGTTGCATACGTCTTGACAGGCAAGATGAACAACTGACGTTGGTGAAAGGACTAAATTTCATCCTGACCATCTGAACTCTGTGGCCTGGGTTTTCATGGTTGTCAGCCAGCTGAACCCAAAAGGCTTGACGATGAGGATGGAAGAGAGCATGAATCAGGATCGGAATGGATCACGAAGAGGATGGATCATTATGTGGCTTGGAATCTGTAGCAAGGCACATGCCCATGAAATATCGCAAGTGTTCACGGGGCAGCGTTGGCGTGTTTCGCACGATTTCGAGGTTCCGTGGGCTTGAGTCATTGAGAGGGATTGTGGGGTTGGGGTTGGCAGGGTATGCTCTTTTGTTCTTTTCTACTTGTTTGCTTGCTCGCTTATATGTATGATTCATTCTTGATGAGTAACTTGCTTGTTGTTTGCGTTAGCTTACGTTCTTTGATTTGTCCTTCTGATTATTTTTCAGTGATTTCACTTTACTTGTGAAAAGTGTCTTCTCGTGCCTTTGCACTTCATATGTAGGCCACGTTTCCGCAACGCTTCTCCGTTAAAACACATGAACAAGTGAACTAAATATTAGAGATAGGCTAGGTGCCACTACCTATCAAACATTGCTTCTATCTACAGGTGAGTAATTACCCAACATTACAACTGATAGATAGATATGTATATATATAAATGGACGCTACTACAATTACCACTAGTGTATTCTTTCTACTGCTACCACTACCACTCCAATTGTGAGTAACTATGATAACACTATAAAATACCAATGATTACTACTGAATACTGCTACTCTTGCACCTGCTCCTGCTTCATTGCTCTTGCTAGTGACTGGTACTGGTAGTCCTAGTACTTGTCAGTGTTGTCTCGAAGACGGAGGATAAGGGGGGCCAAAACCAACCGCGGGATGTCTGGAAGCACAAAAAGAAACGGGCTGCGACCTGGTTCTAGTTTCTGTTGATGGTGTCGCTGCTGTTTTTCTTGTTATCTTTCTCTTCTCTGGCCGTTATCATTACAAACCTATTCTTTTTGGTTTTTGCCATCGCTATTGTTGTCTCTATCAAGGTTGAGTGGCATTGTGCAATTTTCTCATCGTTCAGGACAATCCTCTTCCTCCACACTAAATACATGTTCGGATAGAGGAAAGCAAACTCGTACATACCTTGACTCCCATTCTGTCAGCGGGCAAGAAACGAAAACTGTTCGACTGTGCGTTTGACGGCCTCCTTCCTCGTTGATAGGACAGGAGCTGTTCGACCAGGAGCAGCCGCCTGCAAGCCAGCTGAGCATGAGGCAGGTGGCACTATGGACGCATGACTTTGACAGTCTTGAATATCGACAATCCAAGAATATCCAAGAAAACCAATCTCCTCAATTCTCAGCAAACAGACTGAGTTTGATTGAGAACAACAAATGTGCAAAGACACTGAACATAAAAATACTGTATACGGTATACGTATGTATTTGCACATTGTACCCATACCTGCCATACCGGGTCTCGTGTTGAAGGTGCACGTCTGCATGTGTTCACGCTTGGCATTCCACCGAAAACCGCAAGCCTGCGGAGCGTTTGCTGCTGGTGCCTCAAAGCCATGAAAGATTCCGTGCATCGCAACAGAGTCGTGCAAGCACTGTTCAAACCCGATCACCGTCTCAATTTCTAGCACTTCCTGTATTTTGTAGAAAAGATGCTATTTCACTACATCATCCATACATGCATGCACAGCGCATCAATGGCCGCCAGCAAACAGAAAAGAACACCTGATAGAACCCACGAACCCGAATGAACGCACGCACCCCAACACAAATGGCCAAACGTTGTTTGACACTCTTGCGTGGCACCGTCCAAAACGGACATTCTGGGGTGACACTTTTCAGTAGTACTCTTGTAGGACCACTTTTGCTCGACACTCTTGTGCAAATACTCTTCTACAAGTAGGACACTCTTCTGGAAAACACGGGCGAAGCACTCTTGTGGGGCACTCTTATGGCACACTCTTGTCAGACACGTGTGAAAAGACTCTTGTAGGATACTCTCTTGTGTGACACTCTGGTTCGAAACTCTTTTTGGAGCACTTTTGTGGGGCACTCTTGTAAGACACTCTTGCTGAAGCACTCCTGCAGGAGTCTCTGAGGCTCTTGTGGGAAACCCTTGCAAAACACTCTTGCTGACACTCTGTTGCGCAAGGCCTTTGGAGAACACAGGAAATCATGCTTCACACTTTGAGAAGTCACGTTTGCATAATTTCACATGAATCCATCCAAGAACTCTTCCGAAAGTTTCCGCCAACGGCAGGAATTCTCAACCCGCTGCAACGACACACGGAGTAACCACCATCACAAGCGCGACGAGACCTCAGATGAACACAAGTCCAGCCCCCAGACCCCCAGACCACAAACGGGAACGCGTGGCTACGCATTCGGCAAAAAACATGCGACGTGTTCGTTCGACTGCCTCTTCAATCAATGATTGGTTCAAAGGTAATCTACCAGGGGCAGCTGCCTGCAAGTCAGCTGAGGCCGAGGTCATGCAAAGGACACATGACTTTGGCAAGACTAAATATCCATACTTCAATGTGGTAACGGTACGTGTCAGAACCATTCAACATACTGCAACAACTTTATGCAAAGAACACTTTTAAAACTCCAATTTCAAGTTTTTTGGTGGTTCCTGGAATATCATGGAATATCCAACTCTTCAATCATTTCTGGAGTTTTAAGTGAGAACAAAAAACTGAAAAGGCAAAAACAAAGCATCTACCCATACCGAGTCTCGTGTTGAAGGTGCACGTCTGCATGTGTTCACGTTTGGCATTCCACCGAAAAACGCAAGCCTGCGGAGCGTTTGCTGCTGGTGCCTCAAAGCCATGAAAGATTCCGTGCATCGCAACAGAGTCGTGCAAGCACTGTTCAAACCCGATCACCGTCTCAATTTCTAGCACTTCCTGTATTTTGTAGATACATGATCCATACATGCACAGCGCAACTCAACAATGGCCGCCAGCAAACAGAAAACGAAAAAACCATGCAACGCATTGTTCCACTGCCTCTTCAATCAATGATTGGTTCAAAGGTCCTTTACCAGGGGCAGCCGCCTGCAAGCTGGGATTCAGGAAGGGACTTCTTTATTGCTAAAGTGTGACAAATTTGCAGCGGTTGCCTCAAAAAGCGTGGGAAATCACGTCACAGCTTTGGAAATTAAGAACTGTCTGTGTGTGTGTGTGTATGTGTCTACTGTGACAAAGTTGCAAATAGCTCCATGCCGGCTTGTTACCCACGGTCTTTGACAAAGGATATGCAAGGATCACGATGCTTACAGGTCGCTGTGAGGAAGAAGACCGGGATACTCTTGGGCCCAGAACCGCCTTTGAACACTGTGTCTGAAGGAACACCCAAAAATCCGGAATGCCTTCGGCACACCAAAACTTGGCTGTGCGCTCTCCACCTTGCAGCTCCCAAACAACACATAGGTTGATCGTCGACGTCGTATCAACTGCTGTGGAAAAAGTCTAACCCACAAGCAGAACTGTCCAAATCGAAAGGCATCCTCACCCTTTTTTGATTTTGTCCTCTTTCTCTTGCCGGGGCTTGTTCACCATAAATGTGCAAAAAGTGCATCAAAAACTATCACAAATTGGATGCAATTGGCAAGAACATGCAAAAACTTACATGACTGAGTTGAATTTGGGATGCAATTTTCAAAAACAAAACAAAACCTAGGGATTCATCCCGAGCCTCTATATATCCCGAGCATGCCGCAGTGTCCCCGCCAGCTGCACTGAGTTTACCGCGGAGTTCCCATTTGCAAAGAAGCAACTCTCTTAGATCCCTGCGCCGCTGGCATTTGGGGTGCCAGGATGCGACCTGGTCCATCACTGCCGCTGGAAACCATTGGAAGGAACTGCAAGAATTTTCAGGGATAGGCCGACCTCATGAAGGAACACGCACATCTAAAGGAAAATGGAAAAAAGGACAGTGAAAGAGATTATAGGATTGTTAGATGGATGCATGTCTTATCTTTTCTTTTTAGGGTCTCTTCAAAACCCGAAATAACTATATGCTATAGTTTTGAGAGATAAGGCGATCTCATGCTGCTTTATTTTTTGTTGCATATGGAAGTGTTGTTACCCTATATTTTATGGTTGAACCACATCAATGTACCAACAAAAAATGGATGAATGTCATATTCTCCTTAGCTAATCCTTAAACCTGAGCAACCAGTGAGGATTCAAACATTGGACGCCTTCTAGCAAACTGCAATCAACCAATACAAACAAGTTCGACCAAACATATTGTACCCAATCAATATACTATCCGACAAAATTCATTTGCCCAGTGACCTGAATTTCCATCCCTACTTCCCAAGCGGTGCCTTGAGAGCTGTTGCACAGCCTGGCAATCGCTGCTGCTCTCTCTCTCTCTCTCTCTCGCTTTGTCTCCGCCATTTCTGTGAAACACATTGCTTAAGTGGCTTCAGGTTTGGGGATCATGCCTCTTTGGCTGCGTCTGCTGCCTCCTTGGCCATGCGCGCCTCCTTGCTTTGAGAAGTGTCCATGTGAGCTCAACTGCAAAGACATGAAAAATGTTCTTCTGATATAGGGCATCGAGAATGATCGCTGGCCGGAAGCATCTCAGCAGGTGCTCCTGCAAGGCATTTTTGGCAGCCTGATGTGCAAGGGTTGAGTGCAGTCTTGGCATGCACATATATATATATATATGTATATTCAAAGTGAAAAGATTATGGAGCGGGCAGGGCAGGAAGGGCAACAAGCAGGTTGAAGAAAGCCAATGCTCAAGCAAGCAAGCACACCACCAAAGAAACAATGCCTCCCGTAGGTTGGCTCTACTTAGTCAAAATTACAGAGCCGTTTCCTTTGCATTAAGCTTTCCATTTTTTATTGTGTAGATATGGAGACCCCGTGTCACGATGTGCCAAATTTTGGAACCTGCGGCCAAAGCCAAGATCCACGTACAGAAAAGAAACAAGGACTTAATGGCTGCTCCCACTGATGGTGTTTCGAAGCCTGGCTAACTCCAGGGCATGTAGCCACCCCAAGCTACAGCAGTTACCTTTGTATAGGTGTTGCTGGTGCATGAGGCATGTCTGCAAGCTATCCTGATTGACCCAATCAGGCAATCTGCGAGAGTGCTCAAAAAGCACGTGAAAAAGCTTGCTAAAAATTGCTGCTAAAGCCACATGGATGAATCAAAGAAGGGTATCAACTATTAAGAATGTACTGTCGTATTTCAAAGAGTATAAAAAATAGAAGACAAAAAAAATCTCTATACTGTATATAATATATAATTCCAGAGTCAAATGAAATCGTATTTTCATCTCTTTACTATTCACTCAAGCAGTCTTCACCAAAAAATATCTGTCTCAAACACCTGCAAGGCTGCTTGCTGCTTGTTGGATTGTGCCAGCATGGCATCAAAGTCCTGGTGCCAGGGGGAGCCCTGTAATGCATGTATACTCAGTATCATCCAAGCATCTCTAAGCTATCTAGTTGATTCAAGACTTGGCCAGACTTGACACTAGCGGTGCGTCCTCCTCCTCTTCCTTTTTCACAAAGGCTCCCAAATCTTGAGGTCGCATAAAGACAACTCCGCTCTCAAAGCGCACCACACACTCAATTGGACCTAGTGGCTTGCTGATGTGCAAACACTCTATGGCAAGCAAACAATATGCACCCTCAGCTCTCACATACAGGCATCGACAACCATCATGCAAGGAAGCTGAGACCAGCAACTCAGCTTGCTGATTGGGAGCTGGACCCTTTAGCGACGCTTTGCGAAGGGCAGCAAGGTCTTGCGCGTCACAAATCCAAGCCTAAGCTGCAAACTGCAACCAGCTTCAGGCAAAGCTAAATTGGCATATCACCAGCTGTTGAAAACGGTTCAAGTCAAATTCCCATCCCCGAATTGAAAACAACAAACCATTTTGAGGAAGCCTCTCAAAGACCCGTACGTTTGCCAAAACGCATGCTGTATGGTGCTACCACTCACATCAGGCGCCCGTGCGAGGAAGCTTGGAAAGCCAATGGCTGGGTCTTCCTTCCATTTCCCAGCCTTTACCGAGCGTGTTGGGCACTGCAAGTGTCGGGTGAGCAGTTCTCGTCTTTTCACATTTGATTGGCCATGTGCCGTCTGGTCTTGCAGAGTGAAGGAGTCCGGTGATAATGTACTGATTTACTTGAGATGAGTTGGAGGGGTCGCAGAAATTGCAATCAGCAAAATGGATAACCAGCTAGATGTAAAGAAAACAACTCTTAAAGATGGAGAAGTGGCTGTTGCCTTGTCTCTAGGTGCATGATACGCCATGAGCTGGTAGAGGTCGATTGCACTGTGCGCCTGACCAGAAAGGGAGAGAGCTCAAAGAGCTCAAAGAAATTCAGCATCCTGCTGCATCTGAATCGTTACGTCATTAAGTTATAGTAAGTCTTGCAGCAAAGTCTAAACCATAGAATCATGGAGCCTGGCTGCCACTAGTGCTATTTCTTCAACAATCATGCCGATTGCAAGGCAACAGCCTTCTCTCAAAAACCCTTGGTGGCATCCCGCGCCTCTTTGTTTGGCAGGGTTTGGAGACCGTCACCCTGGCAGCTTCCATTTTACTTTGGAAGCAAGTGTTAGCATGGCCTTGCCGGTCCATCAAAAAGTAGTGTCTTATATTATAACCAATGGTTTTTTCTTGGGAGAAACATGTATTATCTAGATTGTTCTAGATTGAAAAATACAGAGTCCCAACAGCAGGGCTGCGTTCTGCCATTTGTGATACTGGCTTGCAATGCTTATATATGATGTATATCTTCCACGTGTGTCCGACACCCTTCCAGGGCCTGCCTCGGTGAGTGCCTCATTCAAGTCCTGACATCAATGGTGATTCAGCTCAACATGTTAAACAAAAACACTTCAATTATAGGAGCAAGGACGCTACTAGGGGCTCCTGGCCTTACTACTAGGAACAAGAAGCTACTAGGGGCTCCTGGCCTTACTACTATATGCTGGAGAAGACATTGGTCATTGGCATCACGGATATAGTCTCGAGAAGCAATCTCACTCCCACCTTTGAAGTGAAAAGGTCGTCGTCGTCCATATCCAAAGTCTGAAAGAGTGGCCAGGCAATTTCCTGCGACTTGCTCAGTCTATGTCGGCTGCTTGCATCAGTTTGCCCAACATGTTGCCTCTTCCCACTCCAGGGCATTTGCAGAACATATTGTAGCTGTCAAACGGTCATTTCCCAACGTGAGGTTTTTGCAAGCCTGGCGCTTCTAAATCTCCTACAACTGAAAACGCAGCTAGTGCGGAGGAGTTCAAGATGTGCTGGAGCTGCTGCTGTTGCTTTCGCTGCTGGATTCTTGCAGTTGCTTTATATAAAATCATGCAGAGAAATGCAGTAGGGACTTTTGCATGCAATCCATATGTACGACTCTCATCCATTTCTCTCCTTGACAAAACTTGGATCACAGAAGCGATGAGCACGCCATGCCAACCAAAGAAAGCACCTCAGTCGGAGACCGGAACAGAAAATCACGTCATCAATTATGTCTGCGGTTGTTCTCTATCTCTGTTCTACAGCAAAACACAGGGAAGAAGGATATTGGAAAAGTGTTGGTGGGAAAACTGGGAAATATCTGAGCACTCTGTGAAAAAGCAGGTGTTGATATAAAGTTGAAATAGATTGTGGAAAAATGGTGGAATGATTGTGATGACTCACTTGCTGCATCCGAGTTCAAAAGTTGAGTCACGCCAAATCTTTGAAGGTCAGAAAAAGTCGGAAGACTTGTGCACTTGACTCAACGAATCAACATGAATCAACTAATGCACGTGTGCCAGCCTCAACTCCTGCAATCCCACTTTGGAGTAGTTCAAGCTGAACTTCAAAACGACAACTTAATCTTCATGCCAAACGGCAGCTCCTCCACGGTGTCAGTATCCGATTTCCAGAGCCTTGCGGGACTCATCAACAGAACGCGTCGTAAACTTAACAAATATGGTGCCTCCAATCAAATAGCAATGGCCTCTCACCTAATAGCGATGGCCCCCAACCTAAATTATGTCATGACTGTCTGCTTGTTTGAAGCATCTACGCCAAAAGGAGGTAAAACTGTGCCGTTCCGACTAGAACCTCCAAAGTCGCTGCCATTCTTCGCCAGCTCCCAACGGCAGACCTGTCTGACGTAGGCCCAAATCTTGCACACATGTATCCGGACGTTGCCTATAATCTTGCAAACAACAATGTGTGCAGCAGGAAGGGATGCGGACATTAACTTTGGCAGAACGCAAAAGAGATACATAGAGACTCATCTCGAGAAGAACACGTATGGACACGTCCCTGGTCCGAAGAACCATGAAGAACCAGTACTAATTACCCTGCCAATTACTAATTGCTGTACCATTACCAGCAGTGAGAAATACACCTGCACCACTACACCAGGAGAAAAAGAGAATCTGTCACACCACCCCAGCACTACGCACCAGCTTCCGTCCCCACAGGCTCCCAGTCAGAACACACGGCCCCAGCAGTCAGAATGCGCTTTGCATCACTTTCAGAGTCTTGTTCAATACACATAAACAATACACCTCGTGCTACATCCGCGAGCTGCAACTACCGCACGGCACCACTTCATCGGTAGCCAAAAGGTCCTTCCATGTTAGCTTGAATCACGTACCAAAATGTAACGGAATGCAGTGCTCGATTTACCAAAGATCTTCAGAAGATCGAGTATCAATGAGTCTCGATGAGTAGCGAGTATGTGCCGAGGGTTTTGCGGGTTCCAATCTCAGGCCAACAAAGAGCGTGTAAAAATGTGTAAAATGCAACCTGCCGACCTGCATCATCTCCACCCTCAATGAAGGGCGTCAAGTCCAAGGAGCGAAGCACCTGAAGGATGTGAGGCACTTCCGACTTTGAGGGTGAATATGGGTCCGGCATATCAAGGGCGGAAGAAAGCATTGCGAACTACGAAGAAAAGCAAAAGAGAAGAAGCTGCTAAGAAGCGTTCCTATCCTCGTCCTGGAGTCCTGGAATCCTCAGGTGACAAAAATTCGTTTGTCAGTGGAGGTCTCGACATATTCATCAAATCTTCAACATGTCCACAACAGAAAGGTCAACTCGGACAACGTATATATTTGCTAGTCGTTGTACACTTCTTGCACCCAATCACAGAGTAGTGAATTATAATTATGGCCTTGGTAGTGTCGTCAAAGCCAAGCTCATCGACCTCCAATCCAAAAACTTCCAAAGTTGCCTATCTGGTTTGCATTGTGAACAACGCGGTAACAAACAGCGGGACAAGGGCAATCTCTGTATGTTAAGAAAGGTTCAACTCAACAACAATCCTCGATTACATGGGGTCACAGGATGCTTGACGTCAGTCATGTTCTTCAGGTTTAATAGTGATTGTGAGCTTGTCTTTTAGTTTTTGTGAGGCGGCCGAGCAAGCACTAGCAAGCACGCTGCAAACAGAACAATCTTCCTCACGTCGTGAGGTGTCAGCATTGCAACCTCTAGGCTGCTTGGTTTTAGGACACTACACTGTACTTTGAGCCAAAGGTGAACACATCGAGATTCACACTGAGCTACGCGTCTGTGGCTTTCATCTTGGCTTCACAGCGACCCAAATACTTGTGAGGTGTGAGGGCAAGGAGTATTGAAGCGTCGAAGGTGCAAGTGAAAAAAGGCGACTGCTTTAGTGGCCTCTTTTGCAGCCTCCCTGAAGGCGTTCACCGCTTTGGTGGCAAAGCCAACTTCAAGAGCCTCTGGGTCAAAAGGACAGTTAAAAGCAATTAGGAGCAAAAGCTTCAGCTCTGAATTGGGTTTAGCTGGTATTCGGGAAAATTGCGAAAAGGAAACTGTGTGAGAAGTTCAGAACTTCTTGCGATCATGATTCCTACTACTCCTCGTGCCTGGACATTCTGCAAGATCGCACTCAAAGCCAATTTGGCTTTTCCATTCACTTGGCGCTGTGCTCCATCCAACCTCCCAAAGTATGGACCCATCATGAAAAACAAACCGATCGCCCTAAGCTCCGCTAAGGCTCTGAGTATGTGAGTCATTGACCAAGGCTCCAAATGTATATGGACACAAAAATAAGGCTTTGCCAAACAAGTGAAAGCCTTTTTCAATCCTCTCAGATCGGGCAGTCATGATACTCATACTAGGCCAGGAGCTCTCTCAGAGAGTACCGCCGGTGTCGCAAGACTGGTAGGTGACAGGCTTTGAGACTTGCTTGGCTTCAGACCGGCAGTTGGTGATGCTCTTTGGAGTAATGGGTGCGGACTCTTGAAAATTGTGTCCTTTGGCAGACCCTTCGTGCGGATACATGTACTTCAAGGTCAAGCAAATTGCACCTGAAACGCACCCGACAATGTTGGGAGCCGCAATCAAAGGGTCATCCAGCATCCATCCACAAATGCACCAAACAATGGAACTGACAGTGTTCGCTGACACCAGCAAAGCCGGTATTGAGCTGCTGTCGTGTGTGCGAATCACTCGCGGCAGGCTAACTAAGACTGAGATGGCACCGATGAAGCTGCAAAATGATGAAATGAGGCCCGTCACGAAAAGGGCCCGTTCCACTGGGAGCACAGCAAGGGAGCAAAGCTGAAATAAGACTAGCATGATCACTGCACTTGCGTATCTTTGCAAACCGCCAAGAGAATGATCGTGCTTGCAGTTGCGGTAGAAAGCTATTGAGTAGTAGGTGCCCAAGACAGCCCCCAAGCAATTGGAGTGCACCAAAATAAGAAAGCCGCTGCGCTTTGTGACAAAAAAGGCGAAGAGTCCATAGTAGCACCACTGCCAACCTCCAAAGGCAATGGACACATAGGGAGCAGCATCCGAATCACCAGTGCAGCCAGTAGCTTCCCAGCGTTGCACTTGTGGGTATGGACTAATCTGAACAAGGATGTTGCCGGCCATGCAGAAAGCTTTCAGCATGGACATGAAAGTGATGCCAGCCAAGAGCTTTTCCAGGCCACCCAACTCAGGCCAGATCTTTCCAATGTGCCAGGTGTGCCACTCTGGTCCAATCCGTCCCTGCAGCAGTGGAGCACCCTGTGATGCATCCTGCAGCGCTTTTGTTGCGTCCACAGGAATTGAAGGTGCACCGGATGAAGGCTTCGCTTCTTTGGCAGGCAAAGGCGATGCTTCCGTAGGAGTCACCGGTGATACTTGTGCTTCTTTCACTGGCAAAGCTGAAGCCACTTTGGGAGGCAAAGGTGCAGCTTCTTTGGGAGGCGGCTGTGCAGGTGCGTTGATGGTCTTCTTGTGGGCTGAGCTTGCCACGTTTGATTCCTTTGCAATCTCAGTGCGATCTGCGGGCACCTTGGGGAGGATCTTCGTCTCGTGTGTGGCAGCTCCAGGAGATCCAGGTTGGATAGTGACTGGCTTGGGGCTTGCCGCGCTTGCCGCGCTTGCCGCGCTTGCCACTTTGGCGCTCTGAGCCGTGCTCTGAGGCTTTTGAGCAACTTGGATGGGGGCTGCTTGAGGCGGAGCGGTCACCTGGCTTGCTGCGTTGCTTTGCAACGACTGGTTGCTGCCCTTGGATTCCTTGGATCCTAAGAATGTTGGGGAGGTACTTCTTGAGGCATTCGGAGGCGACTCCACGGATTCAAGCCCAATTAGCATAGCTGTTGGCCTAGCAGATCCACTCGGTGGTGAACTAGGCGCCGGCTGAGCCTTGCGGTTTTCTGAGTGTTCGGTCTTCTGTGTTTCACCGACAAATTTGGCCACAGGCAAATTGGCAGCCCAAGTGGCCGGCTTCTCATCGCTCTTGTTTGGCAAAATGCCATGCGCAAAGGCTCCACATATGAAGAACAACAGCAAGGCCCGCATGGGCATTGCTGGTATGAAGTTTAGGACACGATTGGGGCGGCCCACTTGAGCCCCAGTGTCAACGACACTTCGACATCCAAGAATGCATCTGTTGGAAGGCTGCACTTTAAGTCTCTGGACAAACAGAAAAGACTGTACATTTATATACATAGATTCGAGCTTGTGATTTACCCTCCAGCAGACTCTCACGTCTTGTGCAACCGCGCCTGTTTGGGGGAATCGAAGAGTTCTCCATGAGACTAATTTCTCCTGGCCCCTTGTAAGACAGGTGAGGTTGTGCAGTGCACGCTGAACGAGGTGCTGAATAAGACAGCAGTTGTCAGCGAATGAGCTGTTGTTCGCAAGTACTTCGGCAAAAATGTGCGCAGACTAAGCCCCTTGGGGGCTGTCAACTGTGAGCCTTGAAGCATGCAAAAAACGGGGATTGACTCACATAAGCTTATACCAGTACCTTAAAACATCTATCCAGCGCCACGTTCCAGATGAAAGCGTTCTTTGAGCAATGAGTAGACTCAAACAAAGCAGCTCTGTCTCTGGCTCAACAGCAATCAAAGGCATCTGCTTTCACTGGAGTTCTCCACAGGCCACCCGGATGAGTAGCTCCTGAGGCTTGAGAACCACCCCCATGATTCTGCGATCTAATACCTTACTTGACAGTGCGTTGCATGGAACCGTTCATCAAATATTTGTTATTCAAAAACTTTACCTGTTGTGTTTCTGCAAAAAACTATCTTATGACGTCTGTGGTTTTACTTGGTTTTCCACTGTTTTCAAGCTTTCAGGCCTGGCAAAACCCAAGGTCTGGAATGCAGCCTGGCGATACGGCCGTGTGGTTCTTTGGTCAAGGTCCTCAAAAGCAAAGTTGGGAAAAGCGCCTGCAAGCTCCGCAGGCGCTGGTGGCGCTGCTGCAAGTCCCAGCCTCGGTCAGACTGCAAAAACATGAGCTTACCTCAGACGCCTGTTCACCTTACAGACCAGAAAAGATACTCTTTTGCTTTTAAGGAACATTTCAGCAATGAGCCGAGCGTCCTAGATCGTCCTAGTCGTTCAAGTTTCACGGTCAAGTGCAACAGCTCTGATGCTGGCTCTGAGGTGGTAGCTCGGGTGACCTTTGGTTTGCAGTTCCAACGACCTGAAGCTGAACAAAGCAGCAAGCTTCACTGCATCTTTGTGAAAGTCTTCCCGGTGAGTCAGGCTTGCAGCAGCCGGCAGCCCGTGTGACTCAGTGATGCCCATCGTTTATGGATACATTTGAAATCAAATGGTCTATAGTGGAGTTCCTTGGAGTCTCAAAAAGCCCGATCTGAATTATGGGAGTTCTCCTACCAGATCCTGAGCTGCCAGTAGAGTGTCCACGGCTGTAGCCCTCCAATGCCCTTCACAATGCCCTTCACAATGCCCTTCACAATCCCTTCACAATCCCACAGCCTGTCAGCATGTACATAGCAGAGCTGAAGCTCTTCAGCTTCAAGTAGCTCATCCAGTTGATGCCTTCGTCAAGTCAATTTTTTTCTGGAAGGAACTCCTTTCAGATGCACTAGTCGAAGTCTACTTCTCGTTCAATTTCTGCGGATACCGGCAGATACTGGTAGCACTTTTCGACCGTAATTGACCTTTGAAGCATTGGCTGTTTTAGCTGCTTTGACTGGCTCAACAACAAATATAATACGTGTTGAGTTTCCCTCAAAATCTAGGAACCACATGAACAGTGGGAGTGTCTATCCTGCGTCCAGTAGCTAGTAGCTCGCTTAAGCCACTAACTTAACCCCGGGCTAAAGAAAACAGAAAAACAAAAAAGTGTTTCTGTGTGGAGGCCATCGCTAGGTTGGAGGCCATTGCTATTAGATTCCTTAAAGTCTGGCGGCGACGCCCACAGACGGCCTATTCTCAAGGCTTGGCTCTAAAACCATCGGTGCTCCAGGATGGCTGCACTTCCATGACCAATGCCTCAGTCGTTGCACAACTTTGCATGTTTACTGTGTACATATGTTCACATATGTTCATATCATATCTAAAATCGTCATTGAAACAACAATAACCTCTGTATAAATCTCGGAAGTCTTGGAGTCAAAACTAAAGCCTGTCAAGACTGAATTCATCAAGGCTCAAACTGTGTGTTCTTCCGAATGCTGCGCTGCGAGCTGGGATTCCATGCTGGCATGTAAGTGTGGCACCATGTTGATCAATCTGCCAAGTGCCAAGTGCTTCTGCCAATTCCCAAACCTTGGAGAAGCAAAAAACTCCAAAACACAGATTGTGACTTCGCTCTGCAGTGGCTCGATTCATGGATTGCAGCAAGTCACGTCAATTCTAGGACCTAAACAAAACACAACGTTTGCTGACTTCTCTTCACATTCCCCAGAACACGACGTGCTGAGGCAGTGGAGGCAGTGGAGTGCGATCTTTCCTCTTAGCCACGGGCGCAAAGCTCTTGAAATTCTCCAGATGCAAGACCTCGATCAACGGGATCCAGAAGCTACTAGGAGCAAAGGGCATCGCTACTGGGAGCGTTCGGACGCTACTAGGGGCTCCTGGCCTTACTACGTTCGGAACAAGAGGACGCTACGAACGGATGTCACAAATAGCACGAGCTGAAGTTTCCGGATGTTCAGCGTCTGCTGTTCGTGGTCTATGTAAATGACATTCCCTGGCAACTTGGCACCAGCGTATTGGTCTTTTCCTGAATTTCTTTGGGGTCGTGAGGCTTACCAAATGGTTGCCTTCGTTTTGCCTGGCCAGCTTTACCTCGAAGTGGGGATGTGGTTAATTTGATGCACGACTGCATTAGGTGCTGCGGCCTCAGACAGAGTCTTCGGCAAGCGCAAAAGGAAAGAGTGGGTGAACTTGGTACGAGTAGGGCATAGGGCACACAGCCGCCTTTGATTACACACTCCGCTGGTACCACAATAGAAGCACGCTCCTGCGGAAATCCACAGCATGAGGCTTGCAAGCTCTCGAAAAGTTGTGTTCCCTCTTGTCGACACGAGAATAACCTGAGCAACCCGGCTTTCCAAGTCCCGGTCTGGTGGAATTTCTTCAAACCTTAGGTGTATGGAGAAATCTCTGCAGCGACCAAAGTCCCGGAAACAAACGTCAAGCTCCAGTATATTTCAATCACGGTGCACAGTCTCAACCTTGTGTAGAACACTTTACACACACACACACATACACACGCACACTAAGGGTATGAAGCTAGAACTAGAGGCAATTCAAACCATTGCAAACCATTCTCCTCAGTTCAACAAGTCCCAAATGGCAACTTGGATGATGCAAATGCAGCCCCTCGTGGAGCGATGTTTAGTCTTCAAATACATTGAGATTGATGCGCAGAGTCCTTGTATGCCTTCACGAAGCTGCGGTACTTGTGTGACCTTGACACTCCAGCTCCATGTTAAACACTCTCAAGCTCAAATCGATGCACACAATTGTGGCGCTCCAGGGTTTTGAGTGATCATATAGCTGTTTTGCTCCATTCTTACTTACTAGTAACAAGAAGCTACTAGGAACAAGTGCATCGCTTCTAGTAACAAGTGCCTTACTAGTAGTGACAAGAAGCTACTAGCAACAAGTGCATCGCTTCTAGTAACAAGTGCCTTACTAGTAGTAACAAGAAGCTACTAGCAACAAGTGCATCGCTTCTAGTAACAAGTGCCTTACTAGTAGTAACAAGAAGCTATTATATACTGTTTACTAGACTTACTCCATTCTTGTCAAATCGCATCCGATGCATCGTGTCATATGACACGTCGCATCCCAGCTTCTTGGACCCAGGCCGCTCTTTGGCTTTCGCACTGAGGCCTTTGACGCAGTTGAAAACCTTTCGTTTGAGCTTGGGATAGCAGCTTTAAAATGCTTTAAAGGAAAATCAATTCCAATGACACGACATGTTATACATCCCACCCAAGATCAGTCAGTTATGTTCAAGGCTCCTGATCACTGCCACAATGTTGCAAAGCAGCCAGGCTTCATGTGACACATTCTAGAGTACCAAGATGTACTAAGAGCCCTTTCAGGATCCTACGGACCCGCTCGTGACTAGATCTGTAGGCCGAATGCCACCAAGTTCCGCCTCACACCCCAGCGTCAAACGATGTCGAACGTCAGTGGAGTGCACATGCAGTGAAAGCACAGAGGCATGAAACACGAGCCCGTCTGTTGAACATGCAAAGAAACTGACAACTCAGCACGAATCTTTGCTGGCAAGTCATTTGCACAGCTTTTTTTAAGTACTTCAAAAATTGCCATCCTTCATAGATAGGCTACAAGCTGGACACTTGTGTTGGATACACTACAGACTATTACTATTTCGATCTGCCTGGTTTCAGGCGTAGCCGGCTTTGCAGGCCGTCGGGTGAGATGTATCCTTGGCATCAAACATCCGCTCTACCTCCCGCATCAATCATCCGAAGTGGCATATTCGATATGCAATGATATTGATTTGTGCTTCCACGTGCTCAATGAAGTTTCCCCAAACATCTAGGAACTAAATCAATCATGTGAGGGGTTCTTCGAGGGCGGAGAGGAGCTTGGTGGTACCTACTTATCTGACCCTTTAGCTTCACTATTCCACACCACATCAAATTCTTCGGATCTCTTGGCACTTCACCATAGTCCCCAGAAATGTCCACCTCGCCACACGTGTCACAAGTGAGTCTCACTGGTTTCTTTTCTCCAAGCAAGTCATTGCAAAGCCGGGAGGGTTGCTGCTGATGTCTTATCTGATTCTTGCACCAATCTTGACGGCAAATATCTTTGGTGCTGCACGATCTATCCCAAGTCGCAAGCCATTGAAGATTTGACTCATGCCCGGTAGCATCTAACGATTAATTCATTCCAAACGAGTCACATTGAATCTCTGCCCTGCATTCCCCGCCTCATCAGCAGCCTGCCAATTGCAAACATGCCGTCTTTTGTTCAAAGTGTCTGGGCCTCTTCCGTGAAAACAGCTAAGTCGAACTGAATAGTGAGAAGGCACTTACCCTAGCAGCGATGGCCTCCACCCTAGTAGCTATGGCCTCCACCCTAGTAGCGAAGGCACTACCAAGATTGTCAGAGCAACATGAGCAACGATGCAACTGCACCTGGGAGGTCTTTGCATCTGCTTTGTCCGCTTCGGCAGCAATTGCTTCCTCAGCGCTCTGCGCTCTCAGTTATGAACAAGTCTTGCGAAGTGTTTGATATAACTTGCGGGGCATCTTGACACGATATCAGAAATGCCAAATACTGTTGGGAGCCAACACTGAGGTAATTGTCCTTTCCTTGCTGGCCATAAAATTACTGTAGTGTAGTCGAGTGTAATTCTCTATGCCTTGCAGGCTCGGCAAGATACAAAGCTGAATGTAAAAGCCAGCTGCCAACTTCCGGTAGTCCACTGTGAGGTCATTTAGAAGACGCATGGGCAAAAACTGCATTCCCCATTTTGCTGGTCCATCGTGCCATTGTCAGCTGGAAGCTGAAAGCACGGGAGTCACCCGCATCTTCCAGTGTCTTACAGTCTGGAAGGGCGAATAACTCTGCTTGGGTGGAAACGCGAGCAATTTGGGCTTAGATTTTCACCCGGAAAGCTCAAGCGGCCCGTGCAAGCAGCAAGGATGCCGAGTTGAGAGCACACCTCCTTAAAGGAGGTTGTGATGTTCCTACAATCATTCTTTTGTTCTATGGAAAGTCAATCCAAGCGGAACAAATGAAGACAATCTAATTGAAATCAAATTTGGATCCGGTGCGGATTCTCCAGCACCTCTCCAAGAGCTGCCACGAGCTGAGCTTGGCTGCAGACTCGGCAGAGTGCACAAGTCACAGTCGTCACAGTCATGGCACTGAAGTCTTAGCGACTGCACTGTGGCTTCGGCAAGCACTCAAGAGCCACTCAGGTTATCTGGTTCATGCACGCTGGGATCGGACTTTTGGGTTGAACTCTTCTGGAAAAAAACATTTAGCAGCCGATAATTCTCACTGAGTGCATGTGTTCCGCTTTGCGCAGTAGAAAGCCAAACAGTCCTGTGAGCATCAGCAGGTCCATCTCTCTAGTGGCTCCGAATAGTTTCAACATGAACCCGCTGTATCCTGCTGTCATTGAAGTGGGTTCCTCCTACAAAACAGTCTTTTAAATGCACATTGCCCTCCTATAGTGAAAACTTTAGAGATAGAGAGATGGCTGCAACAAAAGGCACCGAAGTGCTGGAAAAAAGGAAAATGAATTCGATTCTGTTGTCTGCATTTATCTGTACCTTCTCTGGACAAAGAAGGCCCTCGAGCTTGAGGACATGGCTTTTGATGCTTTTGAAACTCTAAGACTTCCTCTTTTGCTTGATTACCTTTGCTGTTCTGTCTACGAAATTCTATACATTTATAAATTTCTATATGCCAGGTCTTTGCTTTTTGTCGTGCCAAACGACTTAATTAGGACACATCAGCACGGTGTAACAAGCAGCGCTTGGGCTCCTGGAGGGAACACGCATCGGTTCCAACTCCATCTCACACACATAGTGTCACTCGGTGACACTGGCGCAAAAAGCGCCCAGGGCCTAACTTTGGAAGATGTCACATGATTCATGATTGAGAAGTATTGAGAAGAAACAAATACAACATGAAAAATTGAACTACAACAGGCCACGAGTCTTGCTGCATACGTTCTGTATAATTTGCAAAGAACTGGCTAAGGAGAATGGATAAAGAGTAGAGGTCTTCAAAGGGAACCAAATTGACATTAAAATGGCGTGAAATCGGCTAAATGCAAAGTTGTTGGACGCATACCAGCTACAACAATTACTATTCTTAGGCACCGAGTTCTTAGAACACAAGATCAACATGCCAGAAGTGTGTTGCAGAACCAGCTGTACTGCACGCAACAACAAACCTTTCCATGAGACTGTATGACGCCTTGTTGACAACGCCTTGTTCAATTCCCCCTAGTACTTCCAGGCTTTTCCCCGCCAAAATCTTTTGAGATCGTCTAAGAGGATATCGAACAATTGACTCTCCACGTCAACCGCTCCAACAGACTCCGTGTGTGAGAGGAGACTCCAGGGGCGCAAGACGCTACTATCTCTAAGGATGACACTGCGGTCGAATGTGTCGTGAGCGCGTCGGCTTTTTGCCGCGCTTTAAAACATTTTGGTGAACTTCCAAGGGCCGCTGTGCATGGCTTCAAAAAAAAACGCTCGGGGTATTCAGCTAACACCTGCTTTCAGCAGCGAAACAATCGGGTATAACTTCTCGGCACAAGCTGGCGAATTCCTCCATCTCCACGATCACTTGTTGTAGAAAGGGCCTAGAATGTGCCCAATCAAATGAAAGCCACTGCAACTCAAAGTAAATCTGATGAGTCTATCCGAGTCTATCCGATGTCTTCAAGTGTCAAGCGTGAATTTGCCCAACGGGAGAACAAGCGAGAAAAGTAGGGCCTAAGAGATGAAAAGAATGTAGGGCCCCTTTAAGAGAGCTTTTACTAGTAGCGATGCACTTGTTACTACCCTTTAAGGGAGCCCTTACCTACCTTTTGTGTATCCTAGAATTGAGTCTTAGCTTGTGCTGCACTGCGCGCGGAACTCAGGTCCCAGCTGATGGCGCAAATCTGATGCATCAAAGCGAACCTGACCATCGTGACTTGGTGCACGAAGCACTGGAAGCTGCACTAAGACTCACCTTAATTGACCTTTATATGTATCCACTCTGCCTAATGTTGTATTGAAGCCTAGACCAAAAACTCAAACCGCTGTCATACTTCAATTACATTTGTGCTGAAACATGTCCGAATGAACGTCAAGCCGGTTTCTGCGCATTCTACAGTCTACACCTGTGCAGTGACCTAACTAAGGTCGAAAGAGCCCCACCTCCACAGGAGCAGTCAGGGCATCAATCAGATGTAATGCATCTTCATCAATTCGGCCTCTGCAAAGCAATTTGGCTGGAAAGCTGGAAAGCCCACTTTGTGACAGAGTTCGATTTGGCTGTAGCCAAGCCAAGCTCGCACCGCACGTGACATGAAGCAAAGCAGTTGAAAGTGCTCTGTGCGTTCTTGGTAGGCAATGTAACGAGGCACCATGTGCCTCCTCCTCAATCGAACAGCTTTCAAAAGTGCTTCCCAAGGACAACCCACCAAGCTTCCCCCTTTTTGCAACAGGCCTTTCTTAGAGGCCTTCCGCAAAGAGCATGTGATTTCCGCCTGCCTGGGAAGTAGATTGTTCAAGCTGTGCCAAGAAAGCTGTATGGAGAGCTTCTATCCCAAAACTTGGTCCATCAATCCACCGAACACGGTCACAACCCTCCAATCTCATCACTCTCTGCAAACGGCCATACGAGCCATACGAGCTCAAACGGCTTCCATGATTACGCAACTTCTGATGTCATGATAATGGTGCATCCTGGTGCAATCCATATCAGTAGTTTTCCGGATTACCCTTTTATATAAATGACGATGCGATGCGCTTGAAAACTTCGACGACGACTCAGATGTCCTCTTGATCAAATCCTACCTCTCCTGAGGTTGCCGCCCAGAAGGTGGTAGCAGCACCCGCCGGCCGTTCGCTTCAGCTAAGGTGCCACCCTCCTGGAAGTGCGGCCATACTACCGCTCTGCATCACAGCAAGGGATTTCTAAACAGTCTGTGAATGCGCAAGCACACCGTCTTGTGAGACTTGCCGTCGCCATAAAGATTGCCGAACATCCTGGCTACTGAAAGGTCGCTAGATTCTGACGTCTTAAGTTGCGTGTCTTCAAGCAAACGGCCAAAAAGGGCGAGGGCAAAAATACTTTAATGAATTCATGTGCAACAGCTTTGCTACAGCTTTGCTTGCTTGCTTCCTTGATAGAGAGAGAGCCACATGACATGTCTGCCTTAACTCTCAACGCCGCTAGATAATGCTATATGCTCGCCTGGCCCAGCTGCATCAGCAGCAGGCAACAGCCTAACCTGGGCGGAAGCAGCATTGGTACCCAGCGAGCAAAACATGCGAACTAAGAACGGCTGGATCTCAAAATTCTCATGCAGTCTCCAAGATCCTGCAGGGTGTGTGGTCAATAATCCACAACAAGCACCTGTCCAAGCGGCGCGTACCAGTCCCGACTGAGAAGTCGCTTGATAGAATCTTCCTGCATCGCGAAACTGCGACGAGTTGGACACTGCTCGGTTTGCTATCGAGGATCTTGACCCGAACAGGAAAAGAAGTTTAAAAGAATAACCTTGTCCTTCTTTTCCTGTTCAAGAAATGCTGCAGGCCAAAAGGGCTCTCTCACTCGCCCTGAGGCCTGACAGCCTCAATCCACAATGTTCGTAGTTGCCGTAGCATAAATTAGCACAAAGTAGCACTCTGTAAAGCACCTTCGCTGGAGTGTGCCAAAAGTTCGCCGCAGTCCTCCTCATCATCAGAGTCAATCAACTTCAGCTCTTCATAGACCTGCATTGGACACGTCCATCGCTCGCAGGTGAAGGTGCTTCAGTGCTTCAGGAAAACTGCAGCAGCAGCAGCAGCACCAGCACCAGCAGCAACAACAACAAGAATGCATCCGTGCTCCTCGTCAGAAGCCTCACTCATTGCACTCGTCTTAAAACTGGCTAATGTCCAGAGTCCAAAGCCTAAGAGTCTTCCGATTTCAACGACACATCTGCTTCTAAAGAGGACCTAGAAAGCTCTTAGTCTTCGCCTCCAATCCCTCAGCGCCTCTGGAGCCATGAAGCGTGGCGTTCCGCAGACCGTGGAGGACACTTTAGGGCTCAACTTCTCGCTGCTGCTGCAGGTCTCTTCACTGCCTCCAAGTTTCAAACTTGACAACAGGCGCAAAGAAGAATCAGTGGCTCACTGTGCATTCACTACCAGCTTTGGCCCATTGGCTCGGTAAGAACCCTCACTGCAGTGCAAAGACTTGTCTCAAGCCTATGTACATTAATGTACCCACAAAAGGGTTGAGAGTGCTTCGCCATCTCGAGATCTTTTTGCGTGGAAAGGATCGCTGCTCGTGTTGCACGTTTGAGATCATTTGACGCTTTCTATGGCTCTTCCAAAGTCTACACAATACACAAGAGTGTTTCGCTCTGAACTTCCTTCACAAGGCTTTCGACTTGTTCAATCTTGGATTCAACATGATTCAACCGAGTGCATTCCGAGTGCACCAGGCCTTTTGGCTCTAGAGGGTCCAAGGTCAAGGACCGTGCTAGACCGAAATCTGCAAGTTTCGCCACGTTGTCCTGGATGTGTTGAGAGGACTGGATGGTCTGTGCATGGGTGGATGGTGGATCGTGGATGGTGGATGGTTTTCCCGGAAGCTGAGACAAGAGGATTGGATGATTTACCAGAATGGCAGAAGTATGCAGAAATGAGTGAAGGTGCAACGACGCTACTAGGGGCTCCTGGCCTTAGTTACTAGTAACAAGAAGCTACTATGGGCTCCTAGCATCGCTACTAGGAGCAAGGACGCTACTAGGGGCTCCATATGAGGGACAGATGAGTTCAGCAGAATCTCGACTATCTGTTCAGCCTTTGGCATCTTCGTTCACTCTTTGGGTGAAATCCCGTCTTTGAACGTGATCAAGACGTTGTCCGGCTTCAGGTCGCGGAAAACCACCTCGGAAGTCGGGGCCCGAAAAGTTCCAAGTGGTCGAGGAAGCGAAGCGAAACAAAGCAAACAAAGAAGTAGAAAGGGCACGGATGAAACCCTGTTCTGGCACGGTGTTTGAAGGGTGTGATTAAGAGGTATGAATGGAGGTGTGTTTGGGGTGTATGCTTCCCTAAAGTCAAACTTCCCGCCATTTCGCCAGGAGGTGCGCGCTTCAAGATTTTGCAGACCCACAAAAAGAATGCTATGCATCGTGTTGGAGTGGCAACAGCGTAATTGTCAGGAGTCCTCTGTAGGATAATAAAGTGGAACACGGAAAACACCTGTGATTTCAAGCGGCTCTTTGTTTGTGCAAATACTCCAACGCCAAAGTGATGCAAGCAGTGTATCGCCTGAAGCAAATGCATTTCCAGTTATTGCACATTTCATGGACAAGCAAGCTGATATTCAAGATTCAGTGAGCCAGTCAATGGGCCTGAGGCTTTCGAAAAGGGGAAAGCTGTGTGTTGGTGTTATATGTGTGATTCAGAGCAATAGCTGCAACAGTCACTCATTGAGCAGTTTGCATCACACGTCTCAATGTCTCGTGTTCTCAGACTGGGCACTTGGTGGCATCATCAGGCAGGCCCAGAATCTGCCCAGAGTTGTCAAGGTGCTCCAAAATGCAGGCATTCAGGCTCTTGTCACCTTGGCGTGAAAAGTGGTCGTGGGCAGAGATGAGTTGCTGTTCAGGAAGAATGGAAAATGATGGAAGGAGTGAAGTGCAAGAAAACTGAAAGTATACAGTACTACTACTGAAAAAAGTCGGTACATCTCAGCAGAAAATTCTCTGTACATACTCTCAGTATACGGACATACGCCAGGTCTCACCGCTGTCGCTCGGTCTCTGCAGATCGGTTTCAACTCAAAGAACCACAGTGTGGCACAGTCGTAGTTGCCATCCAAGTGACAAAGCTCCATAAGCAGGGCATAGTACGACTGGGTTTGAAAGATGTGAATCAGCCTGGTCTGAATGAGCCACTGCCAAAGGTCTGAATGAACTATATATATATATAAGATTATATAAGATTATATAAGTCAGCTCCATGTCGTCCGAAGCTTCTCTCAACCCTTCGCAGCTCTGTTCGGGTAAATTCACAGATCATCCTGGGGTTTGGGATGCTTTTGGCCAGACACTGAGATCATGCCTCGAGTTCATGAACCAGAGGTCAAATTCATGGCTCCCATTGGGAGGCTAGCTCCCTCACATAGATGCTTCAAAAAAAATGCCAGCTGCCTGACGATGAAGGCGTGGCTGGACCTGCCAGCTTGATTTGCACAGGGACGCGTGGCATGATCAAATCCAGCGAAAAACACATGATGTGCAGCTGAAGAGCAACTATCTTATAAACATCTGGATTTTCCAACTCAACCTTACCGTGCCAGTCCGGGCCTGTGCAAGGCTTGAGCCTCTCTGATGGCAAACTTGGTCGTGCTGTCTCTTCCTCAGATCCAAGAAATAAAGGAGCAAAAGAGGATCGCCCCAGGATGCCCCGGTTAGGATTCCAGGGAAAACTTGTAATATTGCCTCCAACCGCTAACTAACAGAATGTGCTGTGCGGGCATGAGTCCTCCAGACCCTGCCTAGTGCCTACCGTGATAACCAGTCACAGCAACCACATACTGAGCAAGTTACGCTGCAGCTTCAGGGCATAGACTTCCGCGCTGGAAATGTCCAAGACCTCCATCACTGGAGCGATTGCAGAAAGTTGCAAAGTGTCTGATGAAGAGTACAAATACGTAATAGTTATATATATATACAAATACTCTCTGCCACTCAATGGGAACTACGGAGTGTGTTCAACTCAGCAGTAGTCCCACAGGCCACAGACCTTCCAATACATAATTATAGGTCTAGGAGTGGAGGAGTAACCAATTGTGAAATCCGCCGTTGTTCACGGTCATCTCAGCACAAGTCTGCATCTGTTGCTTCTTTGACAGCAGGTGCATAGGTCTGTACTAAACTCACAGCCATCCGCCACTCACACATGCTGAGGTTAGCTGCGCCAGAGCTGCGCATAGGCACTGGCCAACTTGTAGATTCGCGAGCGATGTTCCCTCTGAAGGAAGTGGTCGTGATTCAAGGTTCGGATGGTCACTCCATGTGGGGTTCCGGGTCCTTGAGCAAATACACAGCGGCAACGGTTCGTCGAAAGAGATCACCACACGGCCTTGAAACTTTGTAGAATGAAATCCACCAGGAATGGGATCCTAGCAAGACAAACAAAGTGTCTTTCAGGAATGAAGCCAAGGAGGAGTTGTCAATCCAAGATTCCCTCAATCGTTTCGGCAGGCCACAGGTCACTGCAAAGGCCTTTCAGCAAGGCATCACTGCAGCCAAACAGAGCACCCCCCAGAGAGCCGACCAGCACAGGGGCAAAGTTGTCTGGACCGGCGAACCTGGGACAGGCAGCAAATCCAATTGGTTTAGGCAGCTTTTCTCCACGCCCAAAATACAAGAATCTAGCCACCGGAGAATCGTCAAACTCCAAACAGCCGTGATTTTCCATGTCACCCTTTTAACTGGCCTACTTGGCCGAGCGTCCGAATGCTTTCCTCCAAGGCTTCCTGAAAGCACCTCACCAACTTTCAAATCTTGGCGCGTTCAACAAAAGCTCTGCTTTAGACAAGAAGGGGTAATACCAAAAGCAAAGTCTATATAATGTCCAGCAGCAGCTGGGGCACGTTGCAGAAGCCAAAAAACACAAGGCCGACTCCAGAACCAGCGGGGAAAACCCATCCCGGTGGCTTGCGGCGGGCACTTTGTCGTGTTCTGCAAAAGTACGGAGCACCTGCTGCGTTTCTAATGCATCAGCGCCAATGTATGGCAAGGTTCCTGGTGAAATGCAACCCTGGAAAGGACTTTCCGCCCCAAGAAAATGCACACATATAATCCACTGCTTCGGCATTGAAAGCAAAGGCCCTATTGTCCCTTTGCTTTTCAGGGTTCCTCGACATTCGATGATTTGTTTAAAATTTGAAGTAACTTGCTCCAATAGTCGCGTATTAAATGCTGCAACGGACTTCCAAATGCTCCAAGTCTCCAAGACATGCGGCTTTGAGATCTTGCCCTTCAATGAGTTGGCGGGCCAAGAGCGCCACAGCTGCAGCAGTTTGCAGGGCCTCGGGATGTCGATGTGTAAGCTTTGCCTCGGCCACAGCCGCGTCCGCCAAGAGCTCTAGGCTGATCCTGGAGGTATAACCGAAAAAACACAACAAGGCACACCGGATAGAAAAGATAAGGATTACTTTGTTGTCAATACAAGTTTGAATACAATGTCAAAAAGGCTTGAGTAAGAAAATGTGAGAGGAAAGGCTGCTTTCCTGCTAAAAATGACACAGCAATGGAAGCCTGCCGGTGAGCCACGTTAATGTCGCGACCGGATGTGATTTAAAGAGAAATCACAGACTTTGAAGATGTCTCTTTTGTGGCAATCGGTTTTCTACTCTTGATCATTTGTGAGATTTGGCCTGCCAAGCTTCCATGTGGCGTTGCACATTAGATTTGCCGATGTTTCTAGTCTTGGCAGCGACCTTTTCGGCCTTTGCACAGTTGAGATATGTGTGCAAAGTTTTCTTCCCAGGTCCTTCAAAAAACACCTTCGTCCATTCCGCCTGCGCCCCGGCAACAACAGATCAAAAAGCTGGGTGTGCATCTTAAGAGGGAGACACCCAACAATTGGCTTTTTCTCTCCCTATTTTAATACACACCCAGCTCGGGGTCAACTCAACCTTTGTTTGCTCTTTCGTTGCTTTCAGGGCCGATAAAACATCGCAGGGCAAACTTATTTTTGCCCTGAGATGTTGCCCCCCTCTGCTCCATGCAACTGGCGGGCAGGAAAAGCCGGACACGCTTGCTCAAACAGCTCGTGAAGCACCACTCCGACTGCAAACTGCTCCCCAATCTATGGCAAGCCCTCCATCTCAGTGAGACCGGAAGTCTTTTGAGTGATGAGTGCATGGGGCAAAACTCCCACATGGTGACTGTTTCAGAAAATCGTCGCCCACAGCCAAAATGGCTAGTGGGATCGCGAGCAGTCCCTCACCTGGTGGTTCATGTGGAAAACACATCTGAGGCAGCAAAAAAGAACGGTAACCAACTGTACAGTATGGGGACTTTGTGATGATGTTTTACTCCTTATCTTTCCACCCAACGACCACTTCCTGAGTGGAGGTTTTTTGTGGAGCTGCCTCAGAGGAGCGAGACTTGATGAGATCCATTCAGAGCCAAAACGGAAAAACAAGTGGATGGAAGTGCTTGTTGGTGATGCTTCAAAGTTTCTGGTACATAAAAGTACCAACCAATGCTGATTGGAGGGTATGATCTCTCTTCTTGTTTGTAGAGCGACGATCTTTGTTTGTTGGCCTATATTAGGAGAAAGGACGCTACTAGGGGCTCCTGGCCTTACTACTAGGAGCAAGAAGCTACTAGGAACAAAGGGCATCGCTACTAGGATGGTCAAGGCTCGTTGGCTGCATGGCCAAGACAGCGCTGCGATGCGCTGGGCTTACGCCTGCAGATGCGCGAGACTCAAATGCCGCCTTTGCAGCTGAATCGACCTCGGGCGTGCATGCAACAATGTGGAACATTGGCATGGCTAAAAGGTACAACATGTGTATATACTATATATATATACTATATATGTGTATATACACTATGTATATATATATATATGTGTGTATATATATAATATATATACTGTCTATAATATGGGCTACAAACTGCATTGATCCATGAAACTTAGGCTTGGACTTGTGCTTGATAATGGACTACACTAAAGGCAAATTCTGCGATCCGTACTTTCTTCAAAGAGTCTTAGCTAGCAAATGAGAATGTATATAGTTCCAGTGCTGTCGTTGCTGTTGTCCCCCTTAGAAGAAAACCAGAACGTTTACTGCAACTTTGAAAAGAGAAAAGGGACACAGTTAGAGAGAGAGAGAGAGTAATGCCAGTGGTGACCCGTTGCTAAGCATATCAATCAGGCACACATCTGCGATGTACAACAAACAAGAACTGTGCGTAGAAATAGATGCAAGTGGAGATTTAAAAAAAAGCCAATAATCGAAACGACATGGAGGATCCATAAGAAGCGGAACAAAAGCACCTTGGATGACTGATCTCCAGTCCAGCACCCTCGGGCCAACCACTACCTGCTGTGCAGTCTACCGCCTCTTCCATGGTAAGACAATACACCGGTGACGTTGGCTTGTCATCACATATCTAAGGCCAAGACGCTGCTTTCAGGAGAATGTCATCGGTAGCATGTTCGATGTCAACCAACTCTGAAACCATATGCATGACCTGAAGCAAGGTGAGAGTTGTGCTGGTGCTGATATTCCGATATTCCTGTCACGTCAAAGATCAAGGCCACGAAGCCTGAACACCAAATCACTCCTCCAGCTGCCACCAGGCGGGTGTTTACAACCTTTGCTGAAAACGCTGTAACCGAAAAACATACTATTCTTATTTCTTTGCTGAGCCCTGCTTGCCTCTGCAAAGACAGCACCGGTGTCATAGGCGACATCATACTCTTCTGGCAACGAAGCGTCAGTTAGCTCGCCACGCCAGCTGAGATAGCGGCGCACCATGGAGCCCAAACCTCGCTTCAAAAAAGGGCCTAAACCAATGGAGGAAAAGTCTGGGTAGACATGTGTTGTTGTTTGTTTGTTTCTTGAAGGTTAGGCCATGAGAGGGGCCGGAGGCACGTTGCAAGGACAAAGGCGACAAAGGAGCTAAATAGTTCAATAATCTATACAAAGCATTCACATGTCTGAAGCCGTTCCAAGTAGAGCATTGTCATGAGGGGCACAAGCGAATCCCAGGTAGTTGAACATGCGCAAGATGTGCCAACATTATGCACTAATCCTTTAAAGTCATGGCGATGTCCAAAGAAATTTATTTCAGCAAAGTACAGCACATCCATCATTGTCCGTCACATTCTTGCAGTGCCAGTGACTAGATGGCTGCTCCAGGTTGCACTCGGCAACTCGCATCGCCATCCGTTGTGGCCCTCCATTTCGATCCCCAGCACACAGACCCAAGAGCAGGCCAACGCAGCGATGAGAAGGCTCTGACATTGCATCAAAGCTGCGCCAAAACTACATGAAGGCATACCATGGCATGCTCACCGTCTCACCCAAACCTTGCTTAAAGCTTCAATGAGATGCCTTTTCAGCAGGACACATTGGCAATCACAACATCATACCATATCCACACAAAAGCATTGTATCCCCAATGTCTGACAGCTGTCATTCAATCAGCTATCCTTCGAGCCTCGGAGTATGAAAAGAGCACACGATGAGCCGCTCGGCATCAGTGTATGAAAAAACAAGAAACAGAACACACACACACACACACCCCAAAGATTGCCTATCCAAACAGGATGGCTCAAAGGACCTAAGCACTCTCTGCTATTTTGCTCCCTTCGACATGTGCCTTGAAGACTTTGCCAAATGCTCCGGCCCCAAGCACGCCCTGGCTGTTTCTATCTCAGGAAACGCGACAGTTTCTCACTAAGATCGCATCATGAAGGTGTCGGTCCTTTGTATCTGTTTGTCTTTTCCCACAGAGCCACTAAAAAGTCTAGGAACCAAATCATTAGTGCGATCGCTGTCCTGCGTCCATGCCAGTAGCTTAAGTAGCTAGCTTTAAAAAGAAAAGCCAATTCCTAGTGTCGATGGTCTTTTTTCTCCCAGGTGGTAGGCTTTTCCGCTTTCCCTTGGCCACTTGTCACATCTTGTCACCTGGGTGCGAAGCGACGTCAACTGCATTGGGCTCGTATCCTGATTGTCCAAGACCTGGCAGATTTGCCGAATGTTCAACACTTGACCCAGAATTTCATTGGAATACTCGGCGCATCTCTGAGATACAAGAAACTTCAAATGTGCATAGATTGGCATTGACAAGCTCTAAGCAAATCCATCAGATCCTCTGCCCTTTGGCGAATGCCGGCCCTTTTGTCTAACCTCTCAACACATCTCATCCAGGGCCCACGGGGCCCACATTCATCTTCAGCAAATAGCTCAAATGCACCTTGTTACTAGTAGTTTCTTGCTCCTAGTAGCGATGACCTCCACCCTAGTAGCTTCTTGTTACTAGTAGCTTCAGAATCCATATCAATCCAGGCTTTCTTCGTCGTGAGATGTCGAGCCAACTTGACCTCCTCCCGTGCCGCATGGCCTCTGCCATCTGTTCTCCAATGCCAGTACTGAAAAGGAAACCTGACAATGAGAGATACATAGAGGAAAAAGAAACCGGTCAGCTGCGGCTGTAGGCAAAAGTATGCAAAGGTAAATTTAGAAAAACACTCTCGACAGACTGCGGTGTCAAACTTGCTGTGCGCGCAGTGCCGAACCTGTCAAGTTTCGTGCAGCTGTTGAGCTTGTGGCCACCAGGAACCTGCTTTCGCTGTTCCTCAGAGCACAGGATCTGACGGCGCAGCCATTGTGTAGAAGCCCAGCTCCAGATCTTCTGACACCGTTGTTGAAAAAGAAAAAGAAACACAAGAAGATTCTTCCTGTCTGCCAAAGAACATGTGTCCAGAAAAGAATTCCTGCATTGATTCCAAGCATGAAATAACCAAAGAACCACAACGGAAACTCGACTAAAAAAGAAGCCGAAAATGGAAATCTATGGAAATCTGACTAATGGTGATCTTCGATTCAGTCAAGTGTGGAAACAACAATATTGGCCTTCCTCCCCGGGAGGCCCTTCAAACATCGAAGCAAACCTCAAAAAACTTTAAAGAGACGATCTGAAGGAATCCAAAAAAAACGATGGCCTCCTATTCTACTAGCGATGGCCTCTCACCTCCTAGTACGTAGGCTTAATCGGAACAGGTGCTCCGAGGAAGCCTAGTAGCCTCTTCTGCATTTTTAGTACTTCTTCGTAGCTTCGCTACTTGTGGCTAACCTATATAACTACCTCCCAAAAAGAGCAAAGATGATGGGCCTACAGCTTGGGCCCGTTGTTGGCGTCTCTTGTCCTACCAGTCCAAGGAACTTAACCACCTGCCCGAAGACACTCTGGGCAACGCCCTGCAACTCTCCAGAAACACTCCTGGCAAGATCAAAGCTCCTTGGTCTCTTTGAGAAGCTGTGCTGCGAAAGGATGTTTACCAGTCAACCAGTTCACCAAATATCATGAGATGAAATCAATGCTCCAAAGCTCCAACATGTTGGGCTGGTACTTGCCTCTCCTATCTTTTTACTCAAACGAACCGGCAGAACGAACCGGCAGGTTCATGTCAGGTCGATGCTTTAACGGAAGGTGTGAAATGCGATTGTGCCTTGTGGGTGATGCCAACTGCGAGGACAAGCTCCGCTTGAGGTCTGGCTCGTGCCTCTCAAACACTGAAGGCACCCAATGTTTAGGTATCTCGTTGACATCTTGGGCTTTGAGCTATGTTGCGGCATGATCGCTTCAAACACAATCGGTACATGAATGTCAGAAAGGCATTGAAGTGCTGAAACAAAAGCCGGAAAAGAGGGGGAGATGCAATCGAGGCATTTTGCGATAGAAATGAAACTCTTCTTGCCAAGAAGCTGGAATTTTGCCAGCCTGAGCTGGTTTGACATGCCATTGTACCCAAAAAAACTTTACTTTGCGAATGTTTCGCAAACTCCACGTTTCACTTTCGCAGGGTGTATACCCTCGAAGTCTCTGTTTCCACATATCTATCTATATATATATATCTTGCTCCGATGTTTTTCTTAACATATATATTTACTTTCGCAAACTCGAAGGAAAAAAAAGCTTTGCGAACAACACAAGCAACACAAAAGGCTCTCAATGAACCTAGGCCTTATGTCGACCTTTTGATCAACTACCACATACTCACATACTTTGCTGTTACATGGACGCAGAAAGGGTATTATTGAAATCCAAGAGATTCAGCATGATGCAGCCACAAAGAAGCGCTACTTCTTGCAACTGTGATAGCTAAAATAGTGCTCTGGTACAATGCATTGGAGTCTGTCGCTCTTTCGGGCTCCCAAAAATTCCTGTCTGCCTGTGTAATCAATTTCAATTGGTGTCCAATCAAATCTGATATGCTTAGGAAGAACACCTGATCCAAGCGTTCCATAGGGGATAAAGAGAATGGGTGGCATCTCTCGGCCACCGTCTGTCCACTACAATTAAGCCAAGTTGCTCTTCCACCAGGTCCCAACAGGTTTCGCCATTCAAAAGCTGCAAGGGTCTTTGTCCAGCTTTGTTCACTTGGGCTGCGCACTCGAGAAAGTCTCCTGAAATTCTCCACTCAGGGGATGAGTGCACAGCTGCCAACAGAATGCAATGGAAGGCACCTCTAAGCACGCAAGGTGAATCCTCAGCAGGATGCAGCAAAGCCCGAATGCACCTCACGAAGGCATCAAAGCAGGGGAGTACTGGAGGGCTGGTCATGCAACCAGCCAAGTGCAAATGTGCAGTATATGTACTGCAAAAAGTCCAAGGCGTTCCAAGTACCGACCGGTGTAGTATCTAAGATGATTAAAATGCTCGTGCAAAGCTGCGTATCATAATGGAGCTTTCGCCCTCTGCCTGGCATGACCACGGCGGCAGGCTTTGTGAAGGGCTGTTTCACCATCCATATCCTCGACTCGAGTCTTGAATCACCCCACCCTGTACGCAATTCAAGCATCCTACGAACATACCACAGGAGGCTCATGTCCCTGGGGAAGAAAACGCAGAAGTACCTGGTTGACTCCAGTCTGTCGCCGGACATCCTGTTGGACACGAAATGTAGTTGGATGTTGGGCACAAGACTTGGAATGCGGTCATAGTAACCTGCTTCTGACAACTCCAGAGCATGGATGCCTTATCTCAAATACATATATAAAACATCATATGTGCTGGAGCACCCTGCGCACCGATTTTGTTGAAAGCAAACACAATTTTATGCAATTTTACCAAGAGTCGCAAAGCAAAGGATCAGCACCGCGTCTAAGAAGAACTTCTACCTTGGAGATTCATTGGGAAAACATTAAGGAATCGAGTCGCTCAGGATACCCTTGCAGCTCAAGCAGCCTTGGATCATTTCATTTGCAACTTTGGGAATGGGGCACAGAGCAGTCGGGCCCATCTGGATGCTTTGATTGCTCTTCTCTCCCATGTCATGCCCATGCATAGTTCACTTTATCCGAATGCACTTCTGGATCACTTCAGTCGGGTCACACACTCGGTTTGCCCATATCCAGAGGCCACGTGCAATGGCGTCGTTCCAGTACCATCCAACAGTCGTAGATTGCAATCGCAGCCTCCATTAGCTCAGAGCTTCACGGCAAAAAGCGTTTCCTGAACATCTGCTTCAACATAGATATATAGTGAATCAAACTTATGTATATATGTATATTATCTTATACACACACATATATGATCTCATAATTGATTACATACATATATAACATTACTGTAATATTGGGGGAAAAAAAAAATATATATATATATAACTCTATATAATCTCTATCTACACTACCAGGTGTCCACATTGTCTTCGCAGCCTTCAGTCTTCCAACCATCTAACGTCCCACTGCACACTTGACCGCAGCTTATATTGTTGGGCATTCACAACATCGATTAAGCCCAGAACAAAGCCCGGCACCTGCATCCAGCAGCCGTATGACCTCTTGGACCGTTCCTTTCTTGCAAGCCATGAAAATGTCGACTGCGCGATGCTGCAAACCTGCAGTATGGCACAACGTCACACTCATCCTTACATCTGGGCACTCAGCCTAGAAATCACAAAACACCACAGATTTTGCCAGGTGAAACATTGCATCTTTCCGAAGTGTTCTTCAAAAGCCATGGCCGTGGCAATTTAACAATTACGTTTTGGCACGCTTAGAGGCGCAATATTCGATGGTGCATTGGGTAGCCCAGAGGCACTATCATGCATTGGTGTTCAACTTATATAATATAATGTTCATCAAGGCATTATAAAGTCCATGAAACGTTGATCCTGGCTGTGAAGAATATTACAGCATTCCTGATAATCGACAAGCTGAGACACGTGTGCAGTGTTCCAGCAGCCACACCGCTGCTAACCTGGGCAAGTCACACGCAAAATGGCCTGCACCCACTGACAAATAAGGTTTTTGCTCTTGCCGACCACAAGGCAAGAACGACATATGGATGCGCATGAGAAAATGATCTTGACATGTCTGAGCACCCCTGCAAGCTCATGAGCGCCACCCAGGTTGGCAAGAAAGCCACACTGCCGGCGTGAAATTGTTCGGGATGCACCGCGAACCTGAGACTCTGAGATGGAAGGAATGGTCACAACAAAGGTGCCAAAATGCTGCGCAAGAAGTGCGCATCGAATCATTGGACACGTTGATTTACAGTAATTCAATGGGTTAAGTGATGCCATCTTGGCATCTTTCAAAATTCATGATGTCCCAGTAGCCAAATGAGCGGCAGGGTAACAGCTTGACTGCTGCGCAGCGCACACAGAAAATTCGAGACTTTGTTGGCCTGAAATCATCGACAGGGACATGTCAAGTCAGAAATTTCAGGCACGTGTCAAGTCTCTACGATCTCTCTCGACAAAGCTCCTGTCTTGTGAGACCCTGCTCGTCAATAAATCGGCAGCAGTCGAACACGTAGATGGAAACGCCTCAAAAACACAACTTGCAGTCTTGCTACAGCGTTTGAGTGATGAGAGCAGAGCGTTGTGCCACTCTGAGCTTCTGGCTGAGGATTGGTACCATCCTACAAAAGCCAGGGGGTTGCAAGGACTTCTTGCAACATGTTGTGGAAGAGTGTGAAGACAGGAGTTCAAAAGAATTAAGTCAAGAGTTAATTATTTCTAGTAGCTGATTTTCTGGCGTCCCTTCGTAGAAAAGTTAAGTCGGGGGTGAACTGTATGATATGGTTATGATATGGAGTGGGATGTGTGGAATTAACTTCTGCTGTAATTCTTTTTGGAAGGTGTCTTTTCAGAAATCTGGCTTGAAGACGTGCTAGAAAAGAATTAAACCAGGAGTTAATTATGCTGGTGTGGGTGTGTGTGTGTGTGCGTCGTCCTTCCCAAACTGCCTGGTTCTTTTTTGTAGGTCACGCTGGAAGCACTGCATCAAAATGCCGGTCCATGGCACAAGAAATTGTAATCTCGTCTCCCCAACAATCTGGGTGGACTGCATCTGGGGGCTCAAGCACATGAGTGTACTCCGCCTGGGAATCTGTGATCACTCGTATGGGTCGACTTGTTTCTTTCCTTTGTTGCCGTAAGGAGGGCTAGCCTTTGTTTCCTTCCTTTGCTAGCCTTTGTTTCTTTCCTTTGTTGCCTTAAGGAGGGCAGGGCTAGCCTTTGTGTCTGTCCTTTGTTGCCTTAAGGAAGAATTAATTAACTCCCTGTTTAATTCCTTCCAAACCAGGTTCTGCAAGGCTAGCCTTTGTTTGTTTCCTTTGTTGCCGTAAGGAGGGCTAGCCTTTGCTTCTTTCCTCTGTTGCCTTAAGGAGGGCTAGCCTTTGTGTCTTTCCTTTGTTGCCTTAAGGAAGAATTAACTCTCTGTTTGATTCCTTCCAAACCAGGTTCTGCCAGGCTAGCCAGGAAAGAATTAAACCAGCAGCTTTGATACAGACAGATACCTGTGGAAGACCTAGTACCTAAAGTTTTAAACCCGGAGGAATTAATTTCAAGCTCCTCTTTCTACGCCTTTTCCAACATGTTCAGGATGTGCCACATGTTGAGAATGTGCTTGGTCTGGAGAACAGACACATTCTTCAATGTTTGTGACAAAGAGAATTAAAGGAAAGAATCACTGCGACCAGTTAAACCAGTTGGTCTCCGAATGGTGCTGTTCCATCTTCCGGTCCTGGATGATCCAGGAGCCAGGTTCGTCACAGCCAAGAGCGCAGCTGTGCCCAGAAGATAGTCCCAACAAATGTACAGCACTCCAAACCACAAATGCAGCCTCAAATGCCAGAACACCACTAGGTTCCAACAAATCCCGACAAGAATTGGTGCATGTCACATGGTCACTACAAGCATGTTCATGCATACGCACAAAACCACCTCCGATGGAATGCTCTTGATATCCATAGACTAGAGTATGGAATCTGCCTTTAAAATCTTTAAAATCTTACATGGGCACGTACACCTGAGACAAGCACGCACCAGGATATGCTTCTCGTATGTCAAACAAGCTCCACCTGTTACAACCCAATCAGGAGGGGCTGGGATCAACCCTATCCTTTCTCCAGAGCTTTTTTTTCGAGCAAATGTCGGACTGAAGTTATCGAAAATTTCTAGAAGCAAATCATTAAGGTTCAGACTTCTGCGCCCAAGCCTAGTAGTGCCTACTAGTTACTATAGTAGCTTACCTCCTGTTTACCTACTAAAGCTACTTCTTAAGCTACCTCCTCACAACCTATACTCCCTTGCCTCATCTTCGGCTTCATAGAAACAAGAAAGGAAAAGCTCTTAGGCAAAAAAGTCTTTGGGTTATAAAGTTATAAATGAAAAAATGCAAAAGTCACAGAGTCATGCAGTACAGGCTGAGGAGCTTGAGCACTTCAATGACCGTGACAAGTGTCAAGATTCGCAAGGCAATTTCGCAAAAGCGATACACATGATGCAGCACCTGAAGTTTTCATGTTTGTTCAATTTTCGGAATCAGCATTGGAGCTTGCCGGTAGTCTGCTAAACTGGCAATCTTGAAAAACAAACTGGCAAATGTCGACATTCTGTCTTCCTGTTCAAAAACTAGGACAAGGCGCTTGAAATTGAAATGGGAATGCTTGCAGCGATGGCTTCGAAGCCTCATATTGTGAACCTCAGGATTAAAAACAAATGACACATCTTCAGCTACATGAGATGGGTGTGATTGCTGGATGTCGAAAAACAACATGAGACTGCTGCGGGCGACTGGCGGCACAAATGGATTGAAGTCTGAACTTAAGGTTTCACCCAAAGATTGCACACGATTAATCTGAAGAAAGGAAGAGTCAGCAGGAAGACTCGCTGCACTCTCTGCCTCTCTGTCTCACTGTCTCACTGTCTCTGTGTGTTTGTGCGTATCCCTCTAAAGTGGAACGCATCTGCCGGCTCAGCAGAAAACCGTCAAGTGTTCGACGTGGGCTCGCGTTTCCTTTCGGCTGGTCTTCAGCATCATTCTTGCATCCTCAAAGCTTATTTTGATTGGGAAGTGCTTGTCCAGTAACGGCTCACTAGCAGCTATCGTTGGTGTCAAATCAAAGGAGCACGAGCTGCCAGGACAGGCACATCTTTACCCAGCTGCAACTGTCTGTTTGAAATGAGTGATAGTCCTGGTTGAATCATCCCTGGATCTGGCGACTCCCGATTTTCGGGATGCTTTTGGGATTTGACTGCTGCAGGCAGCAGGTGGGTGTGAGTGCGGAGCTACAGCGGTGAAACCTACCGACCTTTTCCTGTGTCACTGCTGATGCTGAGAGATTCTGATGCGGGTGCGTTGCACTCAGCTGCCAAAGAGCGCAGCAATCGGCAAAGATTTAGAGGGGATGAGGGGAGATGGTGCACGACTCACACGACGTGAAAGAGAATCCTCCTGCTTTCTGCGCCGTAGGTCAGATTGTGATGAGGAGCCAGCAGGTGGCCACTGAGTCGGAGTTTGAAGAAGCTTGTCAGGAACTCGCTGCTACCGGCTGCTACCGTTCACCTGGAGGCTGGAATGGATAAAGAATGAGAAAGACTACGGTTTCAAGACAACAATGATCAATTTGTAATTGGTTGCAAGCGCGGCCACAAACAGCTTCAAGCAAACCCGCCAACACCGTTGCAGGGGGCACCGGCCCCGAGACGCCCCAATTGGGTTCGACCATCTCTGCACCATAAGGTCTCAAAAGCATCTTTGGACTCTGCCCACAGGGGCCGGTGGTTCGTTTGCGCACAGGATTAGATTGAAAAATCTTGCCGGTTGAGCAAAGGCTGACCAGTCGTAATGTTTTGTCTTCAGGTTTCAGACTCACCCATAAACAACTGAGGCAAATTCGATCAAATTCGGACCCTAGTTTGCAGGCAGTTTCAGATGGAAAGCATCTCAAAAGCATCAAAAGGGGTCGGCGGCACCTGGGCGCGGCACACTGCCCCTTCTGCAAACATCGGCCATTCCTCTTGCCAGTGCAAACAATGCACATGACACCAGCTCCTGGTGCCATGTGTGCAGTGCCTACAGTGCCTAAACACCTTTAGATTTGAGTCACGAGTGTGATTTTTTCCTCTCTGGCTCAAGATCGCATCTTGCAAGTGACAAGACCTCAAGGTCCCTGAGAGACTCACGGATCCATTTGGAGGCATAGTAGTCGAAATTCACAGCTGCCTTGGATAGACATGTTTAAACGTGCTTGAGTAGTCTTGAGTTTTTCCACGCAGCAAACACAGCAGTCCCAACTCAAGCAGTACCAACATGTCTCACCTGCTCTGAGAGTCATGCCTGCAGGACATTCATCAACGAGAGAAGAACCATACAGAGCAGCACAGAGAGCTCGAAGTCTGTATACACCAGACCTACACGAGAGCGGAGTTGGCAGCACTGACGGACAAGCAAGAACCAAAAGCGGCAACAAGTGGGGTAGGTCTGCCTCTGTTGTGGTGCAACGGGTCTAGCAAATAAAAGAGAGAGAATACTCAGAGGTGCAAGCTGCTCAATGTAAGTCTGGCGATGTCATGGCCAAAAACCCACTGCATATTGACTGGACGGTTTCGTTTCAGAACAAATGCGTCTTTGGACCCTGAGTGACAAGAAGTTGCATATTTGGACAAGACATGTTGCTATTTTTCTTCAACTCGCTTCAGAAACCCACCCTGTAATTTGGTTTAAGCCTTTCACACAAAAACGGACGTGTTAATTGCTACGTATGAAAGCATTTGGAATGCTCTTGAATATTGAAGGCAGGTTGCTCCTGGATGCATACAGTAGCACCATGATGCGTGGCACATTTGTGACGAACATGACCTCAGACGACTTGTAAAAGTGAATCACATGCAAACCTTCAATTGCATCTGCCGCTACAAGTCCGAGAACCTGCAACCTCCAAAACAGCTGGTTCCTGCGAATCTCAGCACGAGAGACCTGAGTTTTCTCCTCAGCAATCTCGCCCGGATTGAATATGCAACGTTTTGATGATGGCATCCATGAACTGCTTGTTCTCATTCCAGGAGAGTACATTTGACAAATATTTGTAAGAATTTGGACTTTGTCCGATCTCAGCACATGCTGAAATGTGTGTGTGTGCCCCAGTGTGTGTTTTGTAATCCATACTTATATTTCATTCATGTAGTGTTTAGTAATTAGTTCGTTTTACTCACGGCGACTCGGGCATCTCTCGTGTCGTGTCTTGCATCGGGTGGCATGGCTGTCGACGCGTGCGCTCTCCGCGACTGAAGGTGCTTCAATCTCGTCGACCAGTGAGGTACGCATACCGCGCTGCTTCCAGCACTGCCGGGCACCTGAGAGCACGAACTCCCGGGACAAGAGATAGATTACATCGTAGTATAATGTAGTATATAATCTAGAATCTACACTATAGATATATAATCACGATAATACATGTGTAGAGTATGTGTATATACATATAATAGATGTGTATATATATACAGTATATAAGTATATGTGTATATATATAGATTGGGAGGTATTGTTGATCAGCCCAGCATTAAAAGTGCTTCAAGAGTTCCAAGCACAATACATTCTGAAGAGCTCTAAGGCACGCATGACCGGAAGGCAGCTTAACCATCCAAAGACCAGGAAGATGATGCTCTTGAAGAAAAGCGCCTTCCTCAGGAAGTTCACACATGCTACGATCAAAACTTGGTAGAGGAGCCCTCACTCAGCTGGTCATGGCAGGTTTTGATCACGGCTCAAGTCTGACTCGCTGTCCCTCGTCATTACTGTTCTTGTGCAAAGTTTTCTGACCGTGAATATAGGCTAAAGTGTGAAGGAGGACCAGCTTGCTGCATAATATGTGCATAGTTATTTAGATGACTGTAGACTGTAGAGTATTGCAAGGTTGATTGAATGGTACTATTGTGATGCTCGCAGGCTGAAGAAGAAAAAGTTGAGTGAAAGAACCTGTGAGAAGAACAAAGAGATTTGAACGGAACCCTACACAAGCAGCGGCCTAGGCCCTAGGCAATTCGCAGCCAGGAGTCCCTGTGGATGATTGTTCCAAGTAATGGACATTCCGACGGAACGCCCAATCTCTGCTGATAAGCTGCACCTGCAAGGAAAGCACGCTACTAGGGGCTCCTGGCATCGCTACTAGGAGCAAGGACGCTACTAGTAGCTCCTGGCCTTACTACTAGGAACAAGAAGCTACTAGGAGCAAGAAGCTAAAGCACCAGCCCCGTCACGAGCCACACCCCCCAGGTTGTGTCGGGGACCCCCTGCCAGCAGGCCTTCAAGTCTAGCAACCCTTATATAAATTAGGGCCACTCCATCCACTCCATAAATTGTCTTCTCTCATGGCACTAATGAATCCAGAGCTTTCCAAACCAAGGTACCTCGATTCCAACCAGCAATGTGTGCGGTAAAGCCAGAAGGAAGCACAAGCACCTCAGATGAAGATGCAGAGAAGCCCCATTGAAACCGCACAAGAGTTGAGCATTCTCAAAGATGACCTGCTTCTTGCAACCATACAGACAAGGCACCAGTCTCTTCTGGCAGCACAGAGTCCGATACCTCTTTGGCAGTTTAAGTGTTCTTGACTCCAAAGCTACAGAGCAATATATAGTGCACTGTAACATTCCCTGCACAGCCATGTCTTGAAACATTAGCAATTTCTTCTGCTGATACTCCTGCCCCTTCCCACTTCCGGCATCTTTGAGTGTTGACCGACCTTTGAGCCCTATTCCAGCTTGGCCACACGCAACACTGATCCACATTTCCAGAAAGAAAAGGCACCAGTTCCAGCAACGCCTCAGAAAACGATGAGAAAATATGAGAAAATGCTCGCTGCATGAAGAGTTTCTAATGGCCAGAATTGGACCAGTCAGAAGAAGACTAGATTCTGATTTAAAAAAACATGGGCCGTCGGGCACAAGGTTCGGATCAATGTTGCTGGCAGACTTGGCAGGGCTGTGTACCTGCAGCAGAAATACAAGTTCAAAAGAGCCAGCCAAACAGTGAAGTTGCTTTGGCAGTGGCGAAATTTGGCAGTGGCTATGACCCTAGGCCCTAGGTCTTAGATTCAATGTAAGAGTTCTTGTGCTGTACTACAAAGTAATTGCTGGGTGGTGGAGGAACTCACGTGTTTTGTGCAGATACTTCAACTTTGGCATTGCTATGTATCACAATAGGCCAGCTTTCCGATGCTCTTTCTGGTTTGAAATGTTCCTTAAAGCGAGCTCTACATGGAGACCAGCTGAATGATCACCATTGCTTTAAGCTTCTGCCAAGCAGGTGCATTTGTTCCCTTATTCCTTGCCATGCCATGACCTTCTTGTCTTGCAACAAGTGCACCTGCTTGAAGTTTCGGCCAATATGTCTGGGAAGGAAGAGTATGTTTGATACAGCTTTCATGGTTTCCCTTCTTTCCCCTGTCTATCTTTTCTTCCATCGTGGCGCCCAAAACATTTACAGTAGATCTATTCCAACAGTCCAACAGGACCCACAGGGGGGGAAGACGCCGCAGGGATCTTCGGGGCCTCAATCTGTGAGGCTGCTCGAGGGCTTCGCAGACGTCTTCCGCTCAGCACCTCCTCACTCATCCCCTCACTTGAGGCCATGGCACCCCACTCCTGAGGGAAAGCATCAAAGACCAAATGAGAAATAGTTGCTTTATCTTGCTTTAATAATATACTGTATATGACAAAGGCATGCAAACCATTTGGTCGTTGTTTCAGAATTGAATGTAAAGGTTGAAAGGAATACATCCCATGCACACCCTCTCTGGTTAGTCAAACCCAAGCTACCTTGGAATTGGTCAATTTCAAATCAGCTCCTGGTAGACTATGAGAACTCTTGATGTTCCTTTCGTTCTCTTGTTCAGGTTCAAAACCCTCTACTCACCTCTAAGTCTTCGAAGTTCATTCCCGCCTTGGACTCTTCAATGATGTTCAAGTACTGGGAGAGGCCCTGGGCAAAATCAAGTCTGATCAAGTCTGATCACCAAATCTTCAAGATTTGAAGGCAAATCGGAGGTCAACAAGTCAATGATGCAGTTGCATGGTCGTTTAAAAATTTCAATGGAAACGTGAGGGGCAATTGAACAGTGCCACGGAGAAGCTTCCTCCCTGCCTTGTTCTGCTGAGCAACTGCTGGCGCGCGAAGCTTGGTGGGGCGGCTGTCCTCAAGCAAAGAACGAGGGAGAACAGCTAGTCAGACACAATCGGCAACGAGTAAATGGACCTCTCTTTCAGTAGTGTTTGAGTATGAACCCAGGTTCATCATGCCTGACGCACAGTCACACCAATGTTGGAGAACAGACCCGCAACCCATCGTGCCTGCATGACGCTGGATCCTTCAGTGCTGGCGCAGGAGTCAGCTGCGTGCAGAGTGGAATTGGTCTCCTGTCCGTAGCGGCCAGGCATTGGTATGTTCGGCAATTGTATCATGAACCAAGCGGGGTGGTCTCTGGTGCCAATTAGAGGTGAAATGTGCTTGCATGTGCACTACTCAAGCAATTGAGAGTGTTTAACTGGACACTACTCAGTGCATTTCTCAAGCAAAAGTATTGAGAAGCATCTGGACAAATTCCCAACGATCCACTTCCGAACTCCCACGTGGCACCTGGCTTTCAGTGTCATCCACTGGTCTGGCCTGCTCACATGCTCAGGGCCGCTTAATGGAAGCAAGCTTGTCAACTCAAAACTGCTTGCTGGTTTGCTTTCATCAGGATAGGTTTCTCGCAGCATCAACAAATAACAAGAACACCTGATTAATATGTGCTTGAACCTGCCAAAGTGAGCTATCACTCTGGCCGAACACCTGCACTTCTAGCAGCAACTGTGCACTGTGCAGACATATGCAAAGGAGCTGGAGGTTGAGAAGTGGTGAAGTCATCCTTTGTGGAAAGGACCAATGACTGAATAGAATCTGGGTAGGGCCACGAGAACAACTGCAGACTGTTCCTGAGAGCTTTGTGGTGCAGGAAGGCAAAACCAAGTACTATCTCAAATAAGCACATAGGGCCTCTGGATACAATTTAAGGTTCCACAATTGCACCACAGCAGCACAGAAAAGCACAAGGAAAGGCCCTTGGCTACAACCTGCAAGAATTCCTAAAACAACTTAAGACAATGGAACAAAACATCCTGTGATATTGCAAACATGTCCAGGAATGAAGCTCTTTGACTCTTGGCCTCCTCAGGTCTAGCAGTGCTTTGCCCTGACAAGGCTGTGATTCCAACAAATCTGACTGAGTTTGTCATATCAAGAATGAGCACATGTCGATTACACTGATTAGACTCGCAAGTTGATGTCTTGCGGATCAGTCGGAACACTGAAATACAAGATGGTACAACACCAGTGTCATGCTTGTGATTTTGGTGTTGCCTCTCTTGCACGGATAGAAATTGATTGGTGCAAGTGTTGTATGTAAATAAAGGTCTCAGTCTCAGTGGTCCTGCGAGGCCGTCGGTACAAGGTCTCGGTGTTGGTGGTCTCAGTCCTGCACATCAACTCCGGTGCATGTCTCGCCTGGGCCACTCTCACCTTGAAGAGTGAGGAAGAGTATCTAAAAGATGAACGGACTCAAACAAATGTGATTAGAGTCGAACAGACTGCGCTTGTGCAATCCATATGTTGTGAACTGTTGAAGTTGAACCCTGTCGGCCCATACAAAGCAAAGAGTTTGTATGGAGGCATCTTACTATGGAGACAGCTATACAGCTATGTAGCTACTGTGCCCCCAGATGAACGTACGGCACCAGCCAAAAACGAAACATGTCAAAACCGGGAGGTTAATCTGCATCATTTACATCTACGATCAAAGTGGCTGAAGAATAATGTGCTGCCTCTGAGCAAGTGACTCACCCACCGAGACTCTTCTTACTTCTCACTCGGATCTGCTCCTTGTGCATCTTTGGATGCCTTCTCAAGATCAATCTCATCCTGCATTGAATATGGAAGTTGGTGTATAAATAGATGTAAAAACAAACAAACACGTTGAATGTTGGATGTGGCTGTGCGCTTCCAGAGCAACCCTAACAAATAGACCCAGCTCCCACAGGAGAAGACTGCACGCAATGGCGTTAACGAGGTCAAACCGCTATAGATGAGCAATGTCTCCTCCAGCCGAGAAGTCTCACATATGGCTTGCATGCCTGTCAACTGCTGCAAGCAATAAGAAAGACAACTTTTTGATCCTTCTGTTTTGCCATGCGAGTGTGGGGCTGTCTGTGTCCCCAGGCGCCAGCAAAGATGAACTTGGACATTTTTGAACATGTGATGAGACCGCATGAATCCTCCTGGCAAAGCCTTTGTAACTGCAACACACGCATTTATGTTCAGACAAAACCAGCAAGCTGCTCAAGGGCAGGCCTCTCTCCCAGAATCCTTCAACCTCAGCAGTTCAAGCTGGCTTGGTTTTCTATGATGGCCCACTAATCACTAACCATGTACGTTCTTATGCTCATTACAAATTCAGACATGAGACTGATTGCGCCACAACAGTTTCTTGTTCTCCGTCCACTTCTTTTGGCATCCTGCCAAACAACCACGCCGAGCCACACACCGCCCAACGCTACGCCTTGCCAAGGCACAGGGCTTCGGAAGCTGTTTGCTGAGGAGCGGTCCTGAAAGGTCAAACGGGAGGGGTAACAAGTGCATCGCTACTAGTAACAAGGTGTACTACCGTCTACTACTAGTAACAAGCCTCTCAATCACAGGACAAGACGATTCGACACAGGTCGGAGACTGATCTCACACCGGATCTTGAAACTAAAATCTCTGGGTTGTCCGTGGAAACAGCTGCGGTTGCACAATCTCCAAAAAAAATCTATATAATATTGACTGTGGTGCATTCCTGGTCTGCATGTCTGCTATCATTCTCAATACTGCAGTTTGCAGACGCTTCCAAAAGAAGAGCAGAATAAAAGTCTCAACAAGTGTGGGCGATCTCCTCCTCCCCTGCACTCGTCGCGAAATCTAAGAGTGCTGAACTCAGTGGGCCCCTCTCTGCGGTGAAGCCTGACGTAAAGCAGAAGACACAAAAAAGAACGCACGAAACACCATGGCCGTCTGCACACCGTGGTCCTACACTAGCACTAGCAAAGAAGAGAGTTCATATAGAAAGCACAGGGCGCACAAGGTCTGAGCATGCACGATAGAAACAGCTCATGCAAGTATCTCTGGGGGGAAATTGTTACAAAAACCTTGTTGGATCAAGTGACACTTGTGGAATCTGGCGGGATCACATTTCAAGAAAATCTGAGTCAGTCGGGTGCCATCAATGAGCCTTGCAGGAAGGTCCGCATGTTCCTAGCAGCCAGACTGGTCATCGGAATGCTGACATCAATGCCACAAAGAAGCTACTGAATGAGCCATGCAAAGATCAGCCAGTCGTTTCAGGATTGGTCGGATTCACATCTGAAAGCTCAATGAACATCTATCAATACTGGTTCACGGGAAGGTGCACACTGAAGGTATAAAGTTGTCGTGTGGTCTCTCATGACGATGATGTGTGCGATGCCAGATAAAGGCGTTCAGTCCAAGGATGCAAAAACCCAATTATCAAATAGAAGATGGATGGGTGGCATATCGCATTTCCTTGCTTGACACAATCGTCGATGTCACTGGGGACCCCAAACATGCGAGAAACTGGAGATGTGCTGCCAGGCAGAGGCTCTGTGCCTAGAAACAGCTATGCGGCCTGTGTGTAGAATTCTGGTGGTGGTCCAGGCGGCCACACTGGCTGAAGCCATTGGATTTGTCAAGCATCCACAAAGGAACTTTGTCGGGTACTGACGTACTATGCAAAAAGCAAACTAAACTGAACACTAAACTCACTTTGGAGAAGGGTGTGTGGACCCACATCATCCCAGGCCAAAATTGCAGAAGCAAGTTCAAGAAGGTACTGCAGGTATCCGCTTGCTCCGATGTGCTGAATGGCGCTTGCTGAAACTGTGTACCGTGCCTTCATCCGGCGCGCTTCGCAAGCCTCTCAAGTGCGTCAAGTGGATCAAATTTGGAACCTATCATTCATTCGGTAACAAAATAAAAGCTGGTTTGATCTTAATGGTTGGTACATCATGGCTGCTGAATCGCAGTTGTTGAACAAGAGTTGTTCTGTCGGGTTGGTGATCTGGGTTAGGGTTCTGTGTCTGTCTATCGCAATGCGTTGCATCCTTCTAGTGTGAGAACTCATGCAATCTAACCAGGCCGGCAAAAAGCCAATACGTGTATGGATGTCGAATCAAATGGTGGTACATGTGTCTCTGTGTGTGCGTGTGTGTCAACAGATACTTCCCAAAGAAACCTCGAAGCCGAGAATGACTTGGTGACGATGGTTCCATCATCCAATCACCTGGCTGAAGGATCAGAGAAGCAGAGCACTTGCTAGCCAGTTGTTAAAGATTGAGTCAACTGCGATACAAAAGCTACGAACCACGCCACCAAACGAGTAACGTTGGGGCCATTTTGACTGTCTGCTAAGATTTGACAGGCTTCTGCTAAGACCTGGAACCATCTGCGCTCTTTGGCTGTCCATGCCCAGCCTTCCTCTCGCGGAAGGTCTAGGAGCAAAGGCTGCTCCAACGCCATGGCGAAAAGCTTAGCCCTGCGCCAATGCTCTGTTTAAATTAGAAAAATCAATGTGGATGGACTTGGACTCGATCATCGAAGGCATGGGATTGCACATCCGAAACAACCAACTCATATAACTTGTTGCGTTATGACACCACATCACCCAACCACTACTGTCTCATGTTTTCTTGATGTTTGGTGTCTTTCTAAACAAGAACTTTAGAGCCAAACATATCAAATCGAGAAGAGCACATTCCTTCACAGCACGTCGCAGCCCGACAGTGGAGTTTTCCAGAGGTCAAAAGTGGATTTAATCTTCACCTATCAATCTCTATATAGCAAGAACAACCTATATGGACCTATATAGTTGTAAGTTATAATATGTTACAATATATGATACGTATGAAGGAATATAGTTGCCTTGCTGGACCTTACTTGCCTCGTACGGATACTAATTGAAAGAAAGCGGAGAAAGGCCGACGATGCAACAAAAACAAAATGAACCAGAGTTACCGTCCCTCTGCATCTGAGGCTCCAAAGCACCATTGCCTCCAAGAACGGATGAGAGTCAAAATTATCAGGCGGTTTGAGAAACCACGGATTTGAAACGACGTCGACGACACATTTTAAATTGAAAGATTTAAGTGCACCGGTGCACTCTTAACCCTCCTTAGTGTCTGCAAAACATGAATGTTTTCTAAAAATTCGATGTTCATCACGGGTAAATCGTCATAAATTCCAAGGAACCCTATCTAAATGGAAGGTCCGCTCCATGAGTTCTAATCTAATGTTTAAACTCACCAAAATATAGTTATATGAAGCATGTGGCTCTACAAGTTTCTGCCTGAAGAGTTTGATTAAGGATCCCAACTCTGCCTGGAGAATCAGCCGGGTCTGAGCATGGGATGTTCTCAACTGGTGGTGATGCCTCGCGGCTCTAGCCCACAGCCAATCACAACGGGTTGGTCCTCATCTGGTCATGGAACATCGAAGACACCATGAATAATCACAAGTGTCCGCCGACACCAGCTTCGCCTGGGCTAAGCTGGGCGGCGCCCAGAACACCGCAGCGTAGAACCCTCACCCGGGTTGGAACGCTGACCCTTTCGGCTGATGCTGCAGTGAAGGCACCTGCTCGGCCCCTTGCGCGGGTGGCTGCCACATGTCCTTCAATTGATCTTCAATTGGCTTCGAAGCTGCCGCCTGGCACCCTTTCCGGCCGCATTGGCGCGCAGAACAACATGGGCTAAAGGCTGTGGCGGCCGTGGGTTTGCAAACCTTTTTTGCTGGGGTCGGCGGCATCCGGCGTTGGTTGGTCCACTCCGGCGATGCCGTATGGTGTAACTTATCGCCGCCTATAGCTTTAGCTACGGGGGGGTGCTCCCGATGCCTACGGTGCTTTGTGAAGTCGAGCTTAAAAATTGTGCTTTCGCCTGCATTTCGAGCCGGTTTTGCCACTTGGAGCGATTCCAAAAACGGCAAAACGATAAATGTAGCAAACTCCTTGAGCCTGGTGGGGGAGAGGCCTTTTTTGGAGGACTCTGGGATGTCGAGAAAGTCGTCCCAAAAGCAGGCAAGTTGGACAAAAAATTTGGGAACTGGAAAGGAGCTGGATTTGGGCCTTACAGGAACAGCTTTGAAGCCTTTTTTCGGTTTGCGCCAAGGCGCAATACACTGTAAATTACAGTGCGTTCACAAATTTCGATCTAGAAAAAAACATGTCGCAGCGTTGCAAAAACTGCGTGACTATCGACGTTTTTTGGGGCGTGGTGCGCGAAATGCTGAAAATATCGCGTCTTTCGAGAAAACCTCGTAAATACCGTTGCTTTGAGCACTCGATAGCTCAAAACCATCGGTACTTACGTGGCTTCCTGGCGTAAAAGCACCAAAAACTACGCAAATAGCGTGGCTTTGGGGCACCTTTTGGAAGCCTCGAGCGGCAAAATACATTGATATTTACAATCTTTTTGGTCATAAAAAACGGCCTCTCCACACCAGTCTGAGGGATTTGGCCTGGTCTCTTTTTGCGAGCGCGCGCGCCTCAAACGTTTGATATGAGGTCTCGGGGGCGCGCGCGCGCGCGCGCGCGACGCATTCGAAAGGAACAACAATCATATTAACCAAGCAAGAAATGCAAAGGCAACGGACAGCTGCAAAAAAAAACAGAAACTGAACACAATAGCGCACACGCGCCCAACCGGCATCGCCGGTCTGCGAAGCTCTACAATCTATTGATGCCTTGCTCTTCTGCAGCAAGTGTTTATCCTTTCTCATCACATGCGAGATCAAGCCAGAAGCCACCGAAGCTACTTCTACGATTGGCACCACCTTTGACCAAAACCGAGCAAGTGGACCTGCGGTGAACACTAGACTGCATCCACGCTTCAGTAACCTTCGTTACTTGCTCTGTGACTGTCTGGTGGTGAAAATATACAAAAAATATTGTATATAGACATGATTGCGCTTAGTATGGTACTTGTGCATAGAGCAAGCCAATGACACAAAAGAGCTGTTGCTAAGCAAAGTTGCTTTGGATGTCTTGTCAAAAGCTCTTGCCAGAAAGCAAAAAAACTGCCATCCGATTGAGTCAAACGCTCACTCAGAGTGCCAGGGCTCACAAAAAGGATGTCTTTATGACTGGTGCAAGTCAAGAGGCTGCTGGCATTGCCAAGGCTCATAGCAAAGGATTGCGGACTTATTGGTTGATGGATGTTGATGGTGTCAAACACGGTGGGCACACAATATTTACATCTCATACAGGCATTGCCCTTGCACGGTGCTAGGGTGGTAGAGTTGGTGGGGCGTGTAGTACAAGAACATTGAATGAAGCCTCACCTGCAAGAATGATGCACATGTGATCAAATATGCTCGTTTGGCTGATGACTGTGCTGATGTCCTGTGGCACTCACTCTCAAACTGTCAGGCTGCTGGAGACTTGTGACGGTTTCTGCGAGTAGGGCACAATTCAAGCTGGACAGCAACGAAACAGACTGCAAATACAACTGCCTTCAGCACCCAAAGCCTTCACAACAACCCTGTACAACATGCCTTCACGGTAATGCTGGTTTCTTTCAATCATGTGAAGGGTTCTACGGTACTAGAGCGCAATAGCTTCATGCTACTGCTTAGCTCTCAGCTACTTTGATCCTACCTCTCTTCTTGGACAAGGAGAATTATCTAAGATATTCTAAGAGTAAAGAGCCAAGCGATGAGGTCTCCTTAGAGTCAGCCACTTCTACCTGGCCGGCGCTAAGTTCTTGTCACGGTGGCACGCTCAAAGCTGTCGTCAACGAGTTTCCAATGACATTGGGGAGTCGAAGTGGATCTTCAAACACACGGGCAATCAGGCCACCCGATCAAAACCAAGAAGTGCAGCTATTCCAGTTCGATAAACAGTGATTTGGTTGAAGTTCAAGCTGCCAAAAGTTCAGAACCAGATTCTGTCATGCGACTACATCGACTTCCAGTCTTGTAGAACAAGTAATGACAAGTTTAGTTTAGCAAATCAAGCCTGGGTTCCTTGCATTGGCAGCCTGTCGAGACCGTCTGCTGTCAAAGAATGGAACAAACATTGGAAAGTCGTGTTTTTTGACGTGATCCAAAAGCAATCTCAGACAGCCTGGAGTTGGAGCCCAAATCCCGACGAGGAGTTCGAATCGCTCCAATGAAGCAATTGCCTCTAGAGAAGGCATAAAATAAACTGTTCTGAAGAATTGTTTTTTCGACCTAGCTGCCATGACAGCACTCGGATGACAGCGCTGGGCTCATGATAAGTCATGGCAGGCGCTTCCCCCATTGAAGACTGCATTCTTCGTCCTTTGCACTCAGTACATGACCAGTAAGGACGCATAGCGCCGCAAGCACGAGGCACCTGGCACCCAGCTACACTCCCTCGCATTTACCGCGACAGCGTATCTATCCATATTTATTCTCTGTCTCCCTCACCCACAATGGCGACGACAACAACAACAGGCGCGTGATGGAAGTTCAACTCAAACCACATGCCAATCTCATGTCTAGAATGAATGGTCCATGCAGTGCTGCCCTGCTCGGAGTGTGCCATGTAAAGCATGCAAACCTGGACTGTCGGATTCTTGAAACAGCAGGTGCCTCTACTGTCAGGTTCCCTAATGAGTGAAGTGGTGCCAATACAAATTAGACTTTGTCGAAGGCGCGAAAGCAGCGGTCTGCGAGTGACCTAGGCAAATTCATCCATGAATCATGAGACCTTTTACCTACTACAATGTTTGGTTAGTGAGTGCGAAGTATGGACTTGTCTTCTACCAAGTGTAAGTTCAAAAGCTGGAGTGCTTCAAAAAAGGCAGCGGCTTGAGAAAGCCATGGCCTCCAACCTAATAGCGATGCCCTCCAACCTACTAGCGATGGCCTCCAACCTACTAGCGATGGCCCCCAACCTTCTAGCGATGGCCTCCAACCTACTAGCGATGGCCTCCAACCTACTAGCGACGCCCGCCCACCCTATTCGCGATGGCCTCCAACCTACTAGCCATGGCCCCCAACCTACTAGGGATGGCCTCCAACCCATGGCCTCCAACCTACTAGCGATGGCCTCCAACCTACTAGCGATGGCCTCCAACCTACTAGCGATGGGATCCAACCTACTAGCGATGGCCTCCAACCTACTAGCGATGGCCTCCAACCTACTAGCGATGGCCTCCAACCCACTAGCGATGGCCTCCAACCTACTAGCGATGGCCTCCAACCTACTAGCGATGGCCTCCAACCTACTAGCGATGACCCCCAACCTACTAGCGATGGTCTCCAACCTACTAGTGATGGCCCCCAACCTACTAGGGATGGCCTCCAACCCAGAAGCGATGGCCTCCAACCTACTAGTGATGGGATCCAACCTAGCCAAAGGTGCAAGAAATCCAACCTCCAAGACAAAGGCTTTCTGAAGCCAATACAGCCTCACCCCTTAAGACTCACACTGCCATGGTCTGTGCCCTTGTTCTGTTGGAAAGTCAAGAGTTTACAATGAGTGCGAGAGGTTCTGAAAGTAGGATCTGCTTCACAGCTAGTCATGCAAGAGGTTGGATAGGTGATTGCATTGAAGTCATTTGTGCATGGTCTGGGACACCAATAAATTGCGGCGGTGACACGGCAAGCGGTTCAACAAACAGATCGCTTCACCCAAACACATGCATGCATGGAAGGTCAGTGCATGGTCTTCTCTCAAGAGAAAAGGAAATCTGACTTCACTTCACAGCATGTGGCACAAGTGTAATTTTCGATGTCGCACCAGCACACGGGCTTCAAATAGAAGCATTCGGCCTCAATTCGACAGTGTCGGCAAGGAAAGAAATGCAACAGCCAACCGCCTTTGAAATGGAAAAAAGAAGCAGCTAAGTTGCTTTGTCGGTGAGCACACCATTACTGCAATCTCACAGTCTCGACGTGTCAAATCTAATGCTCGAAGCCCTCTCGAGAAAGTGATAACAAAGCAAGAGTCGAGCTGATTTCAACCAATATACAGTATATAGGAACCATTAAATGCCAAAAGCATCGACATCGAGCTTGTCAGCCATCGTGTTTCTTTCTGTCAAATTCTTTTGTTCTTGCACTTGGGTTTACGTAAAGAAGTGCTGACTGCGTTTTACCCTGAGCCAAGGATTGGTCAGTTACTATTCGCACTGTCCGACCGACTGCGGCACACGCTTTACTTCAAGCTGTGCAAATGGGTTAAGCGACATTGTGTTCAGCTGAATCCTACAACTTGCATAGACACATGTCCTTTGGTCCAAGTGGATGCAAACGGATCCCATCTTGGAAGAAGCACTGCACCACTCTTCCTCCATAAGATTCTTTATGTTCCGTGCATTCCCTTCATGCGAGCTTGGAATCCATACCCAGGAGCTCCCCCAGCGAGCCATGCTGAGCTTGCAGTTCCAACCTGGATCTTGGGATGTCACTTTACAAACCATGAGCGGGTGTGAATTGAAACAGGACATACAATTCAAGGTACCCAATGAATCCGTCCTTCCTTCCAGGCGTCCTTGACTCGCTTGCATAAACAAATCGAGTCTCCCATTGTGAACCACAAACCAGCTCAGAGGACACTGGGATCACAGATGTTGGGAAACAAGAGCTAAAGGTGCGCCGCAGGTATTCTTCCTCAACAATCAGAGCTGGGCAGGTAGGTAGGTAAGGTAGGGTAAGGTAGAGTAAGGTAGGGAAAGGTAGGTAGGGTAAGGTAGAGTGAGGTAGGTAGGTATGTAGGTAGGTCTGTCCATCTGCCTGCCTGGCTGTCTGTCTGTATGGTATGGTATGGTATGGTATTGTATTGTACGATGATGTAATCTTGTACTGTACAGTAGTGTGTGATCAGATTCGAGCTCCGCGCTCATGACAGAGGCCCAGAGTCGTTGAAGTTGCACGGGGCTCGAGCTGAGTGCCTGCCATCATTGGCCATACTTGTTCAACTAAGACATTGCTGGCTTACTTGCTCCCACCAACTGACTCTTGTCCACATTCCACTTCTCCACCAGCCTTCCGCTGTTCATCCAAATAACCCAAGTAGTGCAGGCCGTCAGCAACCTTTGCGATGGAGGCAAGGCTGGAGCAATGCTGGGAGTTCAGTTTCAATCCATCATGTCTGGAAGGTACATCAGCACCTCCACAGTCAAGGCTGCTTGTTCAGATTCACTTTTGTTTCTTGAGCCACGAATACAGCTAGTCGCAGCTAGTCTAACATGGGGCAGGGCTGACTACTTCTTCATACCATAGATTACAGCTTATGCGTTTGGCACAACACTCTTGTCACTTCTGCCGGGCTTGGTGGCCGGGCACTCTGGTTGCGCAGTGTCATGGGGCCTGATTCATCCACAGCATACCAAGTGGGATGAGACAAAGAGTTCTGGGATATTCCACGTCATGCCTCCCTCCAACCGAATCGATTTGTCTCATCCATATTAAGTGGCATCATTTGCTTGCACAAAGACACTACCATGTTCCTGCCTTCAGCTTGTAGATGCCCCCTCACACACATGAAATCGGATGCAAATGCAAAAATCACCCCGAATTCCCCAAAAAGCAAAACAAGGTGACCTAAGTGGGTGCATTTCGTGAAAGCCTGCAGGAAAGCTCTTCCAAGCTCTCTCGCACAAAGTGCTGACAGTTGGAAACCTTGGTCAGCAAAAACCAATGCCACTTTGTATAGTTTCTTGCTATCTGGAACCTGATGAGTGACCGATGGCCAGTGCAAGTCAGTGACACGCCTGGCTGCGATATTTGGACTGTTGCATCAAAGGGGTGCATTTATAAGGTTGCAGCATCAAAACTATGTTGGCACCTGCACCCGAAAAGTGAATGCGTATATACTTGCACCGAACATGAAGAAGAACCGTGGTACACACAATACAGATTCGGGCTCCAGGCTTCTTGTGTCTCGTGAAACGCGTGCGTGGTCACCTCGGTTACAATTGCTGGCATCGTAGGTCACGCTTGAAAAATGTGTGAATTGGCACCCGCAAATCATGGTTAAACGCCATGTATACAGTAATTCTGAATTCTGTGCTCTTGCCAAAATGTTCAGTAAAGAAACAATGTTGGTCTTTGAGCCAATCAATAAGTCATTGTCTTGCAATGATGTTGTGAACAAGTTGCTCATTGCTTTGATTCAGGAAGTTGTAAGGAAAGGCATTCGAAAATGATACAGCAGCAATGGTGAGCAGCTGGCAGCAGCATCCCAAACATCCTGAAATGATGAGTACAAGAAAACTGCAGAAAACCTGCATGCCTCAGCCGAGTGTCTTGGCCACAGCTTTACTTTGCATAGTTCTCCATTTGCTATGATAAGAAGCAAAGAAGCAAGTAAATTCCCGTCTGAAACGTTGTCTTTCACAATGAAATGCTTGACACTTAAACATCCTGAGCTTGGTTGGTCTCCTGCAATGAAACATCCACATCAAAGCCATAGCCATTTCTAGGTGCCTGGTCAAGCTTCTTTCAAGTCGATCGACGGCAAGTTTCCACTTGATCCTCTACGACCAATATGACCGTCCTTTCTGGCTTTGCAACTCACAAGTTTTGATTGCGGAGTCCACACTGTGTAATTGTTCAATTCCCTATCTGCTGAGAGTACATGTTGAAAGGGCCTGACAACCGTGCGACCGTGGTTTAAGTGTTGAAATGGTAGCAGGGAAATGACAAGTTGCACAAGGCCAAACCTGGCAAAAGCATCATTTGGCTGTGATCCCTCCACTTGCAGAAGCCGTAAGTACCTGCCTCTGGGAAACGTTCAAATGGCCCTGCTTTTCTCCAGCTGACTCCAACATCTGCATTTTTGTCCAAATAGAGAAGGTCCTGGAGCAAGCAAGGTCTTTGGCACGTTTCTTGGATGGGACATTGCGACAGTTGGCCATCAATTGACCCACATGAACTTTGCCTTCAAAGGGGGCCTCATGATATAAGGAAATCCTTACATCCTTTTTCTTCGCCTCCTTGGCGACAAACAAAAGTATGACTCTGGTAGTATCAATCGTTCATGAGACTCCTATCAAACGGCGTGTTGGCCTTTACACACCCAGACATATTGTGCCTCCTCTTCTCCTGATTTCAGCCGCACAGCCTTGGTCTCAGTTTGTTGCTCCATGCTCCAATTCGGCTCCATGCTGTCACATCTCTGATGACAATCAAGCAAACAGGATGAAAGAGGAGATCTAACTCTCTGGCTGAGGTCCAGCCAGAACCGAATGCTTCAAGCGAAATATCCACCTCGGCTGAAGCTTCTTTCATTTCTTTAGATTCAACGGCCGCACCATTTGTTAGCAAAGGAAACAAACGAGTCAACCAGATGGGCAAAATCGGTAGTGTGGCGCATGTGGCTTTCAAAGACATTGGACTGTTTTCTCTCTTCTTGTTTCTCCCTCCATGTCTATCAGTTGAACCAGGAAAGTCAATGGACGTTGGTTGGTACTATTATATACGTCCTCTCAATCAGTGAAACATAAAAATAATATAAACTCAGTATTGAGTACCCCGCTCTGACTCCACCAACCATCAAAAAACACGCCCACGGGTTGAATGACTGCTGTCCAAAGTACCCCCATACACCGACATTTGCATGACGGCAGTGCTCCTCAACCTCTGCGACAGCAACTAAATGGGTTTCATCTGCTCCACAGAGTTGGAAGACAAAACTCTTTATGAACTGGTGTTGGACCTCCTGCGCGCTAGATCTCATTGTTGCAAATCACAATCATCTGTTTCCTGTGCATTTTTGTGGATAAAAGGTTGGATCTAAACCCAAGCTCCCAAACTACTAGAAGTTGCCTGTTCACCAAAGGCTGTCTGAAAGTCGGGTTCATGGTCCATGCATGATCACGCTTCTACAACGAAGCGGGGCGACAAAGTGTCTGATCAATATTTTTCCCCAAACAGTGTGGGCACACTGAGGGGTTCTTACGGTAGGTGATAGGAAGGTGTGCTTAGATCGCTGAGGCGTGCGGGCGTGAACGGCTAATTCGTTGCTATTTACAGTACATTCATGCCTCTCAACATCGTCCATGCAGATTTCGTGGCAGGCGCAGCACTTGGTGGGCCTCGAAGTGCAGATTTCGCGGCAGGCACAGCACTTGGTGAACCTCGAAGTGCAGATTTCGTAGCAGGCACAGCGCATGGTGAACCTCGAAGTGTAGATTTCGTGGCAGGGACAGCGCTTGGTGAACCTCGAAGTTCAGATTTCGTGGCAGGCACAGCGCTTGGTGAACCTCGAAGCGCAGATTTCGTGGCAGGCACAGCGCTTGGTGAACTTCGAAGTGCAGATTTCGTGGCAGGCACAGTACTTTGTGCTCTCAGATGCTCACTCTCTCACTCTCCGACTTTCACTCACACTCACACTCCCTCACACTCCCACTCTCACTCTCACTCTCACTCTCACTCACACTCACACTCACTCTCCCACTCCCACTCACAGCCACGCTCCTCACACTCACACCCACTCACCCTCCCACTCGCAGACTCTCACTCGCTCTCACTCGCACTCGCACTCACACGCACACTCACTCACCCACACTCACTCTCACACTCACTCTCACTCACACTCGCTCACTCACTCTCACCCACACTCACTCGCGCCCACCTTCACTCTCACTCACTCACACTCACACTCTCACTCTCATTCTCTCACTCTCACTCTCACTCTCACTCTCACTCTCACACTCACTCACTCTCACACTCACTCACCCACCTTCAGTCTCACTCATACTCACAGTCACTCTCACTCTGCCTCACACTCACTCTCACCCACACTCACTCTCACTCACACTCGCACTCACTCACTCACTCTCCCACTCTCACTCTCACACACACTCTCACTCTCACCCACACTCACTAACTCTCACTCACACTCTCACTCACACTCGCACTCACTCACACTCACTCTCCCACTCTCACTCACACTCACACTCCCTCTCACCCACACTCACTCACACCCACATTCACTTCATCACCGCCATCACCTCTCTGGACCCCAATGCGTCTAGATCTCTAGACTTTCTGCTTACAGACCTCACACACACTGTTTGGGGTCTCTTGCCGGAATAATCAGGGGGTCATAGGTTTGCCCAACCTCAAACAGGGACATCTGACATCAGCTGACCTCTCAAACAATCTGGGAATTCCTGCACGGGTCACTCTTGGGCTCTGCTCCAGTGGCACGAAGGCTGGCGAAGATTGGCGAAGGAAGAACGACAATGCGAATGCAAATCTTGAACTTGTCACCACATGTCACCCCGAACCCTGCGGCCCTTCTTCCATCGCACCTTTGCCATGACCCGTCAAAGAGCGAAGCTCTGACCTCTTTGGATGACAACAAACCCCAAATGGCGCAAACCAGTGACTGGATCGACGGATTTATGAGGCTCCAGCAGCTTGAAACGCTTGGAGCTGCCTAAGCTGCGGATAGGATTCGGGATTCTAAGGATGATGCAAGGACGCTACTAGGAGCAAAGGGCATCGCTACTAGGAGCAAGGACGCTACTAGGATGCTCCTGGCCTTACTACTAGTAACAAGAAGCTACTGGGAACAAGGGCATCGCTACTAGTAGCTCCTGGCATCGCTTACTAGGAGCATTCTTGTTACTGGTGAGTGACAAGAAGCTACTATGCTGGGGTAACGACTCCAAAGCTTCACACCCCAAACTTCCTGTGCCTCCAGACGAGACACCGAAGCTGCTGTGCATGGAGCGCATCGTGCAGCCAATCAAACACATGTCTTTTGTTAAACACTCGTGCAACCCATGTTCTCCATCCGCCCTGCAAATGTTTGCAAGCAATATGTCAACAATGTGTTGTTCTTCTCTTGCATGAAACTCGATGTTTGGGAGCACCTGGAAATATTCATTCCAGCGAGCTTTGCGCATGAGCTTGGCATCACCTTGGCACCTGAGGGCAAGGCGGCAAGAAGGCTGCAAGACCATGACTTGTACATGGTAAATGTGGAGCCTGTGGAGCTTCCAGAAACATGATTCAAGTTTCACAATCAAGCCCAACCATCAAAATATACGCTCGCGCAATCACAAATACACAGCATTCTCTGGTTTCTGACAGTCTGTAGCTTTGCAACACCTACGTAGCCTTGGGTTCGTTCGTCCTCGTACCTCATCACGAAGAGCTCTTCTCCCGCTCCGTGCAGCCGCAGGAAGCTCTGAGACGTGGTGGACAATGGCCCCAAAGGAAAATACTCCTCCACCTGCGGCGAAAGAAACGTCTTTCTTTAGGAACTCCACCGGAAAGGCTCTCAAAATTCCTGAATTCATGCAGCAAGGGATTGCAGGTTTGCAGCATTCTGACAACTAGTCGGCTGGCTGAAGCACCAACATCCTCTGACAAACCTTGAACCAACAATTTCTGACGCTTGTCGTGTGCCTGCAAGAAAAACATGACAGGGTGTGGAAAGAGGTTACACCCTGTCTTCTTCCTCCACCCACAAGCCTTCACCACAGGCTCATCTTGATGGGCAACTCCCTGAGATGCACAGCAGAAGAAATTCTGAATCGTGTATCCAATGACAGAAGTTTCTCTGAGGGTTAAGTCAGTTAAGTATCCAAAAACCTGTTCCCATACGAGATTCCACTGCATGGTGTCGCATTCTCCTTCCGGTGAGCTGTCTGAACAACACCAACTCGCATGAATGGAGCGAAGCAGAGTATTTGTCAGCTGTCAACTCTTTCCTCTATAATCCAAGGACGTTGGAGCAAATCAGTTGATTGTAGCCAGTTAGCCAGCCCTACAAATTCATTATTTGTTCCTTGCAGTGCAGGTCCCTTAGCCTGAGAGTTTCAGTTGACTCCACCAACCCCGTGCAAAGAGCAAGCCTCGCCCATTGCACGACTTGCAGTGGCCGAGTGCTGCAGACCGTCATCTGCGTGATATCAAGATGTTGTGACCCATCATTTCTCTGAGCCAAATCCTTGCCGCTTCCAACACATCTCTCCACCAAGGTGATGCCTGCCCCGTGATGTATATATATATATATGGTTTAACTGCGGTGAATGTGATTCAAAGGCTCGTGTGGTGACATGAAACTTGCTCCAGCGTGTGTAGCTTCCCTGGTTTGATAAGCGCTGCCTTCATTGAAAGCACATGTTGGCTGCACTCCCTGCTGCAAGGCTTCAAGGGCTCTCAGGCTGGCTAAGGGTGAGCTTGAACGCGAGGTTCAATGTGAATCGCTGCCAATCATGAGCCAATGTGTTTCCGATCGTCAAGTGGCCATGCAACGGCTTCTTCCAAGCTCAGCTGCCTTGAAGGACCTGAGCGCTTCTGCGTCTACCTGGACCGTCTACTGTCTATCCATACTTCCCTAAGACTGCGTACCACACTGCTCCATTCCTAAAGCCGACAACTTCGTCAAGGACCGTCAGGGTCTCTCAATCGACGCTCTTTTGGGCAAACGGCACACGAAGCTAAGGCGAAGCTAAGTTGATGCACTTCATCCCCGCTATGATCCCTGCCCTTGTCTTTAGTAAAACAAATATTTGCCCGAATGAGCCTGGATTGTCCACCTCACAGCAGGTCTGACCGAGCTCTTTACGACCAATCTGGCACAACAGGTTGGATGCTTCAGACTTAGAAACACCTCAAACTACTAGCGATGGTCTCCAACCTACATAGTCTGATTTGAATTACTTTATTGCGACACATAGGTTGTAGTTTCCGTTCCCACATCTCTCCTGGCAGTCTCGTGTGAAATGCTGTCGTTACTTCCAGCATAGCTTTTGAAGGAACTTGAAACCTGACTTTTTGACCCGTCTTAAGCATCGTGCCCATGTCTTACCGTATACCCGTGTCTTCCAGGTCTGACTTCACCAGACTCATTGGGCCTTCAGGCTCCAAGATCCCATACCAGGTGCTCCAAGCATTTGTTCAGCATGTCATTTTGTGTTTATATCAAGATGCTCATCAAGTGATGAACATCATACAACAGTAATGAAATGCGTCCAGTATGAGTGTTTGACCACTGATCCGACGAACATCAAGACCTCCCTTAGGTGGTTTGTAGTTTGACAAATGCCGGACCTGCGGAGCTTCAAAAGCCGAATCAAAATTAAAGCAGTTCGCAGATTTGTCTCTGCAACCCACGAAGACGAATGCAAAACCTGGAAGAACAAGGATTCACAGTGTGAGAAGGAAACCATGTCAAAAAGGGACGCTTATTGCACGGACAGAACAGTGGACAGAACTTTGCAAATTGGCAAGGTCTTCATTTTAAGACCGCCACAAAGAATTTTGAAATCCCTGACACTGCAGCACCCAAATCATGCAGCTAAGCTCTAGACATGCGTTTCTGGAGCCAACAATTGAGCGCCCGGGGCTACGTCCAGAAAAACACGTGTAACAATGTGTCAGGAAAGGCAGCAAGATTCTGGCACTGCAGAAATACAGGTTGGTTCTTCGCCTATCTAAAAAATACTTCCAGCACTGGAAGGTAGCACCAACGTGCGCGGTGTGGCACTGCGAATAGTTGCTCTTTTTGCTTGCAAGCACCGTCTCCAGCAAACCTCACCTGCATATGTAGTTGTTGTGCTATACTTCCAAGAATATCTGCCCATCGGATTTTGGGGGGCTGGATTCAGGATTGGCTGATCCAGTTGCTGTCTTCCCTATGCCTTCCACTTGGATTCACTTGAGAAAACCATCAAAGATCAAGTTATAGCATCAAAGAGCAACACCTTGACAAATCGTGGGGCGAATCAGCGGAAACTGTCTGTTTCAAAGCACATGCCACACATGTTGGGCTGGTGTTCACTCTTCAGACATTGCCATCTTTTCCACCTCCTGCAGAGCAGAACTTGTAGAGCAGTCTTGGTCTGTCTGTCCCATCTGTCCGGTTCAAGAAGCCTCCTGGGTTGGAGCAGATTCCACAGGATTGCAGCCATGTCTGACAGTTCAGGACTCGGGGTGACTTCATAGTTCAAAGATGTTCAAAACGAGCACGACTCAAAAAGTATGTCAACACTCTTCTGTGTCAACCCAACTTGTAAAGGGCTTCAATATTGCGGTCCCCAACTGCCTATAGCGGGCACTCGCTCGTGGCAAAGGCATGTCCACGAGCCTGGCCTCACAAAAAACCAGTGTTTTGCCGTTTTGCTGCCCTGTTTTGTTTTCAAGGAAACCCACTGAAAGCTGCCAAGCTAGCCTCTCCATCACGGCCCCTGGCAGCTCTCAGAGATGCCGTATGCTAAGCTATGTGAGTATTCACAGACAGCGGATTAGGTCGCTGCCTGGCGCCCCAGGATGTCCATACAACTTGCGGTCGCCAGGGCGGAAAGCCGCAGAAGACCCGCTGTCCTTCTAAGCCAAGTGTCAGTCAACCTTTGGGTTTCAGCGCCTATTACATACAAAAAAGGAGAGCCAAATACATGCACGACTTGAGCACCCACGCCTGCCAGGTGCAACTCTTGCAAATGCCTTCGAGCAATGTACGCATCCTCGCAAGAAAGGAACAGCTCTAGAGTGCGGATCGACAGCCAAAGCTAGGTGAAATAAATAGGATTGCAATGGCAACTGATTCCAGGAATAAGCTACTAGTAACAAGGGCATCGCTACTACTAACAGTGGCATTGCTACTAGTAGCAAGAACCTACTACTATCAAGGGCACACTCGCCAAACCGAAACATTTCGGCTTCGGAGCCTGGAAGCTTGGGAAGCGAAGCACCTTGAAAACGACACGATGCTGCACTTTGTGCTATTCGTGTCCATCTGGGCCTCCCTGCCATGGCTCCACCATTCCCTTCTCGGCAATGATTGGCAGAGACATCCCGACCAGCCTGGCCATCGAAGATGGATGGCTCTGCAGCTATGCGTTTTTGTGAAATTGAATGCCGATTTCATCCACCGCACCTCAAGATTTGGTTTGGGCTCTTGGCCTAAGCTAGCAAGCATGACACGGCAACAGTTAGTTGAGTTGAAACACTTGGTGCCGAGCTGATCTCAACTCCATTGTCACCAACCTCTCGAATCTCGGCTTATCTAATTTGATCTCACAAGCTCATTCAGACCAGTTTCTCCATTTTCTCATCAATCAAAGTCAGCCAAGCCCAAAGAAACAAAAATCTACCTCACAAAGCTACGGGAACAAGTAGAACAACTACTGTTTCTTGCGTGCTTCTACTTGTGAATGTAGAAGCTCGAAGCAGGACCTGCGTCTTTTGTTTGGTTTGTTGGATTCGTCTAGTTCTGTTCAAACCGCCAACCAGCGTTTGCTTTGGGTCTGGATCATCTATGACCTTAATTGGTAACCGATATACAAAAGCAATGAAACTACTGCGGCCTCCAACCTACTAGCGATGGCCTCCAACCTAAAAGCACTGAAGCTACTGCGGCCTCCACATCCAGCTGTTGCAATGGACCGACACCTTTCACCTGAACTCAAGGCCATGATGCCACCGATTGCCCAGCTACTCCCCAAAGGAGTTTGTTGCTTGAAAACTACCACTCGACTGGCGACTGGTCAGATATTTAATATATGCTACCCCCCAATGGACCTACCTCTTCCTAGTTTGGGCAGACGTTGGTTGTGGATTAGTATGAAGCAAATACATGTGCAAATGAGTTCATTGCAAACGCTGGTTGTGGATTAGTATGAAGCAGATACATTAAAGATAATGTATATAATTGCGTGTCTTTTACAAAAGCTATTTTAGCCCTAATTGATTTTTAGTTACACGGCAGTTGTTTGCTTTATTTTGTTTTAAAACACACTCTGCATAAAATATGTTTAATGTGGTCTCAAATAGGAATCAATAATTATATATCAATATATTGTTAATTCAGTTCTACTTATACAAATGTATTGTGTATGTGTGTCTATTTACTCTTAATTTGTTCAGTTCATTTTTATATGTAGAATTTGTTTTACATCCACAGTTTGTGTGTTTAAATATGCTCAATGTGCATTGGGCAAATTTAAGATAGTTTTAGTTAGTATGCAAATAAACTGGATTTGTTTTCTCATGATAGTTTTGTTTCAAAAACAAATACACCTGCAAATGCTGTTAAGTTAGTTTTTTGTTGTGTTTCAATTATAGGTAAACTATGTCAAATTGCGTTCAATTCAGTTGCAGAAACTTTGGAATTGATGTTTTACGCAGTAGAACTTGTTAGGCAATTTTAATACGTATTTTGTTCTTTATCATGAAGGTTTGCGTCTAAAACTTAGACTTAAACACATGTTTTGGCTTTAGTTTGTTTTCTAGTTGTCCTTTAAAACTAGGCTACACATACTTGAATCTTGAACCTTGAATCTTGAGTCCAGGGCTGTGGATCCAAGAACTTCTGTTTGAATCTTGAATCTGGAATCCTGGGCTGGTGATCTAAGAGCTTCTATTTGAGTCTTGAATCTTGAACCCTGGGCTGGGGATCCAAAAATTTCCATTTGAATCTTGAATCTTGAATCCTGGGCTGGGGGTCCAAGAAGTTCCATGTGGATCTTGAGTCTTGAATCCCTGTACTTAGTGCAAATTTGGCCCCAAAAAAACCATTTCCTGCAACTGTTCTTCATCAGCAAAGATATCATAAAAACAACTCCAAGGACTAGAAAAGTTTGCTTGGAACAGGTCCAAAATTGCGTATCAAATCCAAAACTCCAAAGTGTATCAAGAAGCCTGCAAGTACTATTAAAAGGTAGAGAAAGGTAGGTCTATAGGGGGTAAAATATACATATATATTACTACACTATATATATATATATATATATACTATATACTATAAAATAATATATCTATGTATATATATATATATGTGAATGGCCATTGCGCACCTTTTTGGGACAAGCCTAGGGGCGTCTTGATCTATCGAAACATGGCGGATGGACTTGGAAAATTCGCGCTCCCCCCTTTTCGGAGACAACGGTCCTGGAGCATGTTTCATGTTGTTGTGGATTGTTGATGTTGATACTAGTAGGAAGGCACGCTAAAGGTTTGACGCAGGGTTTTATTTTATAGAACCCTTTCGAGCTGAGGTCATTTCTCTATTTTTTGCATGCCAAGGTTGGCAGCCAAAAAAAACTAAGGGTTTTGAGCATTTATGGAATTGTGCGTCAACCTGTTTTATGGAATCCTAGTACAGAGGTTGAAGAAGCTCATGTGTAACAAACATCCTGGCATATGAAAGTCCTGGTTGGGGTGTCCCTGCCCTCAAAGTGACCGGGCCTGCCTTTTTTCGCGCTGTCCGGGTCTAGACGGTCGAGTCTCTGCTAAAGGTCGAGTGCTTTTTACGATTCCTCTGAATTGGGCCATGTTGAAGTCTAGTAGTCTAGTATGTGATTATGTTTATTAGTATGTGTCTAGTTTATTAGTCTAGAAGTCTAGTATGTTGAAGTCTAGTAGTCTAGGTCTATGTGTGTATGTGATTATGTTTATGTGTGACTGTGTGAACATAAATACATAAGAGCTAAGGTACAAGTGTCCAACAAATAAAAACACGAGGTTCGCCGTGCGTCGGCACAGGATTCCAAAAAAAAACATCCTTGCTAGACTCTAGACATCCGATTCGAGTGATGGACCTGGAGGCCCCCAAGTAAACATGGAAGCCCGGAAGACGTGGGCTGCGCCATCAACACGCTGATCTGGACGCAGCTCTCGCGGCAAGGCAGTTGGCAGTTGGCAAAGCCGGCGTTGGAAGACATGACACGACGACGTCTCCAAAAACATGGCGCGTTCCCCCATATAGAAAGGAAACCTGATGGGCGTACGTGCGTCATCGGGTCATCTTGTAAGAGAATAATTCTGTGCGCAGCTCTTGGTCTCTTTTGAGTATGTTTCACGTTATTTCGCCTTGCGTCGGCACAGGATTCCAAAAAATCATCCTTGCTTGACTCTAGACCAACCAACGTAATACATTCCTTGGTAAGACCTTACTCTATTGTTCCAGGAGAGGCAATGAAACTGTTATGAAATCCTGCGCTGAACCATTCCATCCTTCTAGGAATTCCTAATGATAATTTTCTATGTCTCTTATTTTTTCCTGCGTCAACATTGGAATTGCATGTCCTTTAACTTTTTGGTGATTTTTTGGAATCCTGTGACTGAGGTTCGGCGCGGGAAAAATCATAAAAATAAAATGCCCCTGACGTCTGGGAAAAAAGTGTGGGCTTTCCTACCAGTATATGTTGTTCCTGTTGGTTAGAGTCGTTGCGCACATTGTCTGTGCGTGGATCGATCGGATCGATATCAACCATTTGCAGTCCTCCGGCTCGACGTTTCTTCTGAGATGCTTGCAAACTGTCCTGCTTGATTCTCCAGCATTATCCAAGTTGTAGGTACAACCATCCCCGACGCTTTTCAGAGACCTTGGTCAACACATTCGCCAGCACGCCGCCGCCATCCACCCAACAGATTTTCACCCCACTGCTAACGCTAAGTAGGTTTTGGCGTAATGCCATAGCTTCATTCCCAGCACGTTTTTCAGCACATTTCACTGAAACTGTTGCGCGGTTCTATTTGTCAAACAGGTCTTTGGCATCTGTATTGAACAAGCCTGGAATCCGTTGTATAGATATGTCCACTCCGGCAATATCTATATCGAACCCTTGCAACTCGGCCCAAAGGAAACGAAGAAAGGTGAGCTCGTCTTCACCGTCTAGGCCGGCCATGGTCTCCGCCATTGCCGGCGATCGACATACACGGTTCGATTCGACCCGACCGCCAAGGAATTGCTGACACTTTTGCTTCTAAACCTTCCCTCAATTTGCGGTTTGACGTTCCAACAAAAATTCTTCTGTTGAATCCACTTTGTTGCACCTGTTTGCATGTGTTGCATCTGTCCAAACTGCAAGTTCCAATGTGTCTTGAGGGTCAAAACAATGTACCTGTTATGGTTGGTCAGCAGTCTTTCGAATGGTCAGTTTGTTCGTTTCATGTATGACAGGCACGGTGCTTGTTGGGATCTTCGTCAACAAAATGTTGACGTCAGCTGCAAAGATGAACACTGTCTGCCCGGTCAACCATGATAATGAACCCAAAGCTCCTCGTAGGAGATGGTGCTGCTGTTGGCCGTGGTAAGTATCTTGGGTCCTGACATCCCAAGATGATGGCCCTGGCTTTGGCCTTTTTCTCATTGATCTCTTCATCGAGCTTCCAGGTTAACAGTCAACGCATACCAACCGCACATTCTTATGGTATTGTTTGTCTTTCCTCGTCAAAGCACTGGGCTGCGACAAAGTTTCGCACTTCTTTGTGTTTGGCTTGGCCGAACTTCATGGCTTCTTCTTTTGTCAATTTCTTCTCGTTCACTTCGACGGCGCGTTTCTTCAACGCGCTACAGATGCGTGCTTCTGGTTTCTCTGAAAACTTCCGGAGTCCACGGTTGGAGGTTGGAAGTTCCAAATGAATCTCAACTGCCTTGAGGTTTTCCTCGTGGTTGTAGAAAGCCTCTTGTTGTTGTAGATCTATGGCTTTCTTCTGCCTGGGTTGCGGTTGTGTCTCGGGACGCTCGACCTTTGCGTGATCGTGTTGCCGATCGGTCGTGAGGACGCGTGATCCCCTCCTTGCTCTTCTGTCTCTCTTCTTGGTCTTGGCGGCGGTGATCTCGAGTGCGATGGTCTTCTACCTTGGGCTTCCAGGGGACCCTTTCCTGTACGTCGTCTGGTTTGTTCTTTTAGCCGAGGGTCTTCGGATTGGGTTGGAAGTGTTTCGGCTGCTTCCCACTGTTCCACTGTGGGTTGTTCATGAGAGATGTCCAAATATGTTCCGTTTTTTGATCTGTTGCTATGGTTGCAATTGTCCATCAATTCAACTGGTCCCCTGACCCTGAGCTCCTCCACTGGTTGTTCATAGAGTGAGGCCTTCCGCGGCTGCTCGGGGCGGCTCGAATCATTAGCCAGATGACACTACCTGGACAGAGTTCATTGTCAGGACCGTGACGAGTCTCGGTGGCTAGAACTCTGGCTGGGCCCAAGAACGCCCCTGTGTTTTGGGTTGTTCCAGTAGTAAACCAAGCCCCCTGGAAGATAATCTTCCAAGCGACGATGACCCCTGCGCCCTGCTCTTTCCAACCTTCGTTTTGCTACCTCTTCAGCAAACGCTGGACTTGCAACACGTCGCATGTGGATGCCCTGCCGAAAACCCCCATCATCTAGGAAGTCAGGTAGTAGTGGTCGAATGGCTGGATCTTCAAACGCATGACCATATTCATCCGGCGCTCTGCCCAGAACTCGTTGTAGAGGCGAATATCCTTTGAACATCTCTTCATTGTTGCACACCCGGGTACTGCGAGCGATCACTTCTCTAGCTTCCATACACGGAAATTCTTGACTCAATTTCTCTGCAACGCCCTTCAAGCTTTTGATTTCTCCCCCAACAACGCCAACCTGCCAGTGAATGGGCACGAGCTCGATGGGCTTCTCGGCAACTTAGGTATCAGCATTCTCAGACATCCAGGGTCCTGCCGGCTCAACCCAATCACTTGTGGATGACCAAAGATTGCAAACCATTGTCCTTCCAAATTTTCTTCGATTTTTGTCCATGTCGTTGTATTTCCAGAACCTGAAGAGGCTATCCTGGTCATTCTGAAGCGGCTTCCTTCATCAATCACCACCAGAACATGATGTTTTCTTTTGTACGAGGATGCATCCATGTTGCCATGTCAACTTGAAGTCGGCCCCAATTCCATGGAATAGTTTCCAAAGTTGCAAAACGACGTGGATCTTGTTTGCGCCTGTGTTGACAAATGGAACATTTCCACTGTTGCGCCACCTGAATAACTTTTGGATGCGCTGATCGAAGTTCAAGAGCTCGAAAAAGGTTTTGCATATTGCTGTGACCTGTGCTACAATGAATCTTCTGGATCTTTGTCTCAATGTCCCGTCTCTCCTCAGGATCAATGTCCAGCGGTGCCAGGGCTCGCTCCGGCTGCTCCGATGCTGCCGCTGCAACTTCTGGTTGTTCTCGAAGTTCTTCAAGTATCCTGGACCAGACCTCACATGTGGAGAGCGAGTCAGTAACTGTCCGAGCGAACGGGGTGGTGTAGCGTGATGCACGCGCTGTTTCACCACGTTCACGCTTTCCTTTGGCGTGGTTCTTTTGGCATCGAAGGTCTAGGTGTTGAAGTAGGTGTTTGTTCTTGGTCGCAACGCACCATGCTTTGCGCAACGAGGTCTTCCCGTCCCGAGTTCTCAACCCAACTGCGCAGCCATTGCAAATCACTCTTTTCAGGTTGCGCCGGCGTTCATAGTCTTGAATCATGTCCAACTTCTACGCTTCGCAGCGTTGGGAAAGTTCCCAATCCACTTCGGTCCCGACTGACCATGCAACTTCGCCCATTTCAATTGCTCCAGCATATTGTTTCTTCGCCTGTTCCAATTTGATTCGTTGTTCTTCAGTTCTCTTTTCAAATGTTGTATGCGCTGGCCGGAGTTGACAAACCCGCTGCTTTGCAAAAGCTGCGCCGCCTGAAGTTTCTAGATTTGCACCATTCCATTCCGAGACTCGAACTGCTGACCCCTTCCCAAAACGTCTTTCTACTTCAGTAGTCAAAATATGTTCAGGGAAACATGCCAGTTCAACCAACACAGGTCTGTTGCTCCACACCAAATGCCGCCATTGCTTACTATATGGGCTCCGGTGTAGATGCCATGTTTTTGCTAGGGTCAGCGCTGACTCTGCGGATATAATGGCCTCCTCGCTTTGAGCTTCGATCACATCTCCTTCCGATTCTTGCGACGTCTCTCGGTGTGAGAACGGTCGGCTTTCTCCACTTCTAGTTCTTGTTCTTTCTCGCACACTGCCTGGTGAAGGAGTTGATGCATGTTGTCGATCTCTTGCATCTCCTTCAACATGTTGAATTTCTTTGAGGGTGGATAGCCACTTGTGTGTGACTTGAGGTCCACCTTGGAGAAACTGCCGCCGCTGCTCTCGGCCTTGGAGTGTGTACCACTTCCCTTAGAGCTGAGGTCCTCCAACATGCGACGATGTTTGTCCTGAGTCAACCGCCGTGCACGTCGCCAATGAGGGCTGTCGGACTCCTGGTTGGTCTGAATCACCCAGTTGCATAGCTCGGATGATGCTTGGCCATATCCTGGTACTGGAGCTCTTCATAGCGACCGATCCCCACAAACTCGGTCCCTTCCGGCTCGAAGAGGAAGTGGATTCCCTCCTCTCCCCGAGACATCAACTGAGGGATGGTCATGTTGGAGCTCACTGGAATGCCCAGTTCCGTCAGGAACTGGATCAGCAGTCCTTTCTTGCGACCCGCTTGACGAAGGCGAGAAGCTTGCCCCAGGGTCTTCGGCTGGGTTCTCTGCCTTCACCTCGGTCACGCGGGCCTTGATCTGTGGAATGGTCCAGCTCTCTGGAACATTCTCCCCCATGGCCTGAAGCTGAGCGCGAAGTTCTGCCTTCTTGGGCACCATGTGCAACGAATGAGCAAGGTGTCTCACACGGCTGGATTCGATCGATCCGAGCAGGAGGCGGCGGCGGTGACCTCTCCGCAGTGTTTGGGCTCAAGGTTTGCGTTGGTTTGTTAAGGTGTTGTTTTTGTTGTTGTCGTTGTGGTTGTTGTTGTTGTGGTGGTTGCTGCTGTGGTTGTCGTTGTCGTTGTCGTAGTGGTTGTTGTTGTTGTTGTCGTCGTCGTCGTTGAGTGTGGTTTGTATTGAAACACTCACAATTACTATGCTCACAGGACGACCTGGAGCAAGTTGCCCGAGAGAGGCGTCAAAAGATGGCCGTTACTGGCCTCTCGCAGTGGAACAACAGACTGTCGGTCCACATGCTTGTAAATCACTTCATTGGTTTCAAAACCGATGACGGCTCCAAGGGATTTGAGAGCCTTCCTCGAAACCAACACAGGCTGCTGTGGTGAGTCATGTGCACTTCCACGCTCCCCTGTTTCTCTCCAGCTTCCATTTGAAGCTGAGCGGTGGAAACACATGTCTTTGACATGCCATTGCCAAAACCGAAAGTGGGCTTCTTGTCAAACGACACGTCAATTTGCGTCTCACCTTCATGCTCCAGGTAGCGTAAGGCGAGGGCCTCCAATGCATCTATCGACCCCAGACAAGCTGTGGCTCCAGAATCAATGATCCCCATGCATTGACCCATGACATCAGCTGCGACTTGCGCCGGCTCCACTGCTGCACCTGCGTAGTGACTTCCTTGGCCACGGTGGAGACGAGGGCGATCTCAGCAGCTTCCTCATGAACATGCGCTTCTTGTTTCTTGTGTGGGCATTGTGACTGCATGCGAGGTCCTCCACACCTGAAACAGTTGATGGCTCCTTTTTGAGAGCCCTTGCCGCTGCCCTTTGGATATGGTTTGGGTTGGTAGAAATTGCGCCCCAACCTCATTTGTTTTTGTTTCCAACGGGCTTAATTGAGGGTGGTCTTGTGCACTTTGATGGCCTCCATGGCCTCATCAATCCGCTCTTGTTCAGATTGTTCACAGAAAAAGCCTTGGGAGTCTTCCCCAGCAATGCGTCAGCCTCTGGATCAACTTCATCCGCGACGCACGCTGTTGCTCCCTTGGACTTATCACGTTTGATGATGTCACTGTCGGACTATTGTTCACGCAGCGCCTTCCCCGCTGACCATGTAGAGAACTCACCTTTGATGGCTGCGAGGCTGTTGGATTTCTCGTTTGGCTCAAGACCACTGCGATGCAACAGTAGGAGCCCAGCCAAAAACTCCGGAATAAAAATCTCTTCGGTCATTTTTCATGTTTCCGGTGGTTCATAGTCACCTGAATACCATGACCTGGTGGCCCACTTGTCATGATACTCGGACCAACTCTGGTGTGGCCCATGTTGCGACCATGCCGCCTCAAGCCCTCCGTCCTCGTCGTCCTCAGCGAGTCGACCATCATCACGAAAAGGTTGGCCTCGCTCTGACGAAGGTGTTGAGGCAGGACGTTGCCACTGGCTCCATGGATCCTCAACTGCAGCAGGCCGAGTCAGAGTCGAACCTTTGGGTTTTCCCGTTCACGCTCCTTCTGCGCGCGATGAAGTGCAGAGGAGGCTTCCCAAAGCGACTCGGCGTGGCATCGTTTCACCTTCTGTCGGCTCATGTTGTAGAAAACCTTCATGACATGCCGACTTGCCTCGACCAAGCTGGGACGTCCCAGTTGTTTCTCCAAGAACTCCAGCAGCGTGTATACGCCCCTAGGATGTGAAAGCCACTGTGGGTCCCTGAGTGAAGGCGGCCTGGTGATCGCTTTTGCAACTCCAGACAGGCTTTGCAGCAACCGTGGACCACATAGATATCTTTTATGGTATTCCACCCCCATAGCATATTGCACTGCTCTCTCTTTGTAGATAGGCAACAACTCTGGCGACCCATCAAACTTCGGAATCTTGTCCTCCACGTCACCTGCAACCTCGTCGTTTCCAGTTACTCCCAAAGACCTGGATCTTCTCTTCTTCAATCAACAACTTCAAACACCAGCAGCTCTCTAGCGTATGGTGTAGGTAACCAGACGATTAGGCTACCATGTGATTGGCCATTGCGCACCTTTTTGGGACAAGCCCAGGGGCGTCTTGATCTATCGAAACATGGCGGATGGACTTGGCATTCAAATTCGCATATATATATATTATATTATACATTATACATTTGCATTATATTATATATATATATATGTTTGTAGGGCATGTCATTTCTCGCCAAGGCGCCCAAAAGGAACCACAATTGAGGAGCTGAGCTCTGGCCACGTTACCGCTCGCTGCAAAAGGCTTATGCAGGCGCTCAAGAATGGCCTGCAGCACCTGTCAACGCATCTGGAGGAGTTTGGCAAATGTGCATCTTGGGACTTGGGACAAACAACACCACGCTGTGGATTTGCTTAGGTCGCGATAAATTTCAAGAAAGAAGACTATGAGATTGTATCAGATGTGTAGCAGAAACTGTTCTCTAATTGCTCCAAGGGTGCACCAAGCACACAGCTCTCTGGCAAAATCTCCCATCACCTCCCATTCCTTCAAAGTACGTTTGCACCGCATTGGTCATACTTTTCAACCTTTTCATCCACATTTAGCACCGCTCGCTCGCCTCCAAGGGTTCCATGTGCATGGGCAAAGAGCGCAGGACAAGGCTCCGCTTTAAGCCTCTGCAATTCTAGTCTAACTATATTTCTATATATTTCTTGTTTCTAATAGCGAACATTGTTCTTAGTAGTACGGCCAGGAGCCCCTAGTAGCGTCCTTGCTCCTAGTAGCGATGCCAGGAGCCCCTAGTAGCTTCTTGTCCTAGTAGCTTCTTGTTTCAAACAACAACATGCAAACATCACGCATCATGTCTTTAAAACTCTGCGTGGTTTGAAAGTCTCGGTCATCTGATCCGAATCTTTGTCAAGCAACGTACATCCTGCGGATAGCATGGACGACCGACTGGTCTAGAACTCCACTTCGTCCTGGGTGCAAGGCTGCAAGGCCAAGCCACTGCCACTGAACCAAATTAGAATGCTCAGGAAAATCTTAAATCACTGTAGCGCTGAGCTAGAAGATGTTGGTGTACCGATTTATCGGTTGCAAATTTTGCCAATTTCTGGGAGCTCGTATGGTATGCTGGGGCACACTGCTCTCGAGTTGCTGAATATGCAGTTTCTGGGGTTCCAGCAGCTTTATTGGCAAAACCTCCAGGGAAACTACGAAAGGACGGGAATCCAAGTGTGCAGCTGCCAATTGTGAATGAGACCAAACCTACTAAAACCACTTGACTGTTTCAACGTCCATTTAGAACTTTCCAGCGGATTGCAGCACGAAGGCAAAGAGATGAAGCATCCACTTCACCCCAATTACAAACAAACAAAACCCAAGTTCGAAGCAAAACCCCCTAAGGGCTCAAATCGCGATGAGGTTCTTTAATAGATGTGCCGGCGCGGTTGTGTACTTAGAGCCGGTTGGGCCAACAAGTGTCCCAATCGCAGCGTATGGTCACTAGTCACTAGTGTGAGGTTGCCTTGTATGCACAAGTTTCCACACAAACTATATATATATAAAGTAATCCATTAACCTTCAAACGATTCAAGGCACTAGCACTACCCGCAATGTTTTGATGCAAGTTCTGTGCTGTACGGTAACCAGCTTCTCGGATACATACATACTCATCCTGTCACTTTTCCATGGCCAAACCATGCAACTACCGCATCGGATATCATCATCAGGTTCTACTGGCGTTCTTGACCGGGCCTCTTTGAAGAGTATGCCACTCAACCGTGGCCTGACAGTGCTCATGATTGCTCATGATCGAAAAATATCTATCTAAAAAGAGAAGTGCATCGATCACATCAACAGCAGGTTTGGCGGCTCAGAAGAGGAGAAAAGAAAGAGAGAGCAAGAAAAAAAGAAAGAAAGAAAGCACACATCACAAACTGCAGCAGAGTGTCTGTGCCTTTTGCGTCTTGAGTAGAAGCGTTGGTATGTGCCAGTCTAGCATGTCACGGTGCAATTCAATCCACTTAAACTCCTTCGGGACTTCGTCACCCGTTTTAAGAAACTTCAAAAAACGGGGACATGAGTGCGAACTCGTTGGGGAATTCCAAAATTTATGGACTGAACGAATAAAGAAAGAGAGAGAGAGAAAGAAAGAAAGAAAGAAAGAAAGAGCAACTACTTCAAGGGAAACCTTTTCAAGTTTGATGTCACCAAGTCGCAGCTTTCTTGTGGCTCTTTGCCGCGATGCCGCGTCGCTGAATTCAACGAAGGCATACGACCTGGCATCATGTACCAACAAAATCCGAACCCGGCATACCCAGAACAAAGCACTGAATCGTTGTAAAGGGAACAAACAATGCCCACAGGATCCGGTGTAAGCTTTACACCACTGGGTCCCAGCAGCCAGCCAGCCAAGCACTGTTCGTTGCTCTGAGCTCTTGACATTGTATACTTCGGAGGCGCCATCGGAAGCTCTAGGCCGTCCTGCAAACGATTTAACGATGAAGGCAAAAAGTATAAGGTGGGCTTCCCTAGGATTTGAAGGAGAAATGGACAGATATGCTAAAAAAATTAAAGAAAGAAAAAGAAAGACCTACGGTCGAAATTACTTTGGAGTAACGTGGCTGCGCTTCTAGTTGTAATTCTTTGATATCATCTGTGACGCTTGTTACCCAAAGCAAGGGAACCCGCTGGGTCTTGTGGGTTCTTGCAAAGGATTACGCTCAAGTTCTGTCCTTGGTCTTGATCGTCTCCGGTCTATCCCTTGACACAAAGCAAATGTTGAACAAACATGAAGTGAAGCTAAAGCACCCCTATCTTTCATTGAGAGACAGCAATGTGTGCTGCTGTTGCTCAAAATCTATGGCTCCTTTGGTCCTCAACATATTCAGCTTAATGATGTGCCAAAAGCTGACCTCCAGGTGTCTTCCATCGCTTTCCACTCATTGCCTCAGTAAAGGTGATACCATAAACATCACGCATGAGCTGCTGAAACTACTGTGCCAAAACCCTAATGGTCGGCCCTGTAGACTTCCAAACCCCACAAGCCCAGCCCAACATAAATTTCATTCTACAGATTTCTGCTGGCTAGAAGCCGGCTGGAGGATGTGCCGAAGACACTGCTTAGATCAACTTTCCAAGTTGATGCTTCCACTTTTGTATTCCACATGTCTTTGCCAGGCAGCAAATGTCCACTTTGACAATGTCGCCACAATTGCACAAAGACGCCCTGAGCGTCTCCTCCTCAGCCAAAGCTGTTCGGCTCCGAGGCGAAAAGTATAAACGGACGCGATGCAGTAAGTAGTAACAGGAAGCTATTAGTAACAGGTGCATCACTAGTAGTAACAGGTGCCTTACTACTAACAAGAAGCTAGTAGTAACAAGTGCCTTACTAGTAGTAACAATAAGTACTACAGTCGTGCAGTCAGTATTCTTTCAGCATGTCAGCCCTCACAGCTCCTTCACATCATTGGGTATGTTGCTCAGGAGGATGCTTTTGGTCAGGGACGGCACGTGGCAACTCCTGTCAAGAGAACGGTGCAGGTGGTGCCCATCATACTTGTACAGTTGGACAGTTTAGAGAAGTGTGTAAAATAAGCTCATAGGCTTCGTTTGGTTCATATGAACTGGCCCTTGCATGCAGCAGCAACAGCAACAGGAACAGTAACGTAGCGGCAACAAGCCCGACAACAAACCGAAACAGCGATAGCACTTTCAACAGGCAGTAAGTTCACTAGGCAGCAAACAGCAGAGTGCTCGGCAAGCATCTGAAGTGTCGCCTGGGTGGTTCATCCCAAGGCACTTTTGCCACCTGCAACACAGCATGATGATACACCAAATGACAAAGAGCTGATTGTCTGATCCCATAAAGGAACAAGTGATATCTTGGAAGCTACCTTTAATCTGTTAGTGTACATGGCACAGCCATGCACAGCCCATAGGATCTAGGCAATCTTTCTCCAATCACATACGTTGCAAATTCCACCGCCAAGCGTCCTAGGCGATCGCAACCTACGTGAAACTGAAGGTGAGGAGGTTAGACACCGTCTTGCAACGTCGTAACTGGTCATGGATAGCCTTACTGTCAAACAAGACTGCTTCAGGGCTTCAAATCTTTGTGGTGCTATTTGTTGGCGTGAAACCCAGCTCCAGCATGACAGACCCAAACATCTTAAGTGGCGATTCTCTTCGATTGCCCAAGTGGAGTCCTGTATCCATCTATGACATTGTCTCACCTTGCTTGGGAGCCCATTGGCTATCTCATTTGGCTAGATTCGGTTGTGCCATCCTTGCTTGGCAAGCTGCACACATCAAGCCACACTCACTTGATATACTGCTGGTACACATTCTGAAGAGACACATCCCTTTCGATCTGCTCTCGGTACCTTGGATTGCTACTGGATTCTGGACTCTGCACTGCATATGAATCTGTGCTTCATCCCTCTAATGTTATCGATTGCCCCTAGCTAGTATGAACTCTGCTGTAGTGCAAAAGACTTAACACAAAATACAATCCCCGACCACTGGTCCAAACAAATGGTCAAGCTGGTCAAGCTGCTTATGGATGAAGGAGGCAATACTGTCCACGATAGCGTGTTGAGCCTCCACCCGATTCTGGCAGTCAGCTTGATGGTCGGCACGAATGTCCTTTGTGAGCTCCCGCACCTGGCAGGATTCAATCAAAGCAAACACTTGTTGTGGAGCAGGCGGCCGCACTTATCAAAAAAACAGGACGTCACTTTGAGGATACTTGCATGATCAAAACATGGGACAACAATTGGTGAACTTCTCTTGGGAATTGCATGGAAATGGGTCTTATCACATTGTTCCTCCAAATCACATCCCCAACGTAATGAGAGCTGGCCTCCTTTTCCAGTTGGTATTGGCTCTTGGCCACCTGCTGTTGTGAGGCATCGGCCCAGCGCTCATAGCCTGAATCGCAGGTTTGACCATCCAGGTGTTGTCATGCGTCTGTGTCTCCGATCTCTGGGGCGGAGGCACCGGGCCCAGAGTAAGTAGTGATTACTTAGATAGCTGAGTCTGAAAATGCCCAGCGTAGACCGGCATCCACGAAAGAACAACAACTGCACGTTGCAGGCACAGTGAGACAAGCAAGAAGCAAAAGTGAATGGCTAATAATGTGATTTGTTAGATGTCAAGGTGGGAACCTTGGATTGCACGCACATGAATCAGAGCGAAAGAGCTAGAGAGAGACCAGCGGGCAACATGCATGTGTAGCAGGGGCGTACAGCACCACCACCTCCTGTGTGGAGAACCATACACCCAAAGGCAAAGATCAATCCAAAGAAAAACCAGGAGGTCGAATGGTTCCTGGCATGGAGCACCGGCAGCTATGGCCAAAGTGCAATCCTCATTTTAGGATGACAAGCGGTGATGCCAGGCAAGCTTCCTTGGCATTGTCAGCACCGTCAGTTTGGATCCAAACCTTTCGCAATGTTTCTGCCTCCCCACCTCCCCATCTTTGGAGGAGGCCTCTTCGCTAGGAGGATCGCTTTAGCAAACGTCCCCGGTTAAGCATGGACCATCTGCCACGCTGGTTTCTCTGTTCGAAAGTCTCTGCGAAAGTCCCTGCAAAAGTCTCTGCAAAAGTCTCTGCGAAAGTCTCCGCAAAAGTGGTGGGAGCTTTCAAACAAATTAACTACCAATTGCTACTTGGCTTGGTGCCTCCCACGGAGAGGCCTGTTCCGCAAAAAAACTACTATCAACCATCTCAAGCATCTGCCCCTAAGTTGTTGCCAAAGTAAAAAGAAAAGCGGCCAAAACGCAAAAAGTTCGTTAAGAAATACTCCCTAAAGCCTAAAGTCAAATTGTAAGGAAAAAACAACAATGGGTTCAAAAGCCAATTTGGCATGGCTCTCAGAACTGGTTGAAATTGAGAGGCTCATGAGCTGCTGCTCCCTGTCGAATTTCTCCTCATCCAGCAATGCATTGAAAGCATGCACCTCATCTTGGAGAAGCTTCTCCTTAGTGCCACCACACAACGTTCGGAGTGCAATACAACTAAGCAGCATGTTCAGAAAAAGCAAGCTTATATATACTACTGTCTAATGACTTAGGCCAACGTGATGCAAGTGACATACCAATCTGGCTACCCCCAGGGCTAAGTCATGTGCCCTGACATATCGAGCTAAAAAAAAGGTCTGGGTGGGAAACCTGGTGTCATGGGACCTGTGGACACCTCCTAAAAACAGCTAAATAATGCTAGATACCACTGCCTGGCACCCTGGTGACACAGTGGTGACATAGGGTGCGACTATGTGTTTTTGCGGGCGCTGCTTCCTTGAATACCTCATACATATTTCTATGAATATCATGGTTGTGGCCTGATGACATAGGCCTTAAGAGGAAATGCCAATGTTGGATCAATCCTGATGACATAGGCTTTTGGAATTGGCGTGTATGTCCGACAAGTCCTAAGTTACTAGTCAGTAGTATACCTCTTTTCCTCTATACTCTAGTTGTGATCTGTACCTTTGGTTCCGTTTGCATCAGCCCCAGTTGTCTCAATTCAACAAGCAACCCAATCACAAGTGAACTTCACTTGTCATGGACAATTCATCGTGGAGTGACAAGGCACTCGCTGCTGGTCCTGCAACTGCCGCTTCTGCGTCTCAATGGCCAAAGCGTCAGAGAGTCGCTGCGACTCATCACGGATGGGGCCCAGCGTGGCCTCCAAAACATTCATAGCAATGGCCTCCAACCTAAGAGCAATGGCCTCCAACCTAAGAGCAATGGCCTCCAACCTAAGAGCGATGGCCTCCAACCTAAGAGCGACGGCCTCCAACCTGAGAGCAATAGACTTCAGTGACTTTTGTGACTTCGAACCAATCTGTAGTGCCTTGAGCAAAACCCCTTCGCTCAAAAAATTGAGGCAAAACTGACCGAGGGGCAAAAGATTGAAAACCAAAAACAGAACCTAAGTCTTATTCTGTCTCAACAAGCCACAAGCACCTCCCCACCAAACAATCAAGCCTCGATGTGCTTTATCCGATCCTCTCTCTGCTGCACCAAAGCATCCTTCAGTTTTGACCGGCTGGCACAATGCTTCGGTTCCCATTTGACAAAGCACATCATTGCAACACTGACATTGCATGGGTATGGGTTTCTTGCGGACAATTTTTGAAACCTACGTCAGGGTTTGCCGATAACACAAGTTGCTAGATGCGTTTGAATGGACAGTCTATAATCCATATAGCTAGAGCCGCATCCTTCCAGCTCTTTCGGAAATAGCAACTTTTGCAGCAACAGAATCAAGCAACCATTGTGCAGCATGGTTCAAAACAATATATTCCAGGTAGATCAGACCTTCTTCTTCCGCGCCTCTGCAAAGGTCATGCGTTCGTTCAGCTCATCAACGGCCTGAGCTTGCTACTAGTCTTGCGAGTCTTTGGGCAGTGGATGAACAACATTGATAACAATGTTTTAATATGTTCGACAAATGCGGCAACTGTCCTGCTGTTTGATGAAGCTTTTCTATTGGAACCCCTCGATCTGCCATGGCACCGCATTCATGCTGGCAAAGGCCTCGCGCAAATCTCGGCGAATGCCTTGATCAGCTCCTGAAAGCTCATGCTGAAATTTGGCCTGGGAAAAGTGAAGAGCGGTTTGGAATCGCTGGGCCAAGTGAAGAAAAAAACAGCGCCAAAGCAGTTAGCCAAGCACGTATGTTTGGGGTTCATGTCACCCTTTCTGGCAGCTGTAAATTTGCTCTACGGCTACAGAATCAACTTGGAGGCTCGCTCTCGCTCTTCCGATAACATTAGAATCACTCTCGATTGTTTTCAAAATCATCATCTTTGGCAATGGCCCATCTCTGTCCCCTGCAACAGGATGACAATGCTGGAAAGGTTGGAGTGGCTTCGCCAAGCGGCAGTGTAGGACTTGGTGGTGTCCATGACATGTTTCTTTTTTTGCCTCTCAAAGCAAAACCAACAAACAATTGGGTCGCATCAAAACCATCTTGCCGGCTACTGTATGGACAGTCATAACCTCCAAACACCAACCACGACACCCTGTCCTCAGCATGTTTTATGTGCTACCTTGCTTTGCGTGCATTACTGAGTCAGAAGACATGGGTTGCAAAAGTTCAAACACATGCGACCTGGAACTGGAATATCGTGCATAGGATGCTACGCAGAAGAGCAAGCAACGGACTTAGGGCATGAACTGCCGAGTTGCTGCATGTGAGCCCGGCATTTCTTGATTTGGCGCAATGTCTCTTCAAGCATTTCATTGAGCCGCTTTTGATGAGCATCGCGGTTCTTCTGCGCCTGCAAATCGTTTCAGCTGCAGAACCAGATTGGGCATGAACAGCGTTAAACCTCAACAAGTCAATTAGCTCCATCAATCCCGTTCGTCCACAAAAAGCGCAACTTCCTGCCTGCTCAAAAACTGAAGGCGTGCGGTTCACCTCCTCGGTGAGGTAGAAGAGCAGCCTTTCCTGTGAGCAGAAATGAACTTAGTTCTTCGCCAAACACCCCTGACTGAAAATACATCTTCCCGGCTATATATAAAGCAAAACCCTGTCAGCATGGACCAAAGCACTGTGTAGATTGCCAACTCTATTCAGCCTCGGCTGCGCATAAGTACGGCCATTCTTTTACATCCAGGCAGTGTTGGTACCAGACGCGAATGCAGTGTGCAAATCCTGCTTTGCAGGAAATTGGACATGCGGAGTGACCTGGCAGCACATGCACATTTCCTTACGCACGTGAGGCCGTGAAGCAAACTCAGGTCGGTCCAAAGTAGTTCAACGTTTCTTTTATTCTGCAGAGACTTTAGACCTGCCGTTGGACCAGAAAACTCCACAGGTCTAACAATGACAACAGCAACAAGGGGAGCAATCGCCACAAAGAATCGAGCAGCAATTGCTCATCGCGCTACCGACAGAGATCGGTTTCTCCGCTTCATTCATTTTGGCCGGGGGGTTGTACACTTAGAGGCGGTGTCACCATTGAGTTTGGACAGGTCAAGGACATACCTCAGGGCTTCATCATTGCTTCGCTCAAGGATCTCAAAAATGTTGTTCAGCTCGTGCGCAGGCATGATCTTGAGTTGGGGAAGAATCTTTGGCCCTGCCTTGTCAATGTGATCAACTCCTCCGCGTTTGTGATACCACCCGCGAAGGAAAAGGTCACTCGAGATCTTTGTCCGAGGACAGCCGGCTAGAAATGCTCCTGTCAATTGTGGGCAAAGCCCCAAAATTATGAGCCTGCTTTGTGAATCCTTGAGCATCTTCTTGTATGGTGTCAAGTCGTGGTCGGAAGGAACTGCGTCAAGGATGATATCCAAGGAATTGGCAGCGCCGGCAAGATCGGCACTTTCAGAAGTTGCGACACACGCAAATGCTCCAGCTTCCCCGGCTATGTTCTCTTTGGCCTTGGACCGAGAAATGGCCGTGACTTTGCAGCCCATTTCCTTGGCAAGCTTGATGCACCCGGGCCTGCACCATGCTCTTTCTTTCAAAGGAGTGTATGTTGTAATACCTGCGCACATTACAGGCCCTGCAGCTGCCAATCTTGATGCCAAAGTGCTCAAAAATCACGCTTTTCGTACTATAACCGCCAATCAAAGGACTCTTTTCAGCTTTCCCGGGTTTACCGGGTACTTCTCTGGTTGGAGGATGAGTAGCTGCACGACCTGACCAGTCTTCGCCTGCATACGTGGCAACGACTTTCTTGCACTTTTGTTCGTCACCACACTTGCAGTGTTTGCCAGTTAGGCACGAGTCGATCGCTGTTCCGATTACAATCTGGTCACAAAATTGAAATTTTGTGACCTTGGAACCTACTTGTTCCACAACTCCTGCCAGCTCCTGTCCTGGGACAGCAGAATACTTAGGCTTCATCACTGTGTTGGCCTTTCCATTTGTAGACAATATCAGTGTGGCACACCCCACAATATTTGATGTCAACAAGCACACCAAAGTCAGTGGCCTTCGATACATTTCCATGGGCTTGAAGTCGCACTTTTCATCCTCAGTGCCCATGGCCAGGCGCCTGGCTACTCTGATCAGCCATGGTGATTGAGCAACTAGACAGGATCAACGCCTACAGGCGACTTGAGCCACTATTTCGCACAAATCGAACCGGGCGTCTTCATTCGGTGCACCTGATGCAAACTTATCCTAAACAGAAAAGTTCTCCTGGTTGTTCTTGAAGACACGGTTGCGCCGGTGTAGATCTCCAGACCTCAGCATGTTGCTTTTCTCAAATGAGTGAGTGGGCGTCCTACACCCACGAGTCTACACGCCTTGCACGCTTGTCCTATATGCTGTGGCCAACCCTGAATTCAGATGTGTAATCGCTGCTTGGGTGTGATCAAAGTCCAGTGACAGCCATGAGAAGTCCTCTGAAACTGCCATGGCGGCAGAGGTGTTTCAGAGGCAGGGGACAAGAGCCACAAGGGCTTCGCGCGGGCATCAAGCAAATCTGGTCAGTATTCGGACGAGCTTGTGCTACAACTTGCATGGACGTACTGTACTGTACCTGATTTGCCCGGCGCTGCCTGGTTTTTTGAGGCACTGATGTGGGGCTCAGCTCAGCAGCTGCATCGGGATTTGTGTACTGTATACTGGTATGTCAGTCCCACAATCCTAACTTGCAAAGAGAAAACACAAGTGTAAACAGACTACTGAAGCGAAAGCTTGAATTTCTACCAAAGCTGCATGTGCTCCCCATCCCCTGCCTCAGCGTCCAGGACCCATTTCTCGTGCAACGGGCGCACCTGTGGAAATGAGACTTCAAATCTTAGGGGAACATATAACAATTGAGACTTTTCGATTGAAAATGCCGGATCAATTGCATGGCAGAATTGACTGCAGCTCATTCACCTCTGTGCCAAACTCCGTCATTTGCAGCTCACCTCTTCTAGAGGGAAACCTGGCGGTTTCCAATCTGCTCAGCATCGCAAAAATGAAAGCCAGAACCCACAGTTTTTCGAAATAGTTGAACTTGCACGCCAAGTTTTACGTGTTTTTTCGACAATTCAGTTTCAATTGAACAGCTGTTATCCCGAGTGAACCATTTACAGTGTGTGTTATATAATCTGTAAATGATAATATGTATAATAGGGCATTTTGCCAATTGCAAACCGGCCAGTTCCGCTCTTCTAGCTCACCTGACCAAATCGACCGTCTCAAGCAGCTGTCTTTCAAGTTTGCTGTTTCGTCATCTTCAAAATGCATTCTTCCAGAAACAAGATGGAGCCCGCAAACCCGAATGCAAAAACAAACTCGAAAACAAGCGCCCAAACAATCTTTTGACACTCTTGTAGGAGACACTCTTGTAGAACGCTCTTGTGGGACACTCTCGCGCGACACTTCCGTCACTCTGTGGGACACTCTTGCAGGACACTGTTGTAGAACACTCTTGTGGGACACTCTTGTGGACTCTTGCGCAACACTCTTGCAGGACTTTCTTGTGGGGACACTCACGACGCTCACGTACTCAGATGTAATTCGGCTACATAAGTTGACAGCTCTGAGGCCACAACTACCAGAAGCTGCTTCCTGCACTACATTTGCACTACAAATCGCAGAAGCTGCTTGCCGCGCTACATTTGTACTACCCAGTGGCCAGTTCTGAGGCCACAGCTCTCAGAAGCGACATTTGCGCAACCAAGTGACAATTCTGAGGGCCCACCTGCCAAACGTTACTACATGTGTACTACAGCTCCCACAACCTGCTTCCGCATTACGCCAGTTCTGAGGCTCCCAGAAGCTAGCTCCCAGGAGCTTCTTCCCACACTACATTTGCGCTGCAAGTTGCCACTTGAAACACTCTTGCAGGACACTCTTGTCGGACACTCTCGTGGGACACTCTTGTAGGACACTCTTGTGAGACACTCTTGCGGGACACTCTTGTGGGAAACTCTTGTGGGACACTCTTGTCGGACATTCTTGTGGGACACTTCTCGCTCTTGGGACACTGTTGCGGAACACTCTTGTGGGGCACACTCTTGCGGGGTACTCTTGTGACACATTCTTGCGAAACACTCCTGTAGGACACTCTTGTGGGACACTCTTACTCTTGTGGGACACTCTTGCGGAACACTTTTGGGGGACACTCTTGCGGACCACTCTTGTAGGACACTCTTGTGGGACACTCTTGTAGGACACTCTTGTGGGGCACTCTTGCCGGACTCTCTTGTGGATCACTCTTGTAGGGACACTCTTGCGGGACTCTCTTGTAGATCACTCTTGTGCGACACTCTTGCGGGACACTCTTGTGGAAAACTCTTGTAGCACACTCTTGCAGGGTACTCTTGTATGGCACTCACTTGCGCGGGACAGTCTTGCGAAACACTCTTGTGGGAAACCCTTGTAGGACACTCATGCGGGACACTCTTGTAGGACACTTTTGTGGGACATCTTGTAGGACACTCTTGTCGGACGCTCTTATGCAACAGTCTTGTGGGACACTCTTGTCCGACACTTTTGTGGAACACTCTTGTGCGGCACTCTTATAAGGCACTCTTGTCCAGGACACTCTTGTATGGCATTCTGGGACGCTCTTGTGAAACACTCTTGTAGGACTTGGATCTATCCAATTACCTATAACAGTGGATGATGATAATTGTTTACTGATTGTTACAGGTATTAGGACTGACCCAATGTATATAGGACACTCTTGTGGGATATTCTTGTGGGGACACTCAGGACACTCTTGTAGGACACTTAGTCGCGAACAAGGCTCTACCCTCAGACCCCCAGAGTTAAACGAGAACCCTTCGCTACGTATTCGGGAAAAACTCAAGAACTCAACTCCAAGCTCCGCCTCCACCGTCGCTTTCGTAACTTTGGTACTGGCGACAAACAAGCTTGTCTTGAGACAGCCAAAAAGAGGTGGTCCTCAACTGCCTGGCGCACCTGGGGGTGAATAGCATCATCCAGGTGCCCCTGCCAAATCGGTAACAAAGCAGCAATAGTCAAATGTCCAACCAGGTGGCTCATCACATCGTCAGGTGGACATTGATTGGTTAGATTAGCTAGATCTTGCAAACATATCTGGCACTGCGCACAATGGATTTTGGTACACCTGTCACACCGGCCAAAGCAAAGAGTGCCTGGATTCCTGGATCTTGTCACTTCCTTCCTTCCCTGGTCACATTGTTTTGCCTCCAACTGCCTCCAACTCCGCCGCTGCGCCTTTAGGCGCTCCAAATCTTGATGGCCTTTATCAAAATTCTCCAGAATCATATCCTGTGCAGTTGTTCAGCTGTTTGTAATCTTCAGATATGTGTTCAATCCCATTCAATCCATCTACTCCACATGCATCCACTACTGAAGAAAATTGCAAAAGAAATGGTGCAAATGATATGTTACATTTATCGTATGATGATCGTGCATAAAATCTATCAACATCCCTCTCTCCTGCAATCTGCCAGTCTCGATCTTACTGGTGATGATTTTGCCTCAGCTCAGCATGCGCTAGCGGCAGGAACTTTGAGCCAGGGCACCTTGGTCTATTTTTGGCATGTTTGGTTGTAGTCTTTTGCACATGTGCAGAAGTTCAAAGGTGCCACACAAGCTGGACGACTTGATCTCCAAAAATGAGACTTCACGGAGGGTGGGTTGCTCGTCGCAAGCCTCATGAAAACCCCATCAGACATGTGCTGGCAAGGCCACACGCATTGTGATAGAACTTGACCTCCCTGTCATCATGGTGATGCTTTCGATTCCGGGCTGCTTGCAAATGCACCAAGTCGAAGTCTCAATGCAAGATTCGACACGAACACCCCCAATGAAAGCAACAGTGTTTGCATCAAACCGCTCTGCTACGTTATCAAAATACACTGAAGTTGGTGTGGGGTTTTGTTCCTAAGTGACTCCTCCCATACCAATAACATGCCAGGCACACCTCTGCTGCAGTGCTTGCTCACTGGAATCCACTCGGCCTTGTTTTAAGTAGTGTTGGCAGGTGAGGTCATAAAGCTCCTGGCACCGACAGAGCCGCCAGAAAATATAACTGCATGGCAAAGTCGTAGCTCATTCACTGTACTGTAGGAGCCAGGACAAGCCTCGCCCCCGCCCTCAAACGGGATCTTCCTTGAAGAAGCGTGTGCTATCGTGCGTCCAGTTGCTAGGAGCGAACTAGTAGCTAGTAGCTTACCTCCCTAGTTAAGTAGGCGCCCACTCAATTAAGTAGGGGGCGGGGTCATAAAAAAAGGAGTCTTGTCTCCTCCAGCGCAGAGGGGCTCATATGTCTCAGGCCGTCAACCAATGCTTGGATGCTGCGAACCACTTCATCAGAATCTATGTCTGCCTGGGCCCGTAACAACACATCTGCTTCAGAAACTGCGCAGGTTCTTGGCAGTTTGCTACGTTGAGCCAGTTAGATTTTGCCTATTCAAGCTCTCTACCAGCTTGGCAGTTCAGACCTGCTTTGGGCATTGATCCTCTGGTACTTCAGAGCCTCGGAGGGACTGTCAATCCCGCATGATGTCATGTTGACAGTTGACCGAAGGGAGATGTTTGATGATGTTTGACTATCCCAGAAGGGGTTATTTATCAACAGTCAAGAATGATGGATGGAACAACACGATTGATCAGTGGATCCAAAGGCTCTTGCTCCCAGATGAGGAACAAAATACACAGGCGGCAATGGCATGAGCATATCGTAGTTCGATAGCATGAGCATATTGTCGTCCGACAGCGATACTAGGCTCAGGCTAAACTTCCGTAGACGATGACCGTCGGTGTACCTCAATCCCAAATGCTCTGTTGGTAGAAAAGCATGGTTGTTAACTAGTAAAAGGCCAACAAAAAATGAAAGGTCTAAAGAAAGAAGGAGCAAAAGGAAATCAATAAATTGAGAAAGGAAACATAATGGCATGAAAAAGGAAAACACATGAAAAGTAAAACCATGATCTATCTAAGGAGTCCCCTTCTTCAATCTACGAGCTGGGGTAGTAGTAACATCGGAAGTGTATAAAGTCCAAAACATTAACGCGGTTGAAAACGGTTGTTTTGGTCTTATGCACCCCTTCTCCGCTGAAGTGTTTTCATAGTTTCGTCTTCTGCTTGTCCCTAAGCTCTGCGGCAAAGGCAGCATCAGCTTCGGCAACCTCTCATGTTTTTCCACAGAACAATCACACAATTTCACACGGCCAGTGTTGGAATCAAGTGCGATCCTTCCTATCAGGTGTTTCTCTTTGAAAACCTTTGACAAGAATAGCTTTGCGGTCCGTATTGATATGTCCGTTTTGTATCGCTTGCCAGCCTTGGCCACCGTGCCGAACAAGCAATCAAGCTCGTCTTAGCCAGAACATGATGCATCAATGGGCAGAAAAAAGAAGAACATATATAAATATACAGAATCCAGACGAATCCAGTTTTCTTTTTCTAGCGTCGCTGTGAGGGGTTGCTCACTCGGTCATCACCTTCGATGAAATGTTGACAGCACCACTCAGATAAGGGTTGAAAGGCACGTTGCAGTGATTTTCGTGACTGGTGCGTCATTAAAGGCTCCTACTGTAGAACTTGTTCTTGGGTCGTTCCTTTGTCTCGTCCTCAAATGGATCTGAGCCAAGAGTGCAACAGCACTGGCCAAGTAGAACAAAGCAGTAGGGCCGCTTTCTCGACGTGCTTTCTATCCCTAGAAGCGATGGCCTCCAACCTAAGAGCAATGGCCTCAACCCTAAGAGCGATGGCCTCAAACCTACTATATAGCCATGGCCTCCAACCTACTAGCGATGGCTTCCAACCTACTAGCGACGGCCTCCAACCTAATAGCGATGGACCCATGATACTTCGAGTGTCTTGTTCAGGACGACTGCTCGAAAAGAAAGCAGCTGGGCCCTACATAACCTGCTGAATGCTGGCGAACAAAACAGGAGGTATCAAGATTCTAGGACGCACAGCTGAATAAGAGACGTTCTGTCGGACGCATTTCACCGGGCCAGACTCGATTCAACTTGGTTGAACTCATTGGCTGCCGGTTGTGAGACAAACTTCTCGGCGAGGCCAAGCTCCTCTCGATGTGGAGGCAACAGAGGCAACAATATCGTGTTCCATGCATCCTGGGAACTGGCGAATCATGCAAAACAGACAGGAAGAAAAGATTGCGTTTGGGCCCTTTCAATCATGCCCTTCTTAAAGAGGCCAAAGCATCGTCCTTTTTTCCTCTCCGTTTTGCGTGTTTCGTCTGTGAAACGCCGGTTCACTCCGTCCTGCCCTCTGGAAGCTCAAGCAGTGGACCCATGAGAGGCCTGTGGCCAGCTGCATGTCAGAAGGTGGCAACCTTCTTCCAAAGGTCAAATTGGCTGAACAAGGCTTGTAATGTGCAAGAATGCGGTCTTCAAAGCAAAACTTTTCGTTGCTGTGTTGCGTGGCTTGCCCACGGGCTACCAGTTCCTGCCTCGTCTTGAGACTTTGACTCAAAAGTAACTCAGTATGCAAAAGAATCGGATCACGGACGCTCTGATGTTTGGTGATGGTCGTGAAAATGATGCCGATGAGGAGAATCTCTATATTGGACACCCAGATGTGCACGACCAGTACCAGTGCAGCGAAACATATCAAGGTCTATGATGGTCTATGTTATGACTCTTGTGCCACTTTGATGGTACCCACAACATGACCCAACTGAGCATCCTACGAGGTTTGAAGGTTCTGGCGCCTGCTGGCACAATGTCTGGCCAGCTTGGGTCATTCATGTCCCAGCCACCTTTGCCGCTCGGCAAGATGCACACAGCACATGTCCATTCCAGGTGTTTCGGGTGTTTAGGGAAGATCACTGCTGAAATCAGTTTCAGCTACGTTTGCATTCAACATGAGGCGCTACTACCAGTGGCACTCGGGTCATGCTCTTCAACTTGCTCAAGTATTAGTCGCTTAGCTGTGTCAGCTAAAGTGTGAACCTCGTGGTACTGGCAAGAAGGTCTTGGGGTCAAAGACAAACCTCGCGGCCAGGAATGCACAGTCATGACAAGACAACGATGCTGCTGCAATCTTCCTGGCTGCACACAATGCGCTGTGTATTGTCAAGTTTGTCGTTCAAACAATGGGAAGTGTTCTACATACGGTCCTGACATCAAACAAATAGCCGCCTTTTGTCTGGGATGACCTTCCATGCCATGTCATACCTCATTGCCGGGTCAAAGGACAGGATCAGGATTGCCGGGAGGTAAGGCCTGCTCGAACGTACAAACTATAATCCTGATCTGCACTGATCTGCATGTTAGCTAGATCTTGGTAAGGCTTCATTGTGGGCAGCAGCACATCCAGCATGTGGGTTTTGAGACACGAGCTGCAGCATATGCACTAGTACTTTGGCTGGGGGGTTCTATGTGTGATGATACAAAGGGCCACTCTTTGAGCGTCGTTGAGGCAAAGACTTTCGCGGTCTGCGGAATTTGTCAGGAGAAGTCTTCACAACCTAGAGGGCTCAGTGCTTGGCTTCTGAGGCAAATGATTCATCACACTTGATGAATGTATATATACATTGTATTCATTCCAAAGTGCACAAGTGATCCGACATAGAGTCCATTCTTGGCATTCGAGGCCCAAGCTTCTCCAGCAAAAAGTACGCTTTGGAGCGAAAGTGACTTGGAACGAAGCGGTGCCTGCCACTTAAACTTAAGGAGTGTGCTTGGGATCGCTCTTACGCAAAACATGCAACCTGAAAAGAAAACATTCTGGACGATCTATCCAAACCCTTGATATTCTGTCTTTGTGAACAAGTGTGAAGCATTAATTCCAACAATCGGTCTGTTCGTTGCTGAGTCTGCATTTCGCACAACCGAACTGCTTTGAACTTATCAAATATCCTTGCTACTCTTCCTTTCAAGCAAATGTTCTTCGTGTCAACCACATGCAAGTCATACAGGTGTGCGGCCAAGAACGTAGCCATTCCTCGCCCCCGGAGCGACCGAATTCGAATTCCGCCTACGGAGTTGAGTGTACTGTAAACTGATGTAATGCAGCGTGGAATCTGAGGGAAGCTCCTCTTCAATAAAGTAGATTGGTTGTCGAAACCAAAAACCTTGCAACCCTCGCAGTTTCACACTTTGCGAGTCTTTACATTCTACCCGTGACCTCCCAAAGAGCTTGGATTCAAAGAGTATGGCTCAGTTCTGAGAGACAATCTCTTCGGGGCCATGCTGAAAAGCAAGCTTGACAAACACGAAAGGCTGGACATTGAACTGGTGGATGTTTGGAGTCCGGTGCAGCACAAATGCCAGAGACTTACAAGTTGCTTGAGCAGAAACTCCGTCCTCTTATATACCTCGCGGCTCGCCTGAAGCAGAATCAAACTCGTTCAAGGTGACGCCATAGGTCTTTTTAACGCTACTAGTAACAAAGGGCATCGCCACTAGGAGCAAGAGGACGCTACTGTTTCAACGCTGACGCCAGGCCTGGGCACAGCTCAGCGCACTCAGCGACATCTCTCGACGGGTGGCCTCACTCGGTGGAGAAAACGGTCTGTGATAACAGAAGGGAAAAGGAGCTGTGGCCTCCAACCTAAAATAAGCCCCCGTTTAAGCAAGCCTCATTACAGAGGGCCTTTACAATTCTTTGTTCCTCTTTGTTCATTCTTGCTGTCTGATCTTTCTGCAGACTGCTTTGCTGATTAACCAGCTTTACGGCAAAACCTCCAGACCCGCCTCAGACAGCTTTGGAGACACTGGAGATGGCCGGAATGATGCATCAGCCCACATCTGGCACTGTTGGCACTAAGTTTCTGGCAAAGCAACCGTGTTGTGAGCTCTTATAAGGACACCACAAGGCCCAGTATGGGTTTCAAATGCAAGCAAAAGAAATTAGTGAAATAGATTATTTATAGTATGTTACAAGGATGGACAAAGAATAGGGTCAAGTCGGATAAAGCAGTCAATACATTGCGACCGAAAGGAAGATCTTAGCGTCAACGATGCACTTTGCCCACTACAAGAATGCCGTCAACCTGAGGTCTTGGTCTTACTGTTAAAGAAAGGCTGTTGGACACGACATAACCAGTAACTATTCTCCAAAAGCCTTCTAAAAAGCAATGTTTCCAAGGGACGGCACCTCAGTGAGCTTCGAAGTGGACGGCACTTGGCGGATGGGCGCTTCAAATGCCCAACTATCGATCCGCCGCTGTCGCATCTGTCAAAGTCGTGTAAAGCCGGCAAGAATGTGTCCAAAGGATTCCAAAGGTCCAAAGGCCATAGAATCCTGCTGTTGCTGTCATTTACAACTCAGAGCTTCATTTTTTGAGGGGACCTTTGGCCAAATGAAGGAAATGTCTGAGATGCGGCTTACACTTGTAGTGGACAGGATGAGGTGCCTCTGCTTGCCAAAGTGCTCCCTGCCGCTGTGTTACCTCATGCGCCCAGTGCCTCAGGTTGCCAAAAGGGTCAGGTTTCAAGAAGTCGCTTAAAATGCGAACACGGTCGACATTGTATTCTGTATTCTAGTATTCAATTCATATTCAAGCAGGTTGTATCGTCATTGCAACTACATCAGGCCAATTTATTACTCTGAGCTACTGCATGAGTTGGGTAAAGCCAAAAAGACTTGCAAGCAGCTCCTTCCGGCCAAACCCGTACTTGGCAGCCAGCTTCTTCTCAAGATCAGGGGGCGCCTCCCAATCAAGGAGTTTAATGGAACCTCTATCCGATCGGGAACTGGCCACCTGAGACGCCTCGCGATCCCATAAATCTTTTGAAAGCGCGGGTGGCCCAAAGACCAAAGAGACTTCTTGCACCTCTTAAGCAAAACAAAAAACAAACACGTCTAGTCACAGAGCCTTAGGAGGTGCCATGGCCTCCTTTGCGGGTGCTGGATGCCTAGGATGGGCTTCAGCGAAGGGAAGGTTGCAATTTGTTACAATGAGATCTTAGCCTGCACTTTATCCAGTGAAACATCTTCAGGTGAGTCTCTGGGAAAGGAAAAGCACCACTGAAGGACAGGTGTTTACACCACACATGCTTCGCTGCTTCGTCAAACAAAACCACATGCTTCGCTTCGCTTCTCTTCTTTGCCCGCATGTGTTCGCACGCCTCATCTGCGGGGCCGGCTTCAGGCGAGCTGGTGGCGCGCGACTGACCAAGCGACAAGACTGAAACAGTTTTGCGTCAAATGAAGTCGCAAGGACAATCTTCTTAAACGGCCTCACTGGATGATGACATTCTCCTCTTAAACTCTAGACACCGAGACACCTATTCGTCTAAACGATTCATTTTTAGCATAATATTCGTGATTGTCCCTCAATGGAGAGATCATAGAGAGGCCGGCTCAGGCCACACCTCATAGCTGCTGGATCCCAGGTTTTTCGCTCCACCACGTTCTGCAGTCTTGAAAGCAGAAACAAGCTCTAGCTGGAAGCCCTCAAAGATTCCAAATCTCTTCCAAAGCTACTAGCAATGGCCTCCCACCCAAGAGCGATGGCCTCCAACCCAAGAGCGATAGCCTCCAACCTACGTACTATCGATGGCCTCCAACCTAAGAGCGCT